>CM042896.1:20447000-20767000 GCA_023653625.1 Triadica sebifera | reverse complement strand
TTCTTTAATGGAAACCAATTTCGTCAAAATTTCGCAAATGATAGCTCCACCCGTTACTTCCCAACTGATTTATCTTCTTTGCTGCTCTCTCCTTTTAACTTTGCCTTTCACTAATTGTCGGTGTGTGATTCTACTGTTTCTTCAATTTTTTCCCTCATCTCTTGGGTTTCCTTTTGCAATGTTATTAGGGGAAAGGTTGTACCTTTCATTCAATAGATCTGATTTAGATATTCCCATTCTTTTTAATTTCAAATCTTTTTATTCTATTGCACTTAACTGAAGTCATTTCTTACTTCAGTCTCAACTCTTGCTAATCCTAAATGCTGAATTTGATTACAACCGTACTCAAAACCACTGTGCATTTTGAATCTAGTATTTTCTCTGAGGTTGAGACCATTGGTTTTGGATTTTCATTGTTATCATTTAGCTTGATTTTTCAAAAACTATAGGAGATGCATGGAACTACATTTTTTAATTTTATATTTGTTAGTAGGTGTGGCAAAAAAGATCCTTGTTATGGAAAGAAATGTACCATATTTTCCATTGATGGTTTAATTGTATTACTCTTTGTAAGAATTTAGCTCACACTATTTAGTTCGGCTGCATGAGTGCAATTATATTTCCTAATCTGTGGGATTATCTTCCCCTTTAACTGTTGACATTATTCCTACCATTCAAAATTTCAAGTTATCTGCATCATTTCAACTGGTTGATTTCATATCTTTCATTGTATTATTTCAATCCATATTGATTGTTGGTTTGATTTTTTCCTGTTATGCCCCAAGTTATTTTTTTAATCCAATTTTAAGTTTTATTGGCACACGTGCAAATTTTCTGGCCTTCATGGGAATAGCAAATGTGCTTCACCTTCATTAACTCTCCTTTCATTCACCCTTAGAAATCCTATGCAATTTTTTTACCATCATAGACTTCAAGTTAATACCATCCACTTCCACCCCTTTCCTCTTCTGGGTCACTTTTCTCTGTTTGAAATTGTGTAGGCACTCATTGTGAAGGCTTGCTATTATTAGTAAAATGAATTGGCAGTTGACGCATTATGAATTGGATTCTTTAGAATTTTAGTTCAGCTGTTTCCACATTGCTAGAACTACATGTTAAATATTTTCAGTGAAAAAAAAAAGAAATACTTTAATTGTAGTTTGATCTCCTATTGGCCATTTTGTTATATGTGAAGATGAAATTTCCGTTCTTATAGGTTTTTGTGATGGACTGTTGCATAGATGCTGATGCACCTTTAGACTATGCAACTATTCAGATTTATCCATCCCAAAACAGGTAAATTGTTTTCTCTGGAAACATATTTAAGATTTTTCATCCGAGGTTATGTATAACCAGTTAAAAATATAGTTGGATCACTTTTCACTCTGCATTGGTAGCTTGGACTTTAACAATCCCTCTGCCATTCCTTATGTGGTTCAAAGTATTGAACAATGCTAGTGCTTATCTGTCAGATTATTCCAATAGATTTTTACTTCAGCTGTATTCACAAATTAAAGAAAAATAAAATAGAAACCCTACATTGTATTTGGATTTGCATTTGTGAGTTTGAACTTATCTTTGAACTTTGAAGAATTATCTGGTCTTTGATTTAGTGCAATGGTACAAGAAGTCAAGAATTTAGCCACCTCTTATTGGGGCATGATTATGATTCTCCTTATCATCCTTCATGCAAATGCAGTGCCAGCAACTATTTTAGAAGTATAGGATGCCTTGTTCAATTTTCACATTTTGAAAATTTTGATTTGGCTATTTGATGCGTCCTTGCAATACTAGTCCTACAAATAATATAGGATAGGAGTCCAAAAATTATTCCCACTAGGGCCAAAATTTAATTACCAAATTGATTCTAATTGTTATTTGTTATCTGAGAAATCAAATATAATTTATTTGCTAAATTAAAAGTAACAAATATAATTTTATAATAAATAAATTTAATAAATTATTAGGGTGCACAATCCAGCCTATTAGTAAGGATTTTAACTTTAATACACAATTAACCTTGTTCTGGAAATAATATTCAATTTAATTTAGAAACCCTAAAGTCAGATTGAATAAGAACTGAATCCCTACTTAATTCCTCCTATTCAGAAACAGATAAATTGAACAAAAAATTGATGTTAGGTCATCTGCAAATAAATCTAATTTCAATAAGTTCTGCAGAAAATAATAGATTATGCAATAAATATTAAGTTTCTTTATTTATTCATTTCTTCATGTAATATTGAGCTCCAAGGCAAGTATCACAATTCATTAAGGAATAGTGTCTGATATTATCATCATCAACTTTTCCTTGATAGTTTTACATTTAAAACACAGTTGGACATGCATGAAGATAGAATGAAAGAATACTATAGTGCTTTGCATCCATCTTCTGATGCCTAATTTTGAGTAGTTAGATGGAAACTACTTCATGTATGGAATGGGACTTGTGAATCTCATTTCTTTTTGTTGATTAGATATATTATGCAAATGCAGCTGACCTTATTGATAATCTCTGTATGAATTTCCCTTTTCATATACATGTTCTTATTCAAGTTTTCCCCCCATCCTTTCTTAATAATGTCTTATCAATTACAACTGAGCTTGTCTAACATGTATGATGATAATTTAGATATGAGGTCTTTGTTTGTGGTCATGATGAAGTAGAGAAACTAGCCATTGGGTTGCTCAAACAACTCTTGCCACATTTACCAGGAGTAAACAACTTGCACAGTAAAGGATCTAATGCTAACTTCAAACTCCAAGTAGCAGGACTCAATAATACAACATGGTTCACAAAATCAACTTTAAACAGGTTCTTCAAAAATTCGTACTTCAATATGCTATTTGGTTTTGTAAAGTTAATGGACAAATGTGGCTACAAACTCCTGTTGCTACAATACTTATAAATGTTTTTTTTTTCCTTAGATTTTTTAAAATTATTGCTTCCTTGGATTTAGTAAATTCCAGAAAGCATATTGAAGAACAAATGTCTCAATTGGAGGAGGCCAGAAAATTTCATCTTTCTTTATATGCTCAGGTCATATTTGAGCCCTTTCTTAGTTAATTTTTAATTGCCTGGTATTTGTAGCTAACCTGAATTTTCCTCTGCAGGAGGAAGAGGGTCGTTTTGAAAGTGGGGAAACAGGTAACTTAAAAGTTTAAGGATATATTAAGACTTCTTACATAAATACACTCCTAAAGTTGTTCAAAAACGTCATTTGCATACCTCAACTTTGAAATTCACCTATTGTACACCTGAAGTTGTAATAAGTGTGACATACGCACCCCTTTGGGATGTGGTAGAGAGTATAAGAGAGTTTTCATCTTCTTACTCCCTACATGTCCCTACAAACACAAATTTTACACTTTTTAAAACTTGTGGTCTGCAATAGTGACTTTCAAAGTTGAGGTGTGCAAATGACATTGTTATGCCTGAAAAATTCATCTTTCTTTTATGCTCAGGTCATATATGAATTTAGTGGATGTAGGGAGAAGTGGGTTTTTTAAAGTTAAAAGAAATAAGGACTTACGAGATGTGCTTGGTGGGGTCACAAGATTAGTAATTTACAAGTATTGATTATCTTTAGCACAACTCTGCTGCCCCAACCACCAGAGACAAAGAAAAAATTTGTTTTCAGTCATCAAAATTTGTAAAATATTTTTGCATGTCATGAAATTGTTAGGTTTCTATGGCATATTATGTGTAAAGACAAGAATATCCTTGACTAGGAAGTGGATAAAAGTAGAGTTTTTCCTATAGTAATTAGTTATTTTTGTCTCTGCTCTTTTTCCCTTTCATAAAATGGTGTCTTCAGTGTTTTGTGTATCATGTGGAAATATTTTATTGTGAAATTCTAACATGAAACTTTGAGAAAATGTAATTAAGCTATTAGCACGCTACATGCATGGTGACATGACAGTGAATGATGCTAGTTTAGGATCTGGCTAAAATATTTTTGAAGTTAAAAAACTTCCCACTAATAATTATGGTTGTATATTTTTCTGCTTTTGACAGATGGCTGCATTACAGCTGAGACAATACTGACACCCAAAGTAATTGCTTTCACGTACTTGGCAATTTGTTTTTGACTGAATTTCAGCTATTGATAATTTAAAATTCATCCTTATATATTTATATTCTCCAAGTGCATTATAATAAACTACTAACATGTTTTATTGCATGATCGTGCATAGACTGAAGCAAAAATTGCATCAGCAGATACTTCAAAGTAAGTACTCCCGATAGCTACTTTTCTCCATGGATTTATTCTTGGCTGCATATCCACTAAGCCATAGAAATTATACTCCTAGGGATGAATTATTGCGAGCTATGGATTTGAGGCTCACAGCACTGAGAATGGAGTTAGCTGCAGCTCTAAACCAGGCTACTGGTCTCACTTGCTCTCCTAAAGATATTATCAATTTGATAGAATTTTGTGATCATTTTGGATCAGCAGATTTAAAGTAAGTAGTCAACCAAAATTCAATGTTCATGTGGTAGAATTCTGAGCTGCTTTTAAGAATTTGCCATTGCAACTGAACTATGCTTCTACTCTTTATCTCTTAAAGCTTACAGTAATCTGCTAAATGATTGCAAGATTTCATCTCAGTAATTTCTGTTGTAGGAATTCCTTGTGCAAATTCTTAGAACTGGGCCATGAGAGTGAGACATCTGCACCCATAAATGATGACAAGTGCTTATTCACATGCATGTCAAGCAGTGACAATGCGAATAAGGCAAATGGAGATGCTCAAATATCAAGATCAACACATTCACAAACACCAGTCAAATATGGTGTTTCACCTGCAAAAGTTGCCCAGGTTGAACGGCAGAGCTCAACTCATAGTGACGACTCAAGTGATGAAAATCAAATATCTGCCGAGAGAAATCGAGCTTTCTCAAGATCTGCACAACCAAGGAGGTCAGCATCCCCAATGCGGAGGATTCAAATAGGGAGAACTGGATCACGCAGGGCTCCTGCATTAACCATTAAAAGCCTTGGTCCTTATCCTGGTAGAGAAAAGAATCTGTATCATAGAGACATTGCTGCAAACAGGAGCGAAGATGAAGGATCTCAAGAAATCAGTAATCAGTCTGAGAACAGTGTGCGGAGGATGAGTGTTCAAGATGCAATCAATCTTTTTGAAAGCAAACAGAAGCATCAAAGTGCAGATGCTCAAAAAAGGAGCTCGTCATCAAATCTTTCCCTATCTACAAATAAATCTGTGTTGAAAAGGTGGAGTGCTGGTACAATAGAATGTTCTGCTCCCTGCCAACCAGAAGTTATTTCTGAGGACTCTGTTCCCCTGACTTGTGATGCTGTTATGAATCAAAAGAATTCAAATAATTTAATGGGAGAAAAATTGGAATCTGATTTTACTTCTGGAGATGAAATTTCTTTTGAAACTAATGTAGATCTGAAAGGATCTGAAAAAATAGAATCTGATCTAGTAGATATGGAGATAGTCACAGTGTCAGCTGAGTGGAGTCAACAAAAGGGAGTAGAATTGAACCAGATGCTGATGAAAATGATGGAGAGTCAGCATGTGAGAACCAGGAAACCTCAAAGTAGCAAAAACCATAATGTCCCTTCTGAGCATAGAGGTGGATTTTATGACCACTACAAGGAGAAGAGAGATGAGAAACTCCGAGGAGAGAATGCTAGGCAGAAAGCAGAAAAAAATGCACGATTTAGAGCGATGCAGAAAATTCTTGATGACCGAAAAGCTGAATTGGCCACCAGGAGTGTGAAGGCTGTTGGTAAAAAACATCCTTCACCCGCCCAAATATCACTCAAGATTCCGTCTCAACCTGTGCATCCCAGGAATGAAAGCCCAAAGGCTTCTGTTGTAAGAAAGATTTCATCCAAAGCATCAACCTTGCCTACTACTCGGAAATCATGGCCATCAATGCCCTCAGGTAGAGTAGTTGGATCATCACCATCTAAAACTCCTTCAGGGATCTCATCTGCTGGCACTAAACCAACACTTCAGAAATCTCAGTCAACACCTTCACTTCCTCAATCAACTGCTAAAGTTGAAAGATCCCAACCACGTAATAGAATTGTGAGGGAAAGCCAGAGTAGTGCTGACAGGAGCCTGAAGGTTATGAAGGAGAAGCATCATACATTAAAAAAAACTGAAAAGGCAAAAGAAACCAAAGTTGCTGCTGCCGCTGGAGATTGTTCTGGTGCAGTTATGTCAAAGCCTAGTTTATATAACAAGATGACCAAGAAAGGCAGTGTGGTACCTCTGGAATCAAGACCCTTTCTCCGGAAAGGATCTAGAGTGGCTTCCATCACAGGCAAATCTAAACATTCTTCTCTATTAGAGGAAACTTCCACAAACTGTGGGAATATGATAGAAACTATGGACCATGAGGTTGCTGTTAATACTTCTAACCCTGGGATTAATCATCAACACCAGGATGTTATATCAACAGATGATGCTAATGCTGCTAGGGAGCCAGAAACAGTAGTCAATAGTTGTGAGAATTGTGATGAGTCCAACAACATCAATACACATGCTGATGATAGCAATAATAGCTTCAAAGAAGTGGAGTCCTCAGCGAAGATTCAGTCCCAAGAAGAACCAGTGATTTCCCCCATTGCATGGGAGGAAATAGATGAAAACCAGAACATGCATAATTCTTATGAAGATGGCACATCTCAACTTGTTTCTCCAGTCCATGTTGCTCCACTTGGATTGTCTACCCCACGTTTTCGTCATTCTTTGTCACAGATGCTGCAAGAAGAAAGCAGTGAAGCTGATACAGTTGAGTGGGGAAATGCTGAAAATCCTCCAGCCATTGTCTATCAAAAAGATGCCCCCAAAGGATTGAAGAGGCTTTTGAAATTTGCCCGGAAGAGTAAAGGGGATGCAGATTTAACAGGTTGGTCCAGCCCATCTGTCTTTTATGAAGGAGAGGATGATGCTGAGGAATCTAAAGCTGTCAGTAAGAGAAACACCAACAATCTATTGAAGAAGGCTGCACTTCATTCAAAGAATTACGAGCCGCAAAATAGTTCTTTCCTTGTGGGGCATGAAAAGAATATAGATGCCCATGAACTTCACCCTGGTACTTTTGCTTTCCTTTTCTCATTCCCTTCATTTGGTTATTAAATAATTTTCTTTAAATACTATAATATAAAATTTAATTGTAGGTCTAAAGATAACGAAAGTTAGTCATGGTCATTATTGTGTGCTTAGTATTTGTTGTGTATACTTCTCTTTTTCATATACAATAATGCTGCAAGTGAAAATGGGTAACAATATTACTCTTCATTTACATTGACCATGCTGAATGATGTATATTCTGGATGCAGCTCAATCAAACTTGAACAAATTTGAAGTCCAGAGTTCTCATAAGTTAAACAAGGGCAAATTGTCGACTGCTGCATCTACAACTAAAGGTTTTTTCCCCTCGGAACGTTTCTATTTGTTGGTTTTCCTCTTTTTTGGTATTTGTTCAATTATGTTATTTTCTTTTCTTTAATTTTATTCCTCTGCATCGATCTCTCACATCTCAAGTGGTTAATTTCGATAGACTAACATCCTCCATTTCTATGTGTGTATCAGCGTCTAGGTCATTCTTCTCGCTTTCAGCATTTAGGGGCAGCATACCAAATGAGACAAAGTTCCATTGATTGAGAAGATGATAAAGCAGTCATTTTTCTCCCTGAAGCCACTTGCAGGCTAGAGTTGGCAATATGTATCCATATTATCCCTTCATCTCCTTTTGGATGGTTTAGGATTCAGGGGCCAGTAGAATAGGAAGAGACCTTTTTTTTTCACATGCAAATGTGTACAATCAGTATCTCTATACTGCTGAAGTCATTAATTCCTGAATGCTTGAATTATGGCATTGCTGAGGATGTTAAACATGATGAAACCTGCATTTTCTTTTTCTTTTTTTTTCAAAGAAAATGGCCTTTAACCACTTGTATTTTGACTTCATCTCATATGATTTAGATCTTTAATGTTAGCTTATTATTGGTGAACCTATTTAATGTCTTATTAATAAATATAAAAGGTTATTCTTAGTTTTTTAATATGATTCTACCTAACAAAAGTGTATTAAGTAAAATATTCGTAAAATTAAAGTTTGATGTTTCAATTAATTTTAATATATGGAAGTTAAAATGCGTCCATGTTTATAGTATGGAAATATTTTTTTTTTTCCATAATATAAAAATAATCTAATTTTGGAAGCAAATTATAGCATATCTATTGTTTAAAGTGTAACATTTATATCAGATTAATAATTTTTTTTGTTTTGTATTACATATGTGAATATTACATTTTTTTATAATATGAATTGTACATTGAAATTTAAAAACGATTTTTTATCTTATTATTGTTTTTTAAGAAGGGATGAAAATACTGTAAGGGAATGTCAAATTAAGTTACTTATAATAATTAAGTTGAATTATTAAGGGAAAAGTTGTTTGCACAACTTTGTATATTTTTCTTTTGAGTTTAATAATATTTTGAGTCCAATTATGATATAAATGTTTCGATTCTGCTAATTTAGTTGGGATAATCTGGTGCGTTTCTAATTTCTGACCTCAATTTTTTTTTAAAAATTATTCAATTATTTAATATATATTTAAATTCAAAAAATAATGTTTATTTGTAAACACACACTTATTTTAACACAAAAAAAATATATTTAAAAAATAATATTTGGATTGAATATGCAAATGTGCCAAATTAAGTATATTTATTTATTAGTACAAAATTTTATGTTCTCCATACTTTATAAATTTATCAATTTAGGGAAATAGCCATATATTTGTGTGGACTTTTTAAAATTAATCTTAAAAATTTTTATAATTGAAAAATTGACCTCAAAGATTTTTCTTTTTAGAAAGATAACTCTACTTTTTAATGATATTTTTATAATACTAATAATATCATTATCTGAATAAGAAAAAAATTAAAAATATTAAACATTCATCTTCTACTCCTTCCTCCCATGTGCAAAAAAAAAAACAGTTGTCTTGCAAAACTTAGTCTTTAAAAATTGTAACTTTAACTGATTGCATAGATTCAGTTTCTCAAAACCTAATTTTCAAACTTTTTTAAACTATATTTTGACATTTTAAATATTGTTATTAATTTTTTTGTAATTCAGGTGAGTATACTTTTTAAATTTGAGATAGTTTTTAATTTATATTCTAAATGCAATTTACTTCAGTATATAATTGTAAAGATTCATTTAGAATAGTGTAGAGTACAAACGCATAATTTCTGCAATTTTTTTGTTAAATCTAAAATGTGACTCGACTCATTCATCTCAACCATTTATTTTTATGGTCGAGATTGGTTGGTATACTTCTATTAAATGCATAACATTACTCTAGACCCTTTACCCATATGGTCGAGATAGGGTCAAGACTTATAATCTTGACTTCATTGACTTATTGTTGTGAATATTACATATTCATATTAATGCTTTATTATGTATTTATAAATATTTATTGGTGTTTCTTTTGTTTCAGTTATGGCTCTTGTAACGTCAGTCAATTTAGTTTTGGATAATTAACATATTTAATAATTATAATTAAAAAAATTTTGAGACTAAATTTGGAAATAAAATATAATAAAAATATTTATTAATGAATTTTTATTAAGTTATGTGTGTTAAATAAAATAAATAGAAAGATTGGGTAAGTTAATAATAATAAGATAAAAACCAATGATTTAAGTAAATATTTGGCAAAAACAAGTGGGGGACCTAATAGGATATTTACCATGAGTATAAAAATATTATTTTCTTTTTATTCTTCCAAATTTCAGAACCTTAGCCTCCCTCCCACTCTTCCATACACAAATTTTCTCTTCTTTCACCCATTTTCTTCTTCCTCTCCTTTCTCTTCCTCTCCCCAAAAACTTAAAATAACTATAATAGCTTAAGGTTTGAAGAGGTTAAGATTTCATTGTGTCAAGATTTAGACTTCATTTTGTCAAGGTTTGTACATATAAGCATATTTATTCCTTTGTGCATTTTATTTGCATTACAATGATGTTTGATGTTGAAGGAATAGTGAACAAATAACTTGTTGTGTTTATTGATTTTGTTAAAATTCGTCTGGAACAGTCTTGATATATTTGTCCATATCTTTTGTTCTGGAACTTGGATCGGAATGAAATCAATTGAAAATGAAAATAGACACATAGACTAAAACTTTTATAAAGAGTGTAAATGTTATATATGATTCTAAGTTGGTCTAAAAATTTCTAAACATTCTCGGATTTGAAAGTACCCATAAAATTCTGGATAGTTATTTTCTGAACATTCTATTGTACTTTGATTATATATTTTGTTCTGGAACTTGGATCGGGATGAAATATATAATATCCTTGACTTTTTTTTTTCCATATGCATTTCTGCAGCATCACATTTGTGCATATGAATTTTGCATAAATATCATTTGAACACATGCATAATATGCATTTTTATTTAAATATATTCATGACATACAATTAGTTTATTTTCAAATATTTTACAATTGTATAGAAATGCATATGTCCGTTTTATAATATAGATGAAAATGACATGAAATTAATATTTAAGTGAATAAAGAGACTAGATTGAATTAATAAAAATTTGACATAATTAATTTAATTAAATTAAAATAAGTGATTAAATTATATATTTATTTATTATTGGTTAGTGAAATTGGGTAAATGTATATATGTATACGTGAATGTATGTATATGTATGTATGTATGTATGATGATAATAAAAAAAATAAAAATAATTAAAATAATTAAAAAAAAAAAAGAAAGCATTCAGCAAAAAGAAAAAAAAGAAAAAGAACAAAAAAGAAGAAGAGAGTGGACGGCAAAGAAGAAGAAAGAAATGAAATGGGTTAGGTGAGTTTTAACCTATTAGGCTCCATTATTTTCCTTTTTATTTCTTATCTTCTTCTTCTTCTTTTCTTCATTTCTTCAACCTATTTTCTCTCAAGTTCCAGCCACAAATTCTTCCTTGTTTTACTTGGTTTTTGAGGCAAATTGATCCCTTGAAATTTCGTTCTTGGTAAGTAATCAATTCTTATTGCTATAAGGTTGATTTGAGTTGCTAAGGTTCATTAATAAGTACTAATTTGAACTCCGATTTTGATATCCATAGAAATTGATTCTGAAAAATCTTAAAACATAAAAGTTGTTCCTTTATGTCTTAGATTTATGGATATATAAATAGTTTTGCAAGATGTATTGTATAGAATGAGATATCCTCTTTGTACTGAAACTAGTCCGGATGGGAACCTTAAGTAAGTTAGCTACTGTGTTTGTTAGTTTTGGGTATGTTAAAATCAATATTGGAAGTAACTCCAAACATAAAAGTTGTAGTTATATGTGTTATGGATCTATAAACCAAATTTCAGGTTCATAGGTCTTGTACTTTTTGAGTTATGGTGAATGGAACTATGAATATTCCATGATTTGAACTGCCTACTGAGTGCCCTGTACAGGTCCCGAAACTTGTTTAATTATTTTGAGCTTCTTAAAGATCGATTATGTAAATTATCAAAACATGAAAGTTATAGGTATATATCTTATCGAAATTTTGGTACTAATTGGAGCTTAATATAATATGTAAATAATTCTTTATGGCCTTTTTAATTCATACTGGTCCGGAAGCCAATTCTATTATGGACCAGTAACATGTTTGCTATAATTTGAAGACCTTAGAGATATAATTGATACAAGTTGTAAACATGAAAAATGTTCCATATGAACCCATATAAGTTTCTGTAAATTTTCATTAAAATAGGACGTACAGATTATAAGTTATGATGAACCCAAATGAGTACCCTGAAACTGCCTAAGGGCAGAAAACAGAGTAGAAATCAGAACAAGATTAGAAATTCCACCAAAATTTGTACATTAATCCAATTGGTCTGATATTTTAATATGTTATATATAAAGATGTTAATTTTAAGTAGGAACAAGAATCAGATTAATTGGTCAAATACAGAAAAAGTTATAGTCAAAACAGTCCTATAAGGTCACACTGCCTCATAGGAATAATTTTAATTATTGATATGAATAATGTATATTAATTTGTTTAAGCCACATTAAATTTCTCTAGTCATAAATTAATCAATTATATTTCAATATTAGGCTCAAGACAAATTGGAGATATACAAGAAGAGGGTAGACAATAAGTTAAGGGTTGGAATCAAAGGAAAAAAGTGAGTATAATTATCAATTGAATTCTTTAGTGCATATGAATGTTGCTTGCTATGTGATTTATATGACTGTGATGATTTTTCCTTGAAAATATGATGATGAATAATTTGTGATATTTGTGGTACATATAAGTTTGTGTACTTTGGTATATTGGAGGTATATGTTTGACATATGATATATATACATAGTATATGTATAGTATATGCAAGGTATATGTGTTGACATATAAGGTATATATGTGGTATATGTATGGTATATGTGTTGACATATAAGGTATATATGTGGTATATGTATGGTATATGAGTTGCATATGAAGTATATATGTGGTATATGTATGGTATCTGAGTTGCATATGAAGTATATATGTGGTATATGTATGGTATATGTGTTGCATATGAAGTATATATGTGGTATATGTATGGTATATGTATTGACATATAAGGTATATATGTGGTATATGTATGGTATATATGATAAGATACAATGATTGATGAATATGTAAGTACAAGTGCATATGCATAATGACTTAAAAGGCGTTGTGACTAGTCAATCGACATTGCAAAGCAAAAGAAGAGGCATATGGCCCAATAAATGTACAGGGCAAAAGAAGAGGCCTATGGCCCAACAAATGTGCAAAGCAAAAGAAGAGGCCTATGGCCCAATAAATGTGCAAATGAAACAAATGATCAAGCTAGCTAGCAAATGCAAATGTTCACATGGAAACCCGGGGCAATGTTCGTTTAACCTAGTTACAACAAAATAAAATGTACAAACATAAGCATAAGCATAAGTAAATAGAAATTATTGAATACTTGATTTTATCTATATTTATATGTTATTAACTGATGAAATGGAGTATAAAGTATGTATTAATTATACTTGTTATTTGCTATTATGAAATGCTTGGTGCTTTAGAACTCATTTGATGGTTATTCTCATTGAGTCGCAACTCACCAAATTGCATCATTTTTCAGGTAGAGAAGATTAGTAGTTCATATTGAGGTGCATATATAAGTTATGGATCAAATGTCACCGGCCGAGCCTCATCACTCTCTCTCTTTGCATTCCACATAAGCATAAGAACATATCATTTATATTTGGGGATTGAATATTTGCATATTTACTAACTTTTTAAACGTAATGTTTAAGTTATTAATATATGTGATGTTATGAACTATAATTAAAGCTTTTCGTATTGACTGTGAAATTAATGTTGATAATATGAGATGAGTTAAAAAAAAATTACTCTCGCTGTTAACTTGAATTTTTATTTAATCTTGTTTCATACGTGATAATACAATATAAAGACAACATATACGGTATATAGATGTATAAGATGTTAGGTGTTACATTTTTTGTATCAGAGCAGGGATAGGTTCCAAGGGAACATGCATATGCATATAAGTATGATAACATATGCATAATATGTGTTGAACATTATGTAGTGACATAATTTCATTTATTATAGGGCCATCATTAGACATGATTCACCAAGGAGAGAGAGGCCGACTGAAATGCATCATCATGAGGCATCGCCTCATTTGCATAGAGATCAACCAGTACCAGGAGCTAGGGCTCCTACACGTGCATCACAATCATCACATGCTGAAATACCTTATGAAAACCCAGAACATGAAGTGCATGGTCCTGCGATGTATAGGAAAAGACGATATGATAAGCTAAGAAAACAGGGTGCAGTTGATTTCTATGGCTCAACTGATCCAGTTGAAGCAGAAACATGGCTTAAAAAAACACAGAGGGTATTGAATATGATGAGATGCACTCCAAAGGAGAAGTTTGATTATGCGGTATCTTTGCTTCAAGGCAATGCTTATGAATGGTGGGAGACAGTTCCTGATAGTGATGCACAACCACCAGTTCTGACATGGAATGATTTTCTCCTGGAATTTCAAAATAATTACATGCCTGAGGCATATAAAGATGAGAAGAGAAAGGAATTCCTGAATCTAAAACAGGGAAACATGTCTGTTGCGGAGTATGAAGTACAATTTAATAAACTTTCTCATTATGCCACCTTTATGGTCTCTACTGAAAGTGATAAATGCAGAAAGTTTGAAGAGGGCCTCAAGTATGAGATCAGAAATAGTCATTGATTGCTAGCCCTTTGACCAAATTGTTGAGAAAGAATATGTCGTTCAAGTGGACTCCTGAATGTCAAAGGAGTTTCGATGAACTAAAACACAGGCTAACCTCAGCACCAGTGTTAACCATCCCTACAAGTACAGGTGGGTTTACAGTATATAGTGATGCTTCTCACCAAGGCTTGGGATGTGTGTTGATGCAATATGGTAAGGTGATAGCTTATGCATCCAGACAACTGAGACCACATGAGATCTCATATCCAGTGCATGATTTAGAACTGGCTGCAGTTGTATTTGCATTGAAGATTTGGAGGCATTATTTGTATGGTGAGACATTCCAGATCTTCACAGACCATAAAAGCTTAGGTTACTTGATGACACAGAAAGAGTTAAACATGAGACAAAGACGATGGTTAGAACTGTTGAAAGATTATGATTGTACAATTGAATACCATCTAGCGAAAGCCAATGTGGTAGCAGATGCATTGAGTAGAAAGGCCAGTAGCAGTGTAGCTCACTTGCAAGCATCATCTTTTCCATATCTGATTCAATTACGGTCCATAAATGTTCAATTGAATATGCATGATGGTGGATCATTGATTGCTGCTCTTCAGGTCATACCTATATTGAAGGATAGGATCAAAGTTGCATAGAGTAAAGATCCTAAATTGTGTGAGAAAATTGAATTAGTAAGGCAGGGAAACAGTAAAGATTTTCAATTGCAAGACAATACACTGATGTTAAAGTCACGCATATGTGTTCCAAACACTGAGAACTTACGTCAGGAAATAATGGAAGAGGCACACAATGCACCCTATGCAATGCACCCAGGGATGACAAAGATGTATCACAGCTTAAGGCCTCATTACTGGTGGCCTAGAATGAAGAAAGACATAGCAGAATATGTTTCCAAATGCTTAACATGTCAGCAGATTAAGATAGAACATCAGGCACCAGTTGGTAAACTACATCCTTTACCAGTGCCAGAATGGAAATGGGAAAAGATAACGATGGATTTTGTTTATGGATTGCCTAGAACTCCACGGAAAAATGATGCAATATGGGTAATTATTGATAGGTTAACAAAGTCAGCACATTTTCTACCTATCAGATGGGGTTGTACACTTGAGAGTTTGGCCAATTTATATGTGAATGAGATAGTCAGATTGCATGGCATTCCAGTATCCATTGTATCTGATAGAGATCCACGGTTTACTTCACATTTTTGGGTGAGTTTACATAATGCATTGGGAACCAAATTGAATTTCAGTACTGCATTTCACCCACAGACTGATGGACAATCAGAGAGAACTATACAAACATTAGAAGAAATGCTTAGAGCATGTGCTATGGAATTCAAGGGAGCTTGGGATGAATATATAGCATTGGTGGAGTTTGCATACAATAACCAATATCATAGCAGTATTCAGATGGCTCCATATGAGGCATTGTATGGCAGAAAGTGCAGAAGTCCTATCATCTGGGATGAAGAAGGTACACGTGCATTAGAAGGACCAGAGATAGTACAAGATACAGTAGATAAAATCAAGGTTGTCAAGATAAAGCTAAAGGCAGCACAGGATAGACAAAAAAGGTCATAGGTATATGTCTTATCGAAATTTTGGTACTAATTTGAGCTTAATATAATATATAAATAATACGTTATGACCTTTTTAATTCATACTGGTCCGGAAGCCAATTCTATTCTGGACCAGTAACATGTTTGCTATAATTTGAAGACCTTATAGAAATAATTGATACAAGTTGTAAACATGAAAAATATTCCATATGAACCCATATAAGTTTCTGTAAATTTTCATTAAAATAGGACGTACAGATTATAAGTTATGATGAACCCAAATGAGTACCCTGAAACTGCCTAAGGGCAGAAAACATAGTAGAAATCAGAACACGATTAGAAATTCCACCAAAATTTGTACAGTAATCCAATTGGTCTGATATTTTAATATGTTATATATAAAGATGTTAATTTTAAGTAGGAACAAGAATCAGATTAATTGGTCAAATACAGAAAAAGTTATAGTCAAAACAGTCCTATAAGGTCACACTGCCTCATAGGAATAATTTTAATTATTGATATGAATAATGTATATTAATTTGTTTAAGCCACATTAAATTTCTCTAGTCATAAATTAATCAATTATATTTCAATATTAGGCTCAAGACAAATTGGAGATATACAAGAAGAGGGTAGACAATAAGTTAAGGGTTGGAATCAAAGGAAAAAAGTGAGTATAATTATCAATTGAATTCTTTAGTGCATATGAATGTTGCTTGCTATGTGATTTATATGACTGTGATGATTTTTCCTTGAAAATATGATGATGAATAATTTGTGATATTTGTGGTACATATAAGTTTGTGTACTTTGGTATATTGGAGGTATATGTTTGACATATGATATATATACATAGTATATGTATAGTATATGCAAGGTATATGTGTTGACATATAAGGTATATATGTGGTATATGTATGGTATATGTGTTGACATATAAGGTATATATGTGGTATATGTATGGTATATGAGTTGCATATGAAGTATATATGTGGTATATGTATGGTATCTGAGTTGCATATGAAGTATATATGTGGTATATGTATGGTATATGTGTTGCATATGAAGTATATATGTGGTATATGTATGGTATATGTATTGACATATAAGGTATATATGTGGTATATGTATGGTATATATGATAAGATACAATGATTGATGAATATGTAAGTACAAGTGCATATGCATAATGACTTAAAAGGCGTTGTGACTAGTCAATCGACATTGCAAAGCAAAAGAAGAGGCATATGGCCCAATAAATGTACAGGGCAAAAGAAGAGGCCTATGGCCCAACAAATGTGCAAAGCAAAAGAAGAGGCCTATGGCCCAATAAATGTGCAAATGAAACAAATGATCAAGCTAGCTAGCAAATGCAAATGTTCACATGGAAACCCGGGGCAATGTTCGTTTAACCTAGTTACAACAAAATAAAATGTACAAACATAAGCATAAGCATAAGTAAATAGCAATTATTGAATACTTGATTTTATCTATATTTATATGTTATTAACTGATGAAATGGAGTATAAAGTATGTATTAATTATACTTGTTATTTGCTATTATAAAATGCTTGGTGCTTTAGAACTCATTTGATGGTTATTCTCATTGAGTCGCAACTCACCAAATTGCATCATTTTTCAGGTAGAGAAGATTAGTAGTTCATATTGAGGTGCATATATAAGTCATGGATCAAAGGTCACCGGCCGAGCCTCATCACTCTCTCTCTTTGCATTCCACATAAGCATAAGAACATATCATTTATATTTGGGGATTGAATATTTGCATATTTACTAACTTTTTAAACGTAATGTTTAAGTTATTAATATATGTGATGTTATGAGCTATAATTAAAGCTTTTGTATTGATTGTGAAATTAATGTTGATAATATAAGATGAGTTAAAAAAAAATTTTTATTTAATCTTGTTTCATACGTGATAATACAATATAAAGATAATATATACGGTATATAGATGTATAAGATGTTAGGTGTTACAAAATAAGTTGAAAATGAAAATAAACACATAGATCTAAAACTTTTATAAAGAGTATAAATGTTATATCTGATTCTAAGTTAATCTAAAAATTTCTACAAATTCTCGGATTTGAAAGTACCCAGAAAATTTTGGGTAGTTATTTTCTGAACATTTTATGGTATTTTGATTATATCTTTTGTTCTGGAACTTAGATTGGGATGAAACCAGTTGGAAATGAAAGTAGACACATAGATACAAAAAGTTTATGAATAGTATAAATGTTAGTTATGATTTATATTAGATCTAAAATTTGATACAAAATTTCGGACCTAAGAATATTCTGAAAAATACTGGATATATTTTTACTGAGCACTATACGGTTATTTGGACATAACTTTAGCTAGAAAATTCAAATTTATATGATTTTTTTTATATGAAAGATAAGACATTACTATAAAAATTCATAGAATACCATAAGGTCAAATTCAAATCAAATATAGGTGAAAGGTGCAATCCAAAATCAGGGCAGAAATTTATCCAGAAATAAAAATTTAGTAATTTGGTATTTTAAATATTGTGTGACATATATATATATATATATATATTAATTTTGAATAATATGATAGTAGTTATATTTAAAATTCTTATTGTTTAGTAACTAAATTAATATGATGTGTTGTGGTTTGAGATTTCAAATAAGATTGAGAAATTTTTATATGTATAGGGCATGTAAACCGAAAATTATTATGAATATATGAATTTTGATTATTTATGTAAACAATAAGATGATAACATCAATTAAGCTTAATTTTCTAATTTAGGACTACAGATAGGATAGATGGCATGCTATTGAGGGGTTTACGGTACCGTAAAAATTTATGATGATATAAAAAATTTTATTATAAGGACAAGGTGGGTTAAGCTCGGGTGAGAGCGCCCTTGATCCTAAATGCATGCAATTATTTATTTTACTCAGTCAAGATGGCTTAAGCTCGGGTGAAAGCGCTCTTGACTTGAGAAGCTCGGTTGAGCACTTATACAAACAGATACAGATAGTGAGCAGGGTGGCTTAAGCTCGGATGAGAGCGCTCCTGTTTCATAATCCACATCCAAATAGTCCGGATTTAGAGTTTTGGAGCTATAAAATATAAAATATTTCAAAAAAAAAGAAAGATGAAAAAAAAATCAGTTATCAGGTAAATGAAATAAGGAAATAAAATTTATAAATGAGATATGAATATGAATTTACCTTTGTAAATTATGACATGTATATGTGTTAAACCAGTAAACCAGATATATAATATTTCATATTGATATATGATAAATTGATTTCGTTTTTTTATATATCGCTATAAAAAGGATTGTGATATATGGATTATTATTTATGATTATTTATATGCAAAATTTGATAATATGAACATGAAATTTTTATGATATATCATAAGTGTATGAATGAATATTTATACAGACAGATACAGATAGTGAGCAGGGTGCCTTAAGCTCGGATGAGAGCGCTCCTGTTTCATAATCTGCATCCAAATATCCGGATTTAGAGTTTTGGGGCTATAAAATATAAAATATTTTTAAAAAAAAGAAAGATGAAAAAAATTAGTTATTAGGTAAATGAAACAAGGAAATAAAATTTATAAATGAGATATGAATATGAATTTACCTTTGTAAATTATGACATGTATATGTGTTAAACCAGTAAACCAGGTATGCAATATTCCATATTGATATATGATAAATTGATTTCTTTTTTTTATATATCGTTATAAAAAGGATTGTGATATATGAATTATTATTTATGATTATTTATATGCAAAATTGGATAATATGAACATGGAATTTTTATGATATATCATAAGTGTATGAATGAATATTTATGCACATATGTACCACTAAGCATTAGGTTGCTTAGCGTGTGGGTGTTTTTCCATACGCAGGTTCAGAGCCTATATAGAGAAGTTGACAGGTAGAGAAGTAAGTCCATACAGAGTCAAATAAAGTAAATCCACGTCAGAGGGTTGGTGCTTTACATGACATGCATTTTTTTCATGTCCATATGTCATGGGTGATGAGTATAATTATGGTTTTCAAAAGTTTTACATGTCTTTATGTTGAGAACATGAAATTTTATTTGGATTATATGTATTTTGTAAACATTGGGATAATGAAAGCCCAAACATATGTTTAAAAATGTGGTCATTGTTTGTTAATTCCGCATATAAAATAAATTCATTAATTGAATGACATATTGCTATCATAAAAAATAATAATTAACATATGAAAATATAATAACTAAAATGGAAGAAATTTTAATTCAAACGAATTTTAAGGTAATAAGCAGGTGACATTCTCCTATATAGTTGGGATTATTCCTAACTATATAAGAGGGTGTTACAGCTCAAATGAATGTTTATTTTATTTTGGGTGGAGAATCGGTAAAGGAATTGAATGATGGGAAAAACTTTTATAAATGGTGCGGACGAAATAAAGATATCCAATGCATCTAAATGGATGACTCCGAATTTAACTACGAAAAAATTGTGGAAAGCATATATAATGCATTTGGTATTAACCGTAATGAGTATGTTTTAAGAGTAAGATTCCAAACTCCACACTTTAGAGGCAGGATGCATCCGTTTTTAATTTATGGGATTAGTCGTTTTCAAGTTTTTTTAGAGACAAAGAGTCGGATGATTGTTCATTTTATTTGGATCTCATAGAAAAAAAAAAGGCAGTTAGACCTAAAGATTTAAAAAAATGACCAATTTGAAGTTCGTGATGATCACTTCAAATGCAATATTATCGATGACAATGGTTCTACACATGGAGAAGATGGTGTTGCTTTTCCTCACTCACCAAGGGATGATGCTCAAAATATAGATTTTCAAAGGACTAATTGGACTCCATCAAACATATGGATGTGGTTGCAAAGGTGTTTAATGAAATAATTGGTGCACCTAATGCATTGGATGTGGTCCATAAGCCATTGAATATAAATTTTGATCATTTTGATTATAATGATGATGATGAATTGGGTCAGGGAGATAGGTTGAGTGCACTTGAATAAGACTTCTTTTTTAGATGAGTCAGATTTGGCAATTGGTCAGGAGTTTGCTAACAAAGAGGATGTCAATAGGAAGCTAAGAGAAGTTGCCCTCTAAGAGAACTTTGAGACAAAAAATGTTAAATATGAGAAGGATAAATATGTCTTAAAATGCAAGAACCCAATGTGCAAGTGAAAAGTGCAAACATCACTTTATGCATTTTATATCCATGTTGGGTTCTTAACGTGCATCTCATACATGGCACTAAAAATTTAAAATTAATTGAAACCAAAAACTATGGAACACCCCCATGTAATTTAAAATCGGATTGCATACTATGAAATGGGCGAAGTTGATTACTTTGTTTTCAATCTTTGATCTTTCATGTTTGTGAATATCTTCTTTAAGTTGGGTTGTTGCAAACCATAATAAATCCAATGTTGCATTGTCTCTAACAGTAATCCATACAAAAGTATGAATGAAACAACCACAAAAGAGATGAGATATCAAAGCACTAAGATGCTAGCAATGGTATTTCAACTTGAAAAAGAAGATATTTAGAGGATAACTTTTACTTCTCAAAGTGGTAGCCATGAATTTAGCTCTTAAAAGGGTTATTTATATATTCCCTAATCATAATTAGTGTTGGATATATGTTTTTCATGCATAGGATTTCTATTCGAAATTAAAAAATATATATATATATATAATCATAAAAATTGATATTGAGGCTTTCATACCTGTGACTAATGTGTCATAGTTATGACTTATATGTTGTCACGCCCTATTACCCATGATGCTTGGTCAAATTGTTTCTCTTTCAAGTCTTGGATCAAATCTAAGGTCCATTTCACATTTTCTTCATTTCTTATATGTATGTGACCCATTAGGTTCTCAACTATGTTGGTCGCTCAAATCATCACATGATTTTGAGCAGACCATGAGCGATATCTAGCAACACATTATGATCCCCAATTAACCAAAAAGTAAGTTATCTGACTATAACCTTTTCATAGATAATTATTGTGCAATTCATTCGTTCACCATACTACATCTCATTTGGTTCAAAGTATGGACTGTGTGTCAACTCCCACTAGACTAACTATGTCACATCTAGTCCAAATGATATTAGTTCTTATCTATGAGACTCATTACTCTATTACACATGTCCTTAAAGGCTTTTTTCTCGACTAAGAATTTATGAGTATGGTCTTTATAAGAGGTTATAGGTATACTCTCCTTCTTTTAGGAGTGGTGAATACTATATTGACTACTTAACTCCCTTCAAATACCTCAAGCTATACCCAATCACCACCCTACGAGTGACCTCTAAGAGGCAACAAGGAATGGAATCAAAGTGTAGGATTCAGTATCCAAGATAACCTTGAGTATCTCAAGTCTAAGGTTACTTGCATCATTGCTATAATGAGACTATCACTGACATTGAATAGATTTCTATATGATTATCTCATAGCAAATCATCTAATATATATGGTTACTTTAGCAAGCATCCACATGTTTACTCTAAACATCACATGTCTTCAGCTTATAAGATTAGTTGTTTGACCTAGTCAATGAGTATAACATGTGCTAGTCTATTTGGATTAACAATGTCCTGTTTTTTTAATCCTATGACTAGGGATGATTTAGGTATAAATATAATTGTACATGATAAGAATCTCATCATCGTGATCTCATCATGTTTTCCTTCATGTTATGTTACATACCAATGACTTTATTAAATGGTCTAAGATCTATATCAATTCATATGAAATGAATACCAAATAATGAAAATGCATTTTATTAATAATAAATGAGTACATCAAGTATCTAAGGTGATTGTCTTTAATGCACCTCTCTAGTAATCTCCCACTTGCACTAAAGCTAATTGCCTTTATACATTATACCATAAGCAAGTACATGACTATCATGTCTCTTTTAGGAAAATGGCTTAATGAAAGGATCAACTATATTATGATTAGTGGGAACTCTTTCTATCCTTACATCATATTTACTTATGACTTTCTGAATCAAATGGTAATGTCTAAGTACATGCTTGGATCTTTGATGAGATTGTGGCTCTTTTGCTTATCAATGGCATGTCATGTAATATACGAGCTAATGTATGTGTGGACTTATAGGTAAGTCGTCCTAGTAGCTCGGTGATTATATCATGCATATTATTCATATTTGTTGTATACCTTGCAAGTTGTTATGTACCACTAGGTACAAGTTGCTTAACATATGGATTTTCTATGCATAAGTTTGGAGCTTAAGGGAGGACCGACAGAGGAGGACACCTAGTGATCAGAGTGGAGGATATTCATTTGGGGTGAGTGATACACTGTTGTATTTTATTTTTAGTTGTTTTGTTATGGGTTTGGTAGTCATAACTTTACATGTTATATTTTTAGCGACATAGTTTTATAACTACTCATTTTGTAAAACTTCAGGCTTGTGTATGCTCGTTTGTTTTGTATTAAACTTTTATTTTATTGAAATCGCTTTTGTGTTTTAAGAATGCTTTCATTTTGTTAAGTCATCATAGTCATGGTGCATGAAAGTTTTTGAAAATTTTGACATTTTAACTCATATGCATTGAAGCATCTTTTGGTATAATTAGGTTTAGTCTTAATTATATTGAAGGGTGTTACATCTCATGCATAGGAGTTCTAATCAAAATAATAAAAAAAATTGAAATTACAAAAGCTAATATCGGGCCCTTCATGCCCATGACTAATGTGTCATAACTGTGACTTCAATGTTATCATGGTCGTGACCCATTATGCTTGGTCAAATTGTTTCTCTCATGTCTTGGATCCAATTCAAGTCTCATTTTACATTTCCTTTATTCTTTCTATACATATGACCTATTAGGTTCTCGACTATATTGGCCGCTCAAATTATCACATGATTTTGAGTAGATCATGAGTTGTGTCTAGTAACACATCATGACCACCAATTGATTAGAAAGTCAGTGGTCTGACTATAAACCCTTTCATAGATAATTACCATGTAATTTGTCCTTTCAATATATTATACATTATTTGGTTTAGAGCATGGACTATGTGTCAACTCCCACTAGACTGACTATATCAAATCTAGTCCAAATGATATTAGTTATTATCTATGAGATTCATTACTCTATTAGACATGTCCTTGAAGATCTTCTTCAAGACTTATCCACCTCGGCTAAGGATTTTTCTGAGTAATGATCTCTAAAAAAGGCCATATGTATACTTTTTTTTTATCATGAGTAATGAATACTTTATTGACTACTCAACTACCTTTGAATATCTCATTCTATACCCAATCACCACCCTATGAGTGACCTCTAAAAGGCAACAAGGAATGGAGTCAAAGCATAGGATTTAATAACTTTAAACATCACATGCCTTCAGCTTATGAGATTAGTTGTGTTGACCTAATAAATGAGTAAAAAATATGCTAGTATATCCAAATTAACAATGTCTCATCTTGTTAATCCTATGACTAGGGATAATTTAGGTATAAATACAATTACACATGATAAGAATCTCTTTATTATAATCTCATCATGATTTCTTTCATGTTGTGTTACATACAAAGAATTTTATTAAATGATCTAAAATCTATATCAATTCATATGCAATGAATATCATGAGATATCACACATAAGATTTATAAAGATTTGGGTATTAACAAACCATATTCCTCTCCCCAATTTCGATTGGGTGTATCACTAACACTCTAAGTATTACAATGGAATTTTTTCAAGCTCACTCCTAACTATGATGTTTCTCTCAATAGCTAACACCTAATCCAAAAATTCCCTTGTGTTTTTTCAATGGCTCACACAAAAATCAATTCCTTATATTTTATGGCTCACACAATAAACCCTTATAAATATTTCACTTTTAATCCAATATACCTAAGCTCACTCTTGAGTAATTGATTACAATGAAAACACTCACCAACCTATATTGCTCAGAAGTTATGAGCAATTAGGTTTTCATAAAAAATAGAGGTTTATTGAGAAAATAATTAATGCACAGGGCTACAACAAGATTAAAGATGTAAAATAATTGTGTTCTTCTTGTTGGGATTCATAAATGACTTGCATTTATATTCCCTCTATGAATTATAGCCTTTTGGGTGCATTTATTGCGAAAATAGCCGTTAAATCAACTTTTAACTTGTGTCTAACATGTTTTTCTGTCTTCGTTCATGGGCGTTAATATTATATGTCACGGTCGTAATTGTTCTTCCAAGCCATGGTCCAAGTGGTGACTTTGGCCGTAAAACTCTCTGGAAGAATTGAAAGTATTTGATAACGGGTGTGACTAATACTTTTATGGGCATGAATATTCTTCCAAGTTGTGGTCTAAGTGGTGACTCTAGCCATGAAGCTCTCTGGAAGAATTTTACATGTTTGGTCATGAGCGTGACTATCTTTTATGGGCATGACTTGTTTGATCATTCACAGTTGGTTTGATCCTTCATGGCCATGAACTTTGAATGGTGGAGAGTTGGCACTAAGCTATATTCACAGGTGTGACATTAGTAGTCACGGGCGTGACTTTTCTATTTCTTTGATTTTAATCTTCAAAAGTTGTCTTTCAATCTTGCATCATATTCTAATCAATGTATATCCTGTTTAACATACTTAGAACACAAACATTGTCAAATACATTATTGATATTTTATTTGTTATCATCAAAATAATGGAAATACCCCTTAAGGTTCAACAAGAGAGGTGGTGTTATCTCATTTTGATGGTAAAAGAGATCTTATAAGGCCCAAAGCAATAATGACCCTAATGCAAAATAGAAGTATTCCCATATCATACTAAAACGCTTGGTTGGGGAGAAGATATGCCTACGAAAGCCTTATCAGGTCTCCGAAAGTAAGGTATAGTCTACTACTGGCATACCTGTGGATGGTGCATAAGGGAAACAATGGTAAAGTTACTACAAGTTTGGAATTAGACGAGGAGAAAAAATTTAAATACATATTTATGGCATATCACGCAAGCATTAAAGGATTTTCTGCATTGAGGAAGGTAAATGCATTTGATTGAACCTTTTTATAGGGAAGGTACAAATGAATTTTGCTCATTGCAATGGGCCAAGATGGTGACTTCCCTTAATATCCATTAACTTAAGTTGTAATGGACTAATAAAATAACAATTCATGGAGTTGGTTCTTTAGGAATATGTGGGAGCACATACCGGACGAAAACTATTTGGTTTTTATTTCGGATAGACACTAGAGCATTGCCAATGGGCTTAGAAATCATTACAAGGAAACTCATCATAGATATTGTAGGTGGCATATTTTCCAAAATATCAAAGAAAATATGAGAAAGAAATGTGTGGTTCTACTTTTTGAAAAAGTTACAAATTCCTACAAATTTTCAAAATTCAACCGACTTTACGATGAACTTAGGGAGAGATTTGAACAGGTCGTTAAATATCTCGAGGAAATGAGAATGAACGTAAGTCAATGGATGAGAGATAATTTCTACAGTACTCGATACAAATATCATGATTACTAATGGCGCATAACCTATAAATTCCGCTTTGAGAAAACAAATAGAGTATCCCATAGTTTCATTATTTCAGAATATACAATCGAAAGTATCCAAATGGCACAATAAGATGACAAAAGAATTCCTTAATTTACAGCCCTTAAAGGATAGCCCATTAATGTCCAAGGTTGAAGCTATTTTTAGAAAATGATACCAATATGCAATAGGGATGCACCCGATTCAGCATAATAAGCTTTCACGCATGTGAATATTTGTTCACACTCGTGAAAGGTCATGTTATGGTTCAAACGACAGAGTTTTGGACATGGTGGGAATGTTTGAGAAGAGATAACTTTTATGCCCGTGAAAGGTATTTCATACTCATGAAGTAATGGCCACGCTCATGAAATGCAGGTCGGTTGGTCATGACGAGTTGCACTTTTCTATTTTCTCTGCACCAATTCTTGCTTTAAAACTATTTCCACCCTTTATCATCCTCTGACACACGCTGAGACTTATTAGTCATCTTCTCCACCCTCAAAAAACCCTAAACACTAATGTTGAAGGTTGGAAGCTTGAGAAACATGGAGTTTTGTTAGAATTTTGCCAAAGTTGAGGTAGAACTCAAGTTATTAGGTTTGTTTTAGATTGTTTATAGTTATAAGGTTCTAATAAGAATATGTTTGTGATGTTAGGTTCTACTACAGGGCAAGGGAGCACATCACAAATAGAAAATCGAGCTTGAAAAGCTTAAAGGGATAGTTAAGGTTCCATTTTGGTTAAAGGTATGTACATATAGGCATATTAATTCGATTTTCATGCATATTAATTCGATTCATGCATATTAATGTATGTTGTGTTTCTGGAAATGAGATGAATGGCAAGACATGTTATGGTTAACAAATAACATGGATGTATGGATTATGTGTTAAAATGAAAAATGTGTTATGTTATGACTTGATATGTCCTAATAACGGATTTAAATAATTAAATATGGTTTAAATGTGTTGTAAACATGGTATGAATATGTAAGTGTTGATATGAGTGATTAATATTGGTTAATCTTAGAGATTTTGCATGAAATACATTATGTGCTCTATTTTGAGTTTACTAGAAATCATGATTCACGCGCCGCGTGTCACGGCCGTGAATGTCGAGCTGGTATGAACTGCATGAATCCAAAATTTCACGGGTTTGTGTCACGGTTAGGAAGCCATAATAATATGGTGTCATGACCGTGAATAAGCAATTCACGTCCATGATGATTATATGATGATTTACCTGATAGTTTATATGTAAGGTAACTATGAAAGGTTCTTTCATGGCCATGAATAAATAGTTCACACCCGTGAAGTTGTTTGAGTGTAAAATGTGTACAATTTATATTATGACCTATGGTGATAGGTTAGCTTAATGCATGTTATAAATGTACGTATACATGGTAAATAATGTGTGAATGACATGATATGATATTTATGTATTGCATATGATAATGCATAAATGGAAAAGTAAATATTGGTAATAACATGTGATAAAGTGAATGTTGGTAATAGCATGAGTTTTAAAATGAATCAAAAGATAAATGGTTGTGAGATAAAAAGCTCAGTTCTCTAGGCTTGGACTTGACATAGGATAGATGGTATATTATTAAGGGACATAAACAGTACCGTATAAGATACTTTTATATAAGGATAATGTGACTCAGGTATTATGAGTACTTGATCCTGGATATACTAGCATGTATTATTATACTCAGCCAATGTGGCTTAACCTCAGGTTATAGAGCGTCATTGACTTGAGGAGTTCAATGTGAGCGGTTACAAGTTGTAAGTTGGGTGGCTTAACCTCGGCTATGAGTATCCCTTACTTATGTCCTGCATCCAGATAGTCAAGTATAGAGAGTATAGGGCCGAATGAAATAAAATATATTGGTTGAAAGTTTAGGTGGAAACTTTTATAGACATGTATTTGTTGATAATGATATCGGATATATGATGCATTAAATATGTATATGTGTATAATATACATGGTTCTACTTTATGATGTCTATAGCATTAATAGGCATGTGAACTTGCATTGATGCATGAAATAGCTAAAATATATGATTCTAGGAATGATCATGATGTGAATTGCATGACATGGTATAACACGAGTTAAATATAGAATTTTTATGTATACATGTACCACTAAGCATTAGTTTGCTTAGCTGTGGGTTTCCTGCACACAAGTTTGAAGCCGGTAGATAAGAGTTGACTAAAAGAGCAGCAAACCACCAAAATTCAGTCAGAGAGCACCCAGTTGGGGTTTATACATTCATGGCATACTTTTTATTTATATTTATGTCATGGTTTTTGAATATTGCTTTATAGGTCTTTTATGTTTTAAGATCATGTGATGATAATTTAATATATATTTATGTAATATGAGACTAGTGAAGCCGAAAATATATTTTATGTTATGATATCGATTGTTGGATAGAGATTTTATTTATGACGGTTTTATGCATTAATTGCATTATGATATTTAAACATGTTTTTAATGTAAAAATTTTAATTTAATGAGTTTTTTTGCAAAACAGCATCATGGCGTCCATCGGTACAATTGGTGAGGATTTTCTAGTTGTATCGGCGGGTGTTACATATGTTGAAACTGTCTATCCAGTGCCACCACAAGCTGAATGGGACCTTAAATGCATGGAACTAGTGAAATTATTTCCCCCGAATATTAAGAAAAATAGAGAAAGACCTAGGATAAAAAGAATTCCCTTCATGAGAGAATTTAGAAAATAGAAGATTACTTGCTCAAACTATAGGAAGCAGTGCCATTCAAAAAGAATATGTCGCAAATATTTAATAGACATAACGTCGGAGGCGAATAAAATTAATTAGTCTCACTTTTTTATATATATAACGTCGGAGGCGAATAAAATTAATTAGTCTCACTTTTTTATAGACATAACGTCGGAGGCGAATAAAATTTGTCATTACCTGCTTTTATATTTTGCACTAAGTGCCTTAAATCCCTTGATTGACATGTCAAACTATTATCTATTCTAGTTATAGATTATGTGTCATAGGACTTAATGATTTTTACATTTATTCACAATATTTTCAATAATAATGACTGTATCACATTTTCACATATATGTTTATTTATTTTTATTATTTATTTTCATTGTTATTGCATTAGAACGTCACATATAAATAATTTATTAAATATTTATAATTACAATTTAAGTCAAAATTCACATTAATTACTATATATATTCATGATACTGCATGCAAAAGCCTAATAAATCATATTTTTGTTTATGGCAGATTTCGGCCCTAATTTTGGGCCTCATTTTTAGCCCATTTATAATTCGAATTTGAAGTTATGGTCAAATAATATTTTGTATTTTAATGTCTTAGCTTTCAGATGCATTAAAAATCACTCAAATAAAAATTTTCTATCAAAAGTTATGACCCTTTTACTAAATGACATTCTATTAGTCTTACCTAGTATTTTCTAGGTACCTACAGATTTGGGATTTTATGTCCAATTTTTAGCCCATTTGCAATTAAAATTTGAAATTAGGTTCTGAATGCAAGTTTTAGCGTTATGAGTCCACTTTTATTTCCAACTGTTTTACCTCAATATCATTACCAGAGCATTAGTTATGATCAAAATAGTCAAAACTATTCCAAAATTTCTACAGCAAGGTCATTAGCTAGCACAACTTTACCTACTAATTACATCCATTATATGCATTTCTTTTTATGCCAAAGTTTCCATATCACAATTACATTCACATATCTTAATGATTTCATACTATTTGGTCTCATTACCATATAAAACATGAAAAGCAATAACTAATCACATTTCATATCAAACCACATTCATATCAAACCTTAATACATAATTACACAAATTTGAACAACATGTAAGATTTTTATCAATAAAGCACATATCTAATCATCCTTAGAGCTTCCATTTTTTCTTCTTTTTCTCCCCTTACTAATTTGCTTTCTCCTTGCCTTTGTCACCCTCTTGAGGGCCTCTCAGTTGTTTACTTGGTTTTCCTACACAACTATACCATATCTTATTCCTATCATTCATTATCAAAACTTTTCATGCCTATATAAAATTCTAATGCTCCTAATATATTTTATACTTTAATTTAGCCCAAAATGTACTAAAGTTAAACTTCCTTCTTCATATGTCATGACTGCTCCAAAACCTTATAATTGGTCCCAATTTATTTTCTTCAAATCAACACTCTAATCACACTTCATCTATCATCAATTGTATTACTCTTAGGTTAATTTCAAATTTTCCCAAATTAACTTAACCAAGGCAGCCCCTTATTCCTCCAATAGTTTTTAAGTCATAAAATAATTAACTAACAACAATTATCATTAATTAAAAGTTTAACTACACTTTTCTTTAACTAGTTGCAACTTTAAATTTCTAGTTCCAATCTTACCACATAACCTCAATCTACTAATCCTAATCATATTTATCATCCTTATGGGTCTCAAATGGAAGGAAAAATGTTGAATTTAAGAATAATAAACTCACCTTAATGGTTCTCTAAGGTGTATCGAATCTGTCCAAAATTTCCTCCCTTTTCTTGTCTTATTTCTTCCTTCCTTATTGCTCTTTTGCTCCTTTTATGGCAATAACTCTTTAATTCTGAATTTTTCTCTCTCAAAACTATTTTTTTTCTCTTTTTCAAGCTTGAATTGAAGCAAAATGGTGGATTTTGGAGAGCTATTGTGGACGACCAAAGAGTGAAAGAAAGGAAGAAGAAAATGAGTTAGATTTTTAGGTAGAATAATGTAGAATTCATCCTCTTTTTGACTTTTATACTCAAATTACGGAGTGAGTCCCCTAATTAAAATTAATCTTATTTTTCCTTGGTTCATTAACATAATTAATTTTGATTAGCTTTTAAACTTTAAGAAATTCCTTATTTGCCACATCTAGCACTAATTTTTTAATTCCCAAATAATAATACCCTTGATTATTTTTCCTTCTTATTAGTCATTTGTTATGGGTTCAAATTTAGACTCCGATTGAACCAGCACATCCTACTATGGTCACGCACAATCGGGGTCTAAATCACTGGATGTTGCACCTTCACTAAACCAGAGGCTTTTCATCTTAATTATCCTTTTATGAATGTCTTTAAAATCCCTTTTTCAGGATAATTCTCTGAAGAATCTTTAGAGATGTTATGGTACATATATGTCATGTACTATATGGATTTTGAGTTTTGTCCAGTACGCTGATACAATTTAATTGCGGCTAAAACATTGCCAGAAAACTAAAAAATTTTTTTTTGTAATTTTTTTTTTGTAAAAAACAAAGTTTGATTTTGGAAAAACACTATCATTATGGAAATGTACACGCGGTAGAAAAATTACGCCACTAAGATTTCCAATAGCTGTCCCGAATTCAAGTTGATTATGTTTCGCCCCTTCCTCGGAGAAAGACGCTAAGAGTAAAATTCGAGAAAAAGAGCCAATTGTATGGGAAATACTTCAGGAAGTTATGCAGGGGCATCCGGTATTATTGAATAGAGCGCCGACTCTGCATAGATTAGGCATCCAAGCACTAGGATAGTTAAACCCCTAGCTATCTAACAACACACTTTTTTCAGGTTTCTTCAAGAAAATTGGGACATCAGAGTTCAGGCTAATAAAATGCACTCAATTATCATTTTACACTAGGATGAGCATTATTCAACATTTAAAGTCTATGGAACTTTTCCTTATTCTCTTTGGAAAAATTATGACTCTCATCCTACTGAGATCAGAGAATTTCAAAGATCCATAACAACCAAAAATCAATATATATGGTCAAAATATGAAGATGATGCTCCATGGGAAGCCATTCCATCAAACTATATGGATAGCCTAAAAAGAGAGGAAGAGATACAAGCAATGATAATGTCAGATGAGCAAGCACCTCCACCGACATATGATTATGAAGTAGGACCCTGGAACGATTTGTTCTTTCATGAGAACTTTTCCATAGACAATGTTATGAACCCATCTATGATAAGAATTAAAGTGGTTCACCTTATCTTATCTTTTGTATAATTATGCTTTACTATTTATCAGTGTGTCTTTTGTAATAATTGTAGTTTGCTTTGTAAAAGTAAAGATCTTATAAATCTTTACTTCACGGTTAGCTTCTTTCACGGGAGTGACTCATAGAGTCACGGCAGTGAACATACTACTACTTGAATTTTGTCTTTCAAGAATTGTTCTTCCAATTCTCCATTCTTGCTATTTTAATCCATGTCCTGTATAATATACTTACAAAAACAAGTATGTTAAATACAATATTGCTATTTTATTTGTTATCATCAAAATGACGGAATTACCCCTCAAGGTTTAACAGTTACTATAAGTTGTTTGGTACTTTAGAACTTGTTTGATGCTTACTCTCACTGAGCAGTAACTCATCAATTTGTATCATTTTTCAGGAAAAAAATGTAATAGCTCATCTTGATTGACATATAGAATATATGAAACAAAGGTCATTGGCCGAGCCTCGCCACTTTCTCTCATTGCATTCCACAATAACATGAGATCATTTCATCTATGATTTGGGGTTTATATATTTGCACCTGTATAGTTACTCAAAGTTTGTACAAAGATACGTAAATGGATGTAACTCATAAAACCTTAGATGTAAAGTTTAAGTTTTAATATATGTGATATATATTGAGTTGTACATTTATTGAATGATAATATGAATGTGATGATAAATAAATTACTATCAAGTTTAACAAGTCCTTACGTCTTACTCGTATGACATGTATGATTATGTGACACAGGATTGAGTTGTACATAAATGTATAAGGTATGACAATACAGTTATTGATGCACCAAAGTAAACAACTAAGAGGCAGGCTTATTGAGTGCTCAAGAAAGGTTGTTTTTGGCTAGCATACCTATTATTTATAATGTGACATCAGTAGTGGTCATCAGGGGTCTTATGATATTTCGTTACCAAAAACAAAAGTGAGGTCAGGGCAGGGCACATATATTATTAAAAAAATCACCTCGTTCGAAGCGAGATCAAGGCGAAGCACCATGAAAGCGAGTCCAATTGTCATCTCTATGTTTCTTCTTATGCTCATGTTGTTGTATCGTACATAATAGAATATAATTATCACTTAATTGCTTATGCTTATGCTTATGCTTAAGTCATTAGCCAGATTTTTCCTTCATATAATTATGTTTCGGTGCCTCCCAATTATACCTTCATTATAGCGAATGGGAATCAGAAAGATGATAGTTAAAAAAATGATAAGGTTAGTCCAGTGTTATTTCTAGAGGAAAAAAATAAATCTTATGATTCTAAATGTGTTAATAATATGAGTTTTGTTTGCGCTTCCTTAATTTCAAATCGACATGTTCAAATTTGTTCAATTTGGTACTATGTTGCTCACAATTTTTAATAAAGATATCTTGTGCATCCTGCTATTCCAAATTTTAGAGAAATCTAATCTCATATTATTTTAGTGATCCTTATTCTTAGTGGTGGTTGGAGTATGACATTCATTCTTTTTGTTTCCAGAATGGTTACAAATAGAGACATATAATATTCCAACCCTTTGCTCTTCTAATAAGAGGTGGTCGCAGAGAAGGCCAATTAGCAACACATAGAAGCTAATGAGTTTTACGAAGGTTCCTTTCCTGTGATGAACATTCTTATGAGTTATCATGTCTTGTTGTGCATCTCTCAAATAAAAGCTTATCTTTATTAAGCGAAAGTATTCATGCTAGATTTTTCTATTCCTATACACAAAAAGTTTAGCTAGTAATCTTGATCTGGATCCAATCTTTTGTTAGGATATTCTTCAAAGCATGTGGTTTTGGAGACGACATATTGGGTTCCACTACAATGATGTATACAAGAACCATTCCAACTTATACCAAAGGTGAGCAGATGGTTAAATGTGCATGTCGAAAACTTTTGCTAGCTCCACCACTCAGAATCCACTCTGAACCTTAGAAGATTATGGCATTGGAGAGCCTGTACATAGTATGGTTGAAATTGAATGTTAGCATGGTGAGAATGGGAAGGACAACAAGTTCAAATATTGACATTAACCAATAGGTATATGTTGAACAACATCTAAGAATGGGAAAAGAGAAAATACAATGAATTGAGAGGATGGACTTGTGATTTCAGTGAAAATGTGGCAACTTCAATTGCTTATCATTTGCTTCCTCGTAACTAGATCAAACTTAAGTCAACAACTCAACATGGTTCTTTCAGCTGTGTCGTATTGTGCTGCATAACTCTGTAAAATGATTATCCTTTTGTTTATTTAATTATTTATTAAAGGAATGGCATTGGTTATTGACATGAGCATATTCCTGCTGTGCAAATCGTACATTTGTTTTTCATTATGAGCAAAAGAATAGGTGTGCTGCTTCGGTCCCACCTGATAGAACTTCACTCATTTGTGAAAAAACTGATAATTTGTTTCAATAAAAAATCGTAACGAGTTTATTATATCTCATCTTAGAGTATGAATCCAAATTTAAGTTTATTAGTTAAAATATTTTAGTATATAATTCTAATTACTCTATAAAAAATTTTAATATCTTAAATTTATTATATTTGAAGTTCTCTATATTTTTTAAAATTAAATATCTTATATTTTTAAAATATTATTAATAAAATTAAATTAAATATAAAAACAGAATTTCAATTCATAGTAAATGAACATATCAAAGATATTTATTGAAATTTCAAAACACATTAATTGGATTTTATTTTCAATGAAATTATATAAACATATGTGCATGAGTCCTCTAACTGTTCACTTTGCTGGAAGCTGAAATTCAAAGAATATCTAAATAATTTGTTTGCATTAGCATATAATGGTTTAATTAGCATCACAATTTGCACAGGTGGTGGCAAGATATACATGATTGCCCAATTTCGTCCTTGCCGTTTTTCTTGCAGCCCGTCTTTCTTTAGACTTTTTCATATGTTAATAGGACTTTTATTATTTCTTGTTGCACACATATTCATGCCCACCTGTCCTGCACTTTGCACGATAGGTGCCATCAATGTATAATTATTGCCCTTTAATTACGGTAGGGCATAAGAATTTGCTTTCCACAAAAGAAAAGCAGTCTTGTGGATGAAGCCAAATAGTTTGCCTCTTGTCCTTGCACATTAACTTCATTTGTCAAAAGTAAGGGACATGTTCTAACCATCTATCGCTTCCCTTTCCTTTTTCCTTTTTTCTTTTTCTTCATCTCTCGGTAGCTTGATATGGGCAAAATCTGGGTTGAAGTTTGCTTGATTTCTGCTCGTGGACTCCAACGAACTTCTTCTCTTTGGAAGCTTCAGTGGTTTGCAGTTGGGTGGATTGATCCTAGCAACAGATATTGCACCAAGATAGATGCCTCTGGTAATGCAAATCCTGTATGGAAAACGAAGTTTGCTACCTTGGTTGAGGATTCGAACTTTCAAGATATGGCATTACATGTGGAAGTATACAGCAGAGAGCCCATTTTCCTTCGAGAAAGACTTCAAGGCACAGCAACTGTCGGCCTGAAAGAATTCCTGGCAAATTATAGCAAGATCTCAGAGGCCTCACGGCCAGGAAAAGAAGAAGTAGGGAGCTATCAACTGCGCAAAAGAAATTCCAGTAAAGTACAAGGGTTCATAGATATTTCAATTCGTATCTCAGAGGACAGGGGAGAGCCAAGTTCATACGCAGGTACCTACACAGCGATCTTTCTTTAAACTTTAACTCAACCTATTGCATTTTCTTCAGCATGTTTTATTGATTAATTTCTTGCTTTTGTTAGCTGCTTTTTTTTAGCATATGTAGTTGGTTATTAAATCAACTTCTCTGGTCCAGGAAATCATGGAGAGCTTATGTTGAGGGATCACAGCAATGATATTGTGGTGTCTTCTGAGGGTGGTTTATTGCAAGCATATCTATCAGAGCTGCCTCTTGCTCCTCAGCCTCCTACCGGACGGCTGGAAAATCAACCATCAAATTTAGAATATACTCGTCATCCAATGCCATACCCTGTAAATCTCTCCAATCCGTCAATGGGTGGATCAAGTTATCCGCCAGCAGCTGCTGGACCAAGTTATAATCCACCACGCACTCCGCCGCCACCCCCGCCGCCGCCACCTTCTAATGTTGGTTATATACCCACTTTTTTCCCAAACACAAATTACATTGATATGCCATCATCTGTAGCAGCCTCTCGACAGGGTGCAAGGCCTGGTTTAGTTGGTGTTGGTGCTGGGGCTCTGGCTGCAGGTGCTGTGATTTTTGGGGATGACTTCATGTCAGGATTTAATATTCCTGCAAGCCTACCAAATCCTAGTCTTACAATTTCAACAGATCCTCCCTTCTGATACGAGGATATGAACTCCTGTTACATGTTGAATAGAAATGCTATGACATTTTGATTTGGTTCCCATAATTTACATATATGCGTCAACATGAAGCCATGAACAGATGATCTACTTAACTCAGTAAAAATACCAAGTAGCATGCTTAATGAACATACAAACTACAAATTGTTAGCACTCAGTTTACAAAATAATAAGAGAAAATAAAGATGATAGGAGCTTATTATAATATTAGTGGAAGCTTCCAATATTCTCCATTATACAAATCAGAGCAGTGATTGCAGTAGTTGAAATTAGGCGCAATATATCACCTAAACATGAGATCTGAAGCATCATCACAATTAACATTCAACCAGTGTACCGCAACAATGAAGTGTAACCATATAGCATAGCAAGCATGGCTTCACTCCACATATTTTTTTCCTAGACTACTTGATTCTAAACGTTTCATAACTTAAACGGGAAAGATGATGGTCAGAATGCTAGCTTTTTACATATATTCCTTCGGTTGTTTGGTTATCTGCTCTACTAAGAAACTTGTGGACAAATATAAATGAATTTTGTGGGTCGATCACAAATTTTAAATAATTTCCTTTTGAGATGGTTCCACTGAATCACCAAAAATCCTTTGCAGAAAATTCTCGACTACTGATACAAATTCTTCTACTTTTTCTTCATGGGGCAAATGGCCGCACTGCTTAATTACTTCAAGACAAGATCCTGTTATAGCTTGTGAAAGTCCCTTCGCATTCCAAGAGGGAACAATTCGATCATTGTCTCCAGTGACAATCAGAACTGCGGCGCCATCAAGAAAATGACAAGGATTACCATTACATTCTACTAGTTCAACTTAAACGAGGATTGGGAGCAGAGAAGAGGATTTAGAACTCAGAACTTAATAACAAACAAGTAATCAATAAGAAAAGTTGAACCGACAAAATTTGGCCAGAAGCAAAAATCTCTATAGCACTATCTCATGGACCCACTAAATATTGATAGTACTATGTACTAGTACCAGGACACGCTATTTCATTAAGTCTTTTAGAAAGTGATGGTTTTGATTCAGTCTCAGAACTTGCAAGTGTTTCTGCAGTAAACTCTGTCAGAGCCTTGTCCCAGCCCTTAGCTCGTAGAGGCTGCATTTATAGGTAACCAAATAAACAATGCAAATAAAGACTAAGAAAAAACTGCTTAAACTATCCCATGTTCAATATTTAATTATACATTTACGGAGATAACATAAAAAAGAGGTAAAACTAGACTACCTTTGTATAACCATCTAGAACATGTTGAGTGACTTGACTTGAGTTGTGCCATGCATTCCTCACTGCTGCTATACCAAATTTATCGATTAACATCCTTATCTGACAGTCACATAGACAAGTGCTCATTAATATAGGCACTGCGGATACTGGTTTGAAATTGACATATTATCTTATTCCAATCCAAGAAACTGAAATATATTACAAGAAAACTGCCAAAATATACCAATGTGATAAGTACCCAGTTTGTTGATAACAACTATCGACATAGAGACAAGATTATCAAGGATAATTTATAATGGCCCGCAAAAAACATTGAGATAAATTTCAAGGATGAGCAGTATTTTGATATTTCAATTTAACAGACCTCAAGAATCAACTGAATCAGCCAAAATAAGATAAATGTAATAAAATATTGTAGTTGACAAGTGCAGCATAATGCTAAACCAAATATTGAAATTTTCAATAAAAAGAAAAGGTGAATTCCAGCATTACACCAAATGCAGAGCACAAAATAGCCGACAGCAATTTCTTGTACAAGGAATTAAGCATGCCCATCATTCCCTTAACCATTAGCATTATTGTCTGAATAATGATTGCTGTGAACTTTGACATAATCTCTAAAAGTTTGGTAAATTGTTTCCTGACCATATTTGAATTTGATCCATCTACTGTAGTTTGGGTTCCTCATCCCCCTCTATTTCTTTCAGCAACCTTATGAACAGAACGAGGGGCAACTATTGCTGGGGCAACAAGTATTAGAGCTGCAATTCTTTCTGGAGCCTCAAAATAGGAATTGATGGCTACAAGAGAACCAGCAGAATGTCTGTCATGTCAAAATTAAAGTACTATAAGAGCATTTCTAAGTTTCCAAAAAATAGAGAGAGAGCAGCAATCCTTCATTCATAAACAAGTGTACAAAGAGAAACACTAATACACCATCAATTGCCACCAATCAGCAGACTAAAACTGCATACTTAAGTTAATGATTAAATACAAGCACTCACAGTTTGTTTTGTGAGAATTGAGTCAAAAAGAAATTCAATTTCTTTAAAAGAAATTTCTTTTCTTTTATTTAGTTACTAAATGGAGAAGGGGAATTTGAATTCTCAATTTCCCTTCGAAGGCTAAATTTAATTCGCATCAATTCGGTGGAAAAGCAAGGGCAATCAGAATTTTTTCATTTCCCTTGCACCATTTAGTAACCATAAAAGAAAAAGGAAAACAGAGTGTCCAGAATAATCACAATATAATACCTTGGAATAGAGAAAGATGAAATAATAGCATAGCCTACTAGAATTTTCTTCTCAGCTGTCAAGAAATCAATCAAATACAAGGTAGCAAGCACAGAAAATGCCATGGAGTATGGATTCAAGGCTTTGTTATAATTGGTTATAGAGGACAAATGCATGGAAGAATAAACCCTGGATGTTAATACCATTAGAGGAGTGCTCTAAAGTCAATTATCTTTAGCATTTATTTTATAAATTTATTTGATTAATAAAATACTTTTTCATTAATTTAATATTCATTTGATATATGAATTGATAGTGATCTTAAATTAATTAATGAAGTTTTTTCTATATAACATAGCATGAAAACAAATCATGATAAGATCATGATATTGAGATTCTTATTATATGTGATTATGTTAGTATCAAAATTATCTCTACTCATAGAATTAATGAGACGGAAAATTATTAATCCGGACAAACTAGCACATGTTATACTTCTTGATTGGATTGAGTAATAGATCTCATAATCTGTAAACATGAGATGTTTAGAGTTAACATGCGGATGCTTGCTAAATGTAGCTAAGTACATTGGATAACCAGCTATGAGACAATTATATGTATAATCTATTCAAATGTCAATGATAGTCTCATCATAATAATGGTGCAAGTATCCTTAGACTTGAGGTACTCAAGGATATCTTGGATACTGATTCTGTATTTTGACACTATTCCTTGTTGCCTCAAGGAGGTTGCTCATATGGTGCTGATTTGATACAACTTAAGGTATTAAAAGGTAATTTGGTAACAAACAAAGAATTCACCACTCCTGATAGAAGGAGTGTATACCCATGACCTCTTATCGTGGTCATTACTTGGAAATTTCTGACTGAAGTAGAAATATCATAAAGATAGTTTTCAATGACATATCTAATAGAGTAATAAGCCTTAGGGACAAAAACTAGCGTTACTTGGACTAGAAGTGACGTAGTCAGTTTAATGGGAGTTGACACATGTCCATACTCTGAACCAAGTGGGGTATAGAATGGTGAAAGAAATAATTGCACGAAAATTGTCTATAAAAAGGTTCATAATTAAATCACTGACTTTCCTATTAATTGATCATGATGTGTTGCTGGATACAGCTCATAACTTATTTAAATTAATTGTTAATTTAACTAGCTAACATAACCGGAAACCTAATGGGTCACACGCATTGAATATAAGGAGAATGAGTAAAATTATTTTGGATGGGATCCAAAATATGAGAGAATTATTTCGGGATGGATCCTGATGAGATTGCACGGAAAAAATGATTAGGATGGTCACGGGCCCGCGGCAGGCTACTAGTCTATCCAGCAGCAACCCGCAGCAGGCTCAACGCGCACGCTGCTGCCTCTCGTTGGCCAACGAGTAAATTTGGCCCTAATTAGGCCAATTATAGTCATTCAGAAAATTTTACTATTCATTCAAGTTTTCTTTTCTCCATTTTTGACTTTTGATTATTTTTTGAATTTGATTCAAATAGAAAATACATCAAATGGAAGAAAATAGACATATAAAATATTTTTTTGTGAAAATAAATATTTTAAAGACACAATAAAATTCTCTTAAGAACACTTTCAAAGTTAGGATTTTGAATTTATCCAAAACATTTTCTTTTAATAGTTTTTTCTTCATTCTTCGCGCGGATTATCATTAGAGACTCTTGCCCAGATAATGAACCAAAAAGGGAGTTGAATTGGTTACTAAATAAAATTTTCTTAACTTTAAGGTGCGGAATAAAATTAAATAGAGTAGGGAAGAAGAGATATCACACACAAAATATATAGAGGTTCGGGTATTAACAAACTCTACTTCTCTTGCCAATCTTGATTGGGTGTTTTACTAACACACTAAATGTTATAATAGAGTTTTACAAGCTCACTCTCAATTATGGTGTTTCTCTTAATGGCTAACACCTAATCCATAATTTTTCTTGTATTTTTCAATGGCTTACAAAAAAACCAATTCTTTTTATTTTATGTCTCACACAATAAACTCTTAGTGTTTCACTCTTAACCCAATACAACCAAACTCACTTGAGTAATTGATTACAACGAAAACACTCACTAACCTACAATACTCAGAAATTATGAGCAATTAGGTTTATACAAAGAATAGAGGTTTGTTGAGAAAAATAATTAATGCATAAGGCTATAACCAGATGAATTGATAGAAAGTGATTGTTGTTCTTGTTCCTCTTGTTTAGGATTCATATATGACTTCCATTTATACTTCCTCTGTGAATTAAAGTTGTTTAGGTACATTTAAAGCGAAGATAGTCGTTGAACCAACTATTAATCTCGCGCCTGACATATTTTTCTTTCCTCATTCACAGACATGAATATATGTCTCATGGTTGTGAATGTTCTTCCAAGCCATGGTCCAAGTGGTGACTCTGGTCATAAAGCTCTCTAGAAGAATTTGAAGTGTTTAATCACGAGCGTGAATATTTTTCCAAGCCGTGGTCTAAGTGGTGACTCTGGCCGTAAAACTCTTTGGAAGAATTTGACATGTTTTGTCACGGGTGTGACTATATTTCATAGGCGTGACTGCTTGATTATTCATGATTGGTTTGACCCTTCATGGCTATGAACTTTGAATGTTGAAGAGTTGGCGCTAAGCTACGTTCACGGGCGTGACTTTGCTATTTCTTTGATTTTAATCTTCAAGAGATGTCTTTCAGTCTTGCTTCATGTTCTAGTCACAGTATCTCTTGTTTTACACACTTAGAATACAAACATTGTTAAAGACATTATTATTTTTTTATTATCATCGAAATAATGTAAATACCCCTCAAGGTTCAACAGAGACATCCGAGTGTGAATTGTTATGGTTTTCTACAACCCAACAAGGTGAAAATTTAAATACAAATAAGAAATTACAAGATATAATTTCTAACATCTATGTTTATATAAATTATTTTTAATGGTACTAGTATGATCTTTTGTTTCAGGTTTTGAAAATTTTTATTTTTCCGCTATATTTATGAATGTGATTCATTTTTCAAAATCCAACAGTGTATCAGAGTCTCATTGTGTTCATTAAAATTAATTTTAATTGAAAGTACAATGGAATTGCATGGTTTTGATGATTTTAGATCAATAGGTTTTGAAAAATTGAAATTAATTTGTAAAATATGTTTTACATATTTTTCTTTCTCTAATATAATTATGGGATGATTAAGGATGATTATTTTGATTGAAAAATGATTTGAATGTGATTCAAATAATTAATTTCAGATTTATTTTAAAAATACCTAAAATTATCTTGTTTATGAACATGTGTTACTGTTTAGCTTAATTGATGGGGCTGATTATAATTTTCTTACAATTGGATTATGAAAACATTATTTAGATATATTGAGAATATTTTTATGCCTCTAGAAGTGTCCAATAATTAATTAAATTTTATTTTAATTAATTTTTCAAACAAACAAAAAAACGGAACTATTTTAGCATACTCGGTGGGATTGTTTTGTTTGATTTTTTTTATATGTGTTTATTTTATTTTCAGTACCTTGAAATATTTTTATATCATTAAAAATATGTTATTTTGATGTTAGATGTATGCCAAAATTATTTTTCATGCATTTAAAATTTTAAAAAAAAATTATAGATGTTGAATGAGTTGTTTTGGGTGTCTAAGTATATTGGTTTGTTTGTCTTAATAATTTTGACTTGTGCCAAAAATATTTTGATGAACTTGAGCTGACCTAAAGATGATTAGAATGATGATTTGAAGTTTTGAAAATTTTTAAAATTTTTAGAAATTAATTTTGAATTAATTTAAGTTGAGCAATTGTAATTCTAGTATAACTAGAAATTAATTCTAGAAATATGAAATTTAACTTAATTTTATTAAATATTAAATTTCACTTTAAAATGACATACAAAATTAAATTAATCGAAAGAAAACAAGTAGGCAATTTCGGTTCAAGCATTGAATCGATTTACAAATTGAAATCCAAAATTGTCATTTTTATTTTATATATTAGAGAATGCATGTTAGGGTGTATGAAAAGGAATGATGGATGATTATGGACTTAGGCCCAATGTGATTAAGCATGCATAAAATTATTTTATTTTATGGCAAATAGAGCATGCGTGTCCCTACTTCTCTTTCTTTCTTATGATTTCTTTTCTCATCTTACTCCCCTCAAATGTAAATTGAGATTTTTCATACTTTGAAATATGTAATTAGATTACATAGGATTAGGATAGAATGAAGATACAAAGGAACAAGAAGCAAATGAGGTGGTACCATAAATAAGAAGACTTAGAAATAGGAATTCGATTTCTATTTTGGGTTATAAATTCATGCATATACTTAGGTAAGACCTAGTCAATTTCTCTTTGGCTTAAGAGATTAACTTTAGTATGTTCATAATCATGTCATATAGTTAATGTAACTATCTTTATATATCCATGTGATGAATGTATAATATATAAAAGCATGAAATAATGACTTGATGAGACTTAACAAAGAAATCTTTCACTAAATAAACAATTAAGTCTTACGTCTTCCATTAATGTGGGAAGAACCAGAGTTCTTTTAGAGTTAGGGTTGTTGAGTTGCTTTAAGCTCACTCTATAAGAATATGTTCAAACCATTGAAATTAGATTTCACGATTAATGGATTAGATTTAACTGATATTATTAACTTTGTGGATTTGCGCCAAGGTTAATGTGTATTGGAGGCGAAGTTGGGTTTGTATACATGAGATGTACACATATCAAGAGTTGATAGCCCAATGTATATGCACACATCAATAAGTTGATAACACAAGATTCGATAGTTGCATGAATAATGCAATTGTTATAGATTAGATACCTACCAACCAAACTAAGGATAGCTTGTTGAGTTGCCTTAAGGTTATTCTTAGCTAGTTGAATATCGACCCACTAAGAGAACTTCCATATAAGTTATCTCAGATTCATAGTGAAGGTTATAGATTTGCAACAAAATAGTGGGAGTCATAATGCGATTTATTAAAGACCTAATAAACATGCATTTTATGTACATTCTAATATGTTCTATTTTACATCTAGGTTGCTAGAATCATCATCATGACAAGTGTGAATTTGCAATCACTAATGGAATCAAATAAGTTAATTGGGCCTAATTGTTTAGATTGGTTAAGGAATTTGAAAGTAATTCTCAAATACGAAAAGATTGGCTATGTCCTAGATGAGGCACTCCCTAATCCCCCTGCTGTTAATGCTTCTAAAGATGTTCAGAAAGCATATCAAAAGCATCTTAATGATAGTGAGATGGCAAGTTGTATTATAGGAGAGCTTTTTGACGAGCAAGTGCATTCCGAAAGGTTCAAAACTTTGAGGTTTCTCTTCCACACTAAGATGGTTGAGAGGACATCTCCAGTACAATATGCATTGAAGATGAATGGCTATATTGAGAGGTTGGCCACCTTGGGATTTATGATAGGCCATGAATTAAGTATTGACTTAATTCTAACCGGATTGTTCGATAGTTATTCACATTTTATGCTTAACTATAGGATGAACCAAATCTCTACCACTATTCCTCAGTTGATTAACTTACTCAAAATAGCTGAGCAATCTGTCAAGAAGGATAGTAAGGTTGTGATGTTGGTGGACTCTTCAGGTTCTAAAAAAAAGAACCTTAAAAAGAAGAAGAAGAAGTCCATGAAACTTAAGGGAGGCGTGGCCAAGAAGAAGGCCAAGGAGATTGCTCCAAAGAGAACATGCTTCCATTGCGGCAAGGATGACCATTGGAAGAGAAACTGCAAGGCTTACTTGGAGTCCTTAAAGAATAAGGCATCTGATGCCTCATCTACTTTATGTATTTTTGTCATTGAAATTAATACTGTTTCTGATAATAATATATGGGTATTAGATATCGGTTGTGGCTGACACATATGCACTGATATGCAGGGCCTATGGAATAGTAGGCAGCTCAATATAGGAGAGTCAGACCTATGCATTGGAAATGGAGCAAGAATTGTTGCAATAGTTGTAGGAATTTATGTATTGACCCTCCCTAGTGGGCTTATGTTAAATTTGGATAATTGCTATTATGTACCTACTTTGACTAAAAACATTATTTTTGTCTCAAGTCTAAATAAAGATGGTTTCCATTTAGCTTTTAGTAATAATTATTGTTATATTATATTGAATGAAATTATTTATGCTAGTGTTACATTATGCAATGGAATATACATATTAGATATGTCAAATCCAATTTTAAACATCAATGATAATAAAAGGTAAAAACAACATATGTTGAAATCATCTTGCTTATGGCAGAAATGCATAGCTAAGCTATACAAGAGTGGTAGTTTGGGGTCATTTAATTATGAATCATATGACACAAGTGAATCTTGCTTATTAGGAAAGATGACTAAATTACCCTTTAAAGGAAAGGGTGAACGTGCTAATAGACATTTAGACTTAATACATTTAGATGTATGTGGTCTAATGTCTACACACGCTAGATGTGGTTTCATCTACTTCATTACTTTTATCGATGACTACTCACGATATGGGTACGTGTATCTTATGAAATACAAATCTCAAGCTTTTGAAAATTTCAAAGAATTCAGAAATGAAGTAAAGAAACAACTTGGCAGAAGTATTAAAACACATCGATCAGATTGAGGAGGTGAATACTTGAGCCAAGAGTTTCTAGATTATCTTAGGGATAATGAGATTTTATCTTAATGGACTCCACCTTACATACCACAACACAATGGTGTGGCTGAAAGGAGAAACCGGACTTTGTTAGACATGGTAAGGTCTATGATGAGTTTTGCAGAACTCCTTAAATCCTTTTGAGGTTATGCATTAGAGACCGTCATTTATATATTAAATGGAGTTCTTTCGAAGTCAGTTGATGTTACTCCATATGAGATATGGTATAACAAAAAGCCCATATTTTCTTACATGAGAATTTTGGGTTGTCCTGCTTATGTGAAGCGGACAATGTCAGATAAGTTAGAAGCTAAGTTTGACCGATGTTTGTTTGTGGGATATCCAAAAGCATCATATGGATATCAATTGTTACCACCCTTGGAATAAAAAGTTTTTGTTTCAAGACATGCTACCATTTTAAAGAGAGAATTCCTTCTAAAAGGAGATAGTGGAAGCAAAATTGAACTTAAGAAAGTTCAAGATGCTCAAACAGATGCTGATCAACTGCCTGAACCTAAGCTTGTTACTCATACAGATAATATAACAGCTCAACCTTATAAAGCACAAGAGTTTCGTAGGTCAAATAGTATACGTATTGTTCTAGAGAGATATGGATTTCTCGTTAGTGAATAGAACGACGTATTGCTCATAGAAAATGATGAGCCTACAACCTATGAAGAAGTTCTGAATAGTTCAGAATTTGACAAATGGCTTCAAGCCATGAAGTCAGAAATGAATTCCACGTATGAAAACCAAGTATGGACTTTGGTTGACCCATCCGAAGGGATAAAGCCTATAGGGTGCAAGTGGGTTTTCAACAAGAAAACTGACATGAATGGTAATGTGATTACCTATAAAGCTAGACTTGCTGCTAATGGTTATCGTCAAAGACAAGGAATTGATTATGATGAAACTTTTAGCCCAGTAGTTATGCTTAAATCCATAAGGATACTCTTAGTCATTGCTACTTATTATGATTATAAGATATGATAAATGGATGTGAAGACAACTTTCTTTAATGGAAATCTAACTGACGATGTGTACATGACACAATCAGAAGGCTTCATATCCAAAGATGGAAAAAAATGTATGTAAGCTTCATAGATCTATTTATGGATTAAAGCAAGCATCAAGGAGTTGGAATATTCGGTTTCATGAGACAATCAAACAGTTTGGTTTCTTACAAAATTCGGATGAACCTTGTGTTTACAAGAAGGTTAGTGGGAATACAATCGTATTTCTTATGTTGTATGTAGATGACATATTATTAATGGAAAATGATATCTCAACCTTACAATCAGTCAAAATTTGGTTATCCAAGAATTTCTCTATGAAAGACCTTAGAAAACCAGTCTATATTTTGGAGATAAAGATCTATAAAGATAGATTTAAAAGATTGTTTGGTCTTTCATAGTCTACATACAAAGATAAGATGCTAAAGAGGTTTAGCATGGAGCAGTCCAAGAGGGGATATATTCTCATAACCCACGGGATTACTCTCTCAAAGTCTTTATGTCCAAAGACACAATATGAGAGGACACGCATGAGTTTCATTCCATATGCTTCAGCTATAGGATCAATCATGTATGCTATGATATGTACAAGACCCGATGTATCATATGCTCTGAGTGTCACGAGCAGATACTAATCAGACCTTGGTGAAGGTCATAAGGTGGATATCAAGAATATCCTTAAGTACTTAAGAAAGACTAAGGATGTATTCTTGGTATATAGAGATGGAGATCTTATTGTGATCAGGTATACTGATGTCAGCTTCCACTCTAACAAGGATGACTCAAAATCTTAGTCAGTTTATATATTCACATTAAATGGTGGAGCAGTTAGTTGGAAGAGTTTCAAATAAGAAACGACTGCTGATTCCATAACTGAAGCAGAGTACATTGCAGCTTCTGAAACAGCAAAGGAAGCAGTTTGGATAAAGAAATTCATCATAGAACTTGGAGTGGTTCCCAGCATTATTAATTCAATACAATTGTATTGTGATAATAATAGAGCCATTGCACAAGCAAAGGAGCCACGGTCTCATCAGATATCCAAACATGTACTCAGAAAATACCATTTGATTAGAAAAATCATTGGTAGGAATGATGTAAAAATAGAAAGACTGCCCACTGATCAGAATATTGCTCATCCTTTAACTAAGCCACTTCCCTAAAAGAAATATGATTCTCATGTACTCGCCTATGGAATTAACTACAAAGGCGATTGGTTTTAGTGCAAGTGGGAACTTGTTAGAGGAGTGCTCTAAAGGCAATCACCTTTAGCACTTATTATACAAATTTATTTGATCAATAAAAGGCTTTTTCATTAATTTGATGTTCATTTGATATATGAATTGATAGTGATCTTAAATCAATTAATGAAGTTTTTGATACATAACATAGTATGAAGGAAATTATGATAAGATCATAATATTGAGATTCTTATCATGTGTAATTATGTTAGTATCAAAATTATCCCTAGTCATAGGATTAATAAGACGAGACATTGTTAATCTAGAAAAACTAATACATGTTACACTCCTTGATTGCATCAAGTAGTAGATCTCATAATCTGTAAACATGAGATATTTAGAGTTAACATGTGTATATTTGCTATGTATAGCTAAGTACATTGAATGACCAGCTATGAGAAAATCATATGGATAATCTATTCAAATGTCAATGATAATCTCATCATAGCAATGGTGCAAGCATCGTTAGACTTGAGGTACTCAAGGATATCTTGGATACTGATTCTGTATTTTGATATTATTCCTTGTTGCCTTAAGGAGGTTTCTCATAGGGTGGTGATTGGATACAACTTGAGGTATTCGAAAGTAATTGGATAACCAACAAAGGATTCACCACTCATAATAGAAAGAGTGTATACCCATGGCTTCTTGTCGTGGTCATTACTCGGGAATCTCTGGTCGGAGTGAAAATGTTATAAAAATAGTCTTCAATGACATATCTAATAGAGTAATAAGCCTCAAAGACAAGAACTAACATTACTTTGACTAAACGTGATGTAGTCAGTATAGTGGGAGTTGACACATGTCCATAATCTGAACCAAGTGGGGTATAAAATGGTAAAATGAATAATTGCACAGAAATTGTTTATGGAAAGGTTCATAGTCAAACCACTGACTTTCCGAACAATTGGGAGTCATGATGTGTAGCTAGATACCGCTCATGACTTACTTAAATTAATTGTTAATTTAACTGGCCAATATAATCAGGAACTTAATAGGTCACACGCATTGAAGATATGGAGAATGAGCAAAATGATCTTGGATGAGATAAAAAATATGAAAGAATTATTTCAGGATTGTTCGGAATGGTCATGGGCCTGCGCCGGCTAGGCAGGTTGCTCGCCTGCCTGCCCAGTGATAGCCCGCAGCAGGCCCAGCGTGCACGTTGCTGCCTTTCATTGGCCAACTGGTAAATTTGGCCTTAATTAGGCCAATTATGGCCATTCATAAAATTTTACTATTCATTCAAGTTTCCTTTTCTCCATTTTTTACTTTTGATTTTTTTTTACTTTGATTCAAATAGAAAAAATATCAAATGACAAAAAATAGATATATAAAATATTTTTTTGTGAAAAAAATATTTTTAAGATAATAAAATTCTCTCAAGAACACTTTTAAAACTAGCACTTTCAATTTGTTCAAACTATTTTCTTATGATAGTTTCTTCTTCATTTTTCGCGTGGATTATCATTAGAGACATTCGAGTATGGATTGTTGTAATTTGCTACAACCCAACAAGGTAAAGATTTGAATAATAAATAAGAAATTATAAGTTATAATTTCTAACCTCTATGTTTATATAAATTAGTTTTAATGGTACAAGTATGATCTTTTATTTCGGGTTTTGAAAAATTTTATTTTTCCGCTACGTTTATGAATGTGATTCGTTCTCCAAAACCTAACAGGTTTGTCAAAGGTAAGAACTTTAGATGGAGTGACCCCTGCCAAACACTTCATAACTCAGCTCCAAGAATAAACTGAGGCCCCAAACCCATGTAATAAAATCATGGGAAGGCGAATCTTGTGAGGAAGTTTGAGAATTAGTGGGTATTTGTGATTCAGCACTGTATACCTTGTGGTGTATCTGTACCCCCTTTAAACTCACAAAAGCAGCTGTCTAGATCGGCTAAAAGTGTCGGGTCCAATAGTTCATCTTGATCAACGCCAACTATTCTCTTCTTTCTTGGCTGTGTTTTAGGATACAACCACTACTCTAGGGATTGAAACAGGGGAGAAAAGTGCTCTTACAACTAGTAGTAAAAAAGTATGATAGACCAAATGAGCAAAGTGAGAAATGGAAAACAAAGTAAATGATAATGGATACCAGAGCCGCTGATCGATGCAGAAGAAGAAGAGGAAGCATGAGGAAGAAATCTATTTGACTGAAACTTTGTATAGAAAATGGCCAACTGACCCTACAAATCCAGAGGGTTGATGCCATTTCTCGATATCGAACACTACTTACCATCACTAAGTTGTAATGGTCGGATGAGAAGCCCAGCTACTGAAACACTACACTCATGGTGATGGTGTCGCCTTCCAGAAAAGACAACCCGAAAAAGGAAAAAAAGAGAAAAAGAAAAATCTTACTGAAGCTAGTCAATAATGGCATGCAACACCCCTCTTAAGACTCCGAGAAAAAGAAAGGATAATATGGATTTTTTTTTCTTTTTTGAGGAGAGAAACTAGGAAGAAATTTCTTTCTTTTGATAACAGTGATAAATGAAGAAATTTGTTCCTGACAATCTTTATATTTTACACTTTTATTTTCCCTTCCCCATATTTTACATAGGGTAAATGACAGACATATAGTGATTATCTATTCTCGATAGATATTATAAGAAAAGCATTAGCATTATCGTGTCTACCGAAAACACAAGAAACTAACAAAATGGAAGCTCTTGTTTTAAAGAAATTGGGGGATCCAGTTGGGGAGATAAGCGAAAGTTCTCCGATCGTATTAAGCATAAGACACCCAATCCCACCATTGGACTTTCCCACTGCTGTAAGAGTTAGAATTAAAGCCACCAGCTTGAACTATGCCAACTATCGCCAGATTCTGGGCAAATACCAAGAACATCCTCCCTACCTTTCATCCCTGGCTCCAATTATTCTGGGATTTTCGATGCTGTCGGTCCTAATGTATCCATTTTCAAGGTCGGCAACCGCGTCTGTCCCTTCGCTACCCTCGGCTCTTTTGCTCAATTCATTATCGCCGATCAAATCCCAATTGTAAAATTTATAACTTATTTGATTTTCCTTTTTGGTCAAAAAAAGCTTGTTTCGTTCATTTATTTATTTAATTTTTCTCTCTCTTGATTGCAAGAAAGGTTTCAAGTTCCAGATGGTTGTGATCTGGTGGCTGCCAGTGCACTGCCTATGGCATTTGGAACCTCTCATGTGGCCATGGGCAAATCTACATGGGACAATGGGCCACATCAAAATTTGAAAATGGTTACATATTATAAATATTTTTTGTCCATAAAAATTTGTCTTTATCTGAATCTAAATTTATTAGAAATATATATTTTATTATTAAAGAATTATTGAATAAATAAAAATTTATCTCTATTGAAGTTAACTTCTAGATTCATTTGACCTCTTTTGGGTATGTACTAAAGGTCATCTCCAACACTATACCATTTTGGTGTAGAATATAGAAAATAAAATTTGTACATAGAACGGTAATCTCCAACCAGACTCCATTTTTACACAAAAAATGGTGTTTAATACAGTACCACGCCATGATAGTTTTGTCTTGATCATTTCTCTTCTCTTTTGTTTTTTTATTTCCTCTCTACATCTATGGCGGTCATGATAGCTTTGTATTGTTACTTATTTATTCCCTTCTATTACATAATATAGATTTTCTCACTAATGAAATTGAGATTGGTACTCGGTAATAAATAAAACCGACATGAATCTTATATTTATTGCAATTGTAGAATTTATATTTAAACTCAAGGGAGAAAAAAAAATTCAATATAGCTTAAAGAATTCATTTCCAAAGCATCCAGACAAATCCAAACATTTGTAAGCTTTATTGAGTAATAAGAGCATTTTCCAAGTTCTCAATCTTTCTCTTTATAAGTTATTAGTATTTTTTCTCACTTACTAGAAATATCTAGCATCTAAAGTAGAGACTAACTAGCATTCTAGTTAACAGACATTGGAAGCAAAAAACTAAGCCCGTGACAATTGGTATTAGAGCTGGATTCGAGTATAGATGGTCGGTTCAAGTGAGATCACAAAGATGACATCTTATGAGAGCAGCCAATCTAAGAGGAGGAGATCAAGATCAAGGGATGCCTTAGTAGACATGAATACAAGGCTCCTAAGGTGGAGCTTGCTATAGTCAAAAAGCAAAAAAGGTTCGAAGAGATGGACCAATGCATCATAGAGCTCGAAATGGGGATAGATGAGCTTCACAGTGAGATGCAAGATGCTGTGAACATTGTCGTGACTACATGTCTAGACCAAGTGAAGGTCTAAGAAGAAAATCTTCGTGCTGAGGTAATAAATTTTAAGGAAGAACTTGAAAAGGTAGTAGTCGAGCTATGCAAGGCTAAAGATGAATTGATCCTTGGCAAGAAGGTTATTGCTCAAAGTGGAGGTATTGCTAACTCAATGGTAGTCCTTACTCCTTCAAACATTGACATTCCTAAGCCGAAGACATATAATGGCTTAAGGAATGTGAAAGAGATTAACAACTTCTTTTGGACCTTAGAGCAATACTTTAAGGCTATTGGCCTTGCAAATGATACAAAGAAAGTTGATAATGCCTCACTCCACCTTGTTGATACCACAATAGTCTGGTGGAGAAGAAGCTATGACAACATTAAGAATGGTACTTGCACCATCAATACGTAGGATGAGTTCAAGAAGGAACTAAAGTGAAAATTTTATCCGGAAAATGTTAATCATAAAGTAAGGGCAAAGCTTAAGCATCTCACACAAAATGGGAGCATATAGGAGTATGTACAAGAATTCTACGAAATGTTTTTTGAGATCCCTAGCTATCCTGATAAGAAAACACTATTTTCCTTTATGGATGGGTTATAGCATTAAGCAAAGCTAAAGATCGATAGATGCGGTGCCCAAGATCTCGCCATCACCATTTCCATTGTCAAATCCTTATTTGAGTTCAAAAGGAATGAGAAGCCTAAGTCTGACAAAGACAATGGTGGAAAATGGAAGAGTGGGGGAGACTACCACCAAAAGAAAGATAGCTTTCAGAAGTAGGATAAAGGCAAAAGCACCAAGGACGACAAAGATGGAGGTAGGAAAATAATTAAATATTTCTTTTGTAATGGGTCACACAAAGTAAGTGAATGCGCGAAGAAGGCCCAGCTTTTTGCCTTAATCGAAGAAAGAGAACATAAGGAGACAAGGCTAGGATCCTTACAACTCCTTAATGCTATCAAGGCCAAGGTGGAGGTGCCCAAGTCCAAAAAGAGGGGTTGTTTATTTATTGAAAGCTTCAATAGACACAAGAGCAAGCCATAACTTTATTGAAGTAAGAGAAGCCAATCGAATAGGCATCAAATACACCGACGAAAAAAGATGGCTTAAGGCAGTAAATTCCAAAGCCAATTCTATATCCGAAGTTACACATGATGTAAAGGTATGCCTTGGTGAATGGCATGGCTTAGTAGATTTTTTCGTTGCTCTAATGGTTGATTATGTAATCATGTTGGGCATGGAGTTTATGGATCAAGTCAAAGTCGTGCCTATTCCATGTGTCAATGCAATGTACATCTTGGAACAAAGTAATTATTGTATGGTGCCATTCGCAAGGGAATCAAGCCTATAAGCTAAATAATTGTCAACCATGCAACTCTCAAATGGTGTGAAGAAGGCACAACCTACCTTCCTTGCAACACTAAAGGAAAAAAAGAACATGCCAATGCAACATGTGCCAAAAAAAGTCTCTCATGTCCTTAAAAGTTTAAGTATGTCTGCCCCCCAAATTACCAAAGTCACATCCCCCTACGTGAGAGATGGATCACAGGATTGAGTTGATCCCTAGTGCAAGACCACCTCCCGAGCTTGAAAAATTAAGGAGGCAATTGAAAGAGTTGTTGGATGCAGGCTACATCCAACCATCAAAGGCTTCATATAGTGTGCACCTATTCTTTTTAAAAAGAAGCACAATGTATCACTTCGATTATGCATCGATTATCGAGCACTCAACAAAATCATAATGAAGAACTAGTATCCAATTCCATTGATTACCGACTTATTTGATCAACTTCGAGATGCAAGATAGTTTTCCAAGCTTGAATTAAGATTGGGATACTACCAAGTGAGGATTGTAGAAAGAGATAAGCCAAAGACAACTTGTGTTATAAGGTATGACTCTTATGAATTTTTACTGATGCCTTTTGGACTCACAAATGCCCTATCGCATTCTGAATAGAGTATTACAACCTTTCTTGGACAAGTTTGTGATTGTGTACTTGGATGACATAGTCATCTATATCAAAACTTTGGAGGAACACGTTCAATACTTACGATAAATCTTCCAAGTACTAAGGGAGAATGAGTTATATGTCAAGGAAAACCATTCCACATGAGACTAGTAGTACCCATAGACCAGGTTTTTGAAAGAACCCGAACCAGTTCTAAAGGAAAACTAACATCTAGAAGCATGTCAAAAACAAAGTATCATCTCAATTTGTCATAAGTCTTTTCAAAATCTATCTTAATCATCACCCAACCATGTTTTGTAACACTCTTTCATATAACCAAGAACCTTCCTACATATATAAAAAAATATTATAATGTATCAGTTAAAAATCTACTCAATTAAAATAAAATTCACTTTGCACCATAGTTATGATGACTATTTTAAAATTCACGTAAAAGGGTAAAAGTAGATAAAACAAAATAAAAATATTTCTTCATATTGACATTTATGTGTTGGGCAACAATTGGCCTCAAATTTACAAATAGAATCCTAAAAAGGGCATATAAATTTTTTTTAAACACATGTAAATCAAAATAAAGACTCTTATAGTGTATCACTCATCTCGATTTGTGTCATGTGACTTTTCCTTTAAGCTCCCTTTCTCAATCAACAATGGATATCTGGTTCCAACCTGCGTGTGAGAAACACTCACACTTTAAATGTAACACCCAGCGAAACAGTCGAAAAAACTCTCACCAACTGTACCGATGGATGCTATGGTGTTATTTTATGAAAAACTCATTAAATTAAAAATTTCACATTTAAGACCTATTTAAAACATTATGATACAGTTTAAAGTATAAAAATTCATTATAATATTAAAATCATGATCCATCGATCAATATTATAGCATATAAAAACATATTAGGATACATGATAAACGAATTAATATATCCATAAGTACATATATTTCACCAAAATGGGGCATTAACTAACTTTACAAGCTTTTCAAGCTTGTTTTCCCCTTTGTGATGTGTTCATTTGCTCACTAATCGAAACTATCATCATAAAATATTCCTATCAAAATCTTATAACCATAAATGAGCTAAAAAATCCAAAAAGTTGAGTTCTACCTCTCTCTTGGCAAAACTCTATCAAACCTCCAAGTTTCTCAAGTTTATAAGCTTAAACAATGGTGTTTAGGATTCATTTTTATAGTGGAAAAGATGACCAATACGTCTTGGATGTGTCAGAGGTGATAAAGGGGTGGTAAATGTGTTTTTAAAGCAAGATTTAGTATAAAAGAAAGAGAAAAGTGTGGTTGCACATGGCCAACCGACCTACATTCACAGGCATGACATTTACCTTCACATGCGTAAAATGTCATTCACTACCATGACTAATCCATTCATGAGCATGAACGTTCTCTCTTCTTAAAATACTCTCGCTATATCCAAAACTATACCTTTTGAACCATAGCACGACCTTTATGGGTGTGAAAGTTTTCTTTTTCACAACACTTAAACTTTAAAACACTTTAAACCTTATTCTTTCTTTCTCTAAATACATATAACTCACAAGCCCTACTTTACAAGTATTATAATTCTCTCTCCTTTCAAGAAATTTTGTCCTCAAAATTTACCTATTATATCATATGAAAATAACTAAGGATATTGAGTTCTCATCACATCCTCACTTTTCCAAGTTGCCACTTCAATAATGTGATTCTTCCATAACACTTTGACTAGTGTTATTTGCTTGTTCCTTAAATCTCTGACTTTTCGAGCCAAAATTTTGACTGGTTCTTCCTCATACGACAAGTCTAGGCTAACCTCGATGCTTTCGACTTGAATGATGTGAGAAAGATCTGATTTGTACCTCATCAATATAGATTCATGAAACACATTATGTATCCTGCTCAACTTTGGCGGTAATGTTAGTTTATAAGTAACTAGTTTGATTCTTTCAATGAGCTCATAAGGTCCAATGAATCTAGAACTCAACTTATCTTTCTTTTTGAACCAAATAACTTTCTTCCATAGAGATACTCTAAGAAACACTTTGTCTCCCACCATGTACTCAATATTTCTCCTCTTAAGATCAGCGTACGACCTTTGCCTATCTGAAGTTGTTTTTAAATGATCCTAAATGATCTTTACTTTCTAATTTATCTCTTACACTAATTTTGGCCCTACTAGCTTTTCCTAGCTAAGTTTGATCTAACATAACGGTGTCCACATCCTCTACCATAAAAGTGCCTTGTAGGGAGTCATCTCAATGTTCGATTAATAATTGTTACTATAAGAAAATTCCATTAATGGTAAGTATCTCTCCCAACTCCCTTCAAATTCTATAATACAACTTCTCATCATATCTTTTAATATCTAAATCACCCTTTCAGACTGACTGTCCGTTTAAGGATGAAATGTTGTACTGAAGTTGAGCTTTATACTCAATGCTTGCTATAGAATTTTCCAAAACTGTGATGTGAACCTCAGATCTCTATTTGATATGATGAAAACTGGAACTCCATGAAGTCTTACTACTTTGTTCACATACAATTCTGCTATTTTATTCAATTGATAATCTCGTCTGATAGGTAAAAAGTAAGCTGACTCCGTTAACCTATCTACTATGACCCATATGGCATCATACTTCTTCGATATTAAAGGTAAACCAATCACAAAGTCCATTGTGATCCTTTCCCATATCTATTCTAGAATAATGATCAGTTGTATTAACCCTGATAGTATTTTATATTCTACCTTGACTTGTTGACATGTTAGACATTTTGTAGTAAACTCTGTAATTTCCTTCTTCATTCCTAACCACTAATATTTTACCTTCAAATCTTGATACATCTTGTTGCTTCCTAGATGCAACACATATCTAGTCTTATATACCTCCTTCAATATCCTCTATATCAAATGTAGTACATTCGGTAAATATAATCGTCCCTTATAGTACAACCCACTATCTAACTCAACTGAAAACTCAGGTTTCTCCCCCTTGCAGACTAACTCAATCAACTCAACTAATCTGGCATTCTGCCTCTGTGTTTCTCTAATATCCTGATTCAAATTAGGTTGAATATGCAACTCTACCATGACCTTTCTACTCAATGCATCGGCTACAACATTGGTCTTACTTGGATGGTAATCGATTATACAATTGTAATCCTTGATCAACTCCAACCATCTTCTTTGTCTCAAATTCAACTTTCTCCAAATAGGAAGATATTTCAAGCTCTTGTGGTCGGTGTAGATGAAATACTTTTTTTCCATATAGATAATGACACTAAATCTTTAATACAAAGACTATAACTGTTAATTCTATATCATGGGTTAGATAATTCTTTTCATGAGGTTTCAATTGCCTAGAAGTATAGGCAACAAGCTTTCATTATTGCATCAAAACACATCCTAAACCATTATGAGAAACATCACTATAAACAACATACTCTTTGTCTGGAACTAGCTATGTCAGAACTTGATTTTCTATTAACAAAGTTTTAAACTGATCAAAATTATGCTAATGCTTGTCTAACCTTTCAAATTTCACATATTTTCTCAACAATCTGGTAAACAAAGAAGCTATAATGGATAATTTTTTAATAAATCTCCTATAGTAACCCGTTAAACTAAGAAAACTTCTAATCTATGTCATATTTTTTGAAGGCTTCTAATCCAATATTGCCTCAACCTTGCTGGGACCTACCTTAACTTCATCCAATGATACTGCATGTTCGAGGAATGCTACCTCATTTAGCCAAAACTCATATTTAGAAAGCTTAGCATACAACTTTTTATCCCTGAAGATTTGCAAAACTATCCTCAAGTGTTGATCATATTCCTCTTTATCCTTGGAATAAACCAAGATATCATCAATGAAAACAACAAACTGATCTAAATATGGCCTGAAGATTTGATCATTAGATACATGAAAGTTGTCAGAGCATTGGTCAACCCAAATGGTATAACAAAAAACTCATAGTGGACATATCTAGTCCTAAAAGTTGTCTTTGCCATATCATCTGCTTTAACTTTCAACTGATGATACCCTAACCTGAGTCTATCTTAGAGAAAACTCTTACACCCTTTAATTGATCTAACATATCATTTATCCTTAGCAAATGATATTTGTTCTTGATAGTAACTTTATTCAATTGCCTATAATCAATGCACAACCTCATTGATCCATCATTCTTCTTAACAAATAGTATTGATGCACCCCATGGGGATATATTTGGCTTGAAAAAACCTTTATCTAACAACTCTTACAACTATGTTTTTAACTCTGTAAGGTGCAGTTGATATCAGAGTTGTACCTGGTGTAAGTTCTTTGGAGAACTCTATCTCTCTGTCTGGAGGTAATCCTGGTAAGTCATAGGGAAATACCTCTAGATATTCCCTCACTGTCGGGAAATCCTATAGATTTGGTCCTTTCTTTTTCTTATCAATCACATGAGCTAAGTAAGTTTCACACCTCTTTTTAATCATCTTTTGAGCCTTCATCATGGAAATGACTTGGGTTAGCTGTGGAAATATCTCACCTTCCACTACTATCTCATTTCGTTCAAATGTATTAAGAAGCAATTTCTTATACCAACAATTCACTATCACCTTATGTCGAGAAAGTCAATCCATGCCTAGAATAGCATCAAACTTGTGGAAAGGCAAATCAATCAAATCTGCGAGAAACTATCTTCCGTGTACAATTAACGGACAACCCATATACATGCGGTTCATAATCACACTATGACCTAGAAGATTCGTCACTTCAATCTCATATTCTAAGTTTCCTACTATCGTATTGTGCTGGCTTGGTATTCTCGTTCAAACATATAAGTGTGAAGATCCACGATCTATTAAAGCATAAAGACATAAGCCATTGAGAGAAAACGTACCCACGATAACATCAGTGGCCTTTGTGATCCTCATGTGTCCTCTCTCATGCCAAAGTTCTATTTAGTCTTGGTCTATTGAATGTCTCTGATGTAGTCTGACTAGGTCCTGACTGATTTCTTCAGTTTTGCTGTCGACTCTTCATTGGAGCCGATTCAACCGTCTATGTAGGCATTGTACTGCCTAACAATAAACAATCCCTTCTCAAATGATCTTAGGACCCACATTTGTAACAAGCCCTAGCGGCTACCCAATATTCACCCTAATGGCTCTTATGACAAATCCCACATATTGGTACAACTCTTCTCGAGCTCTACAGCTATAAACTGGCAGTGATAGAAGTAGCTCTAAGGAATGGTCCTCTCACAGGGAATTAGGCTGTGAAAAGCCCTAGTTGTTTCCCCTAAACTGTGACCACCCAGAGAAAAAGAGACCATTCTTGCCTAAAGGTTATGTTATGCTAGTTGATGGCTTCCTAGAAGACTCATTTGTCTTCTTCCTCTTTTTTTTCTCAACATGGATGGTTGCGGATACCAATTTTGCAAAGTCCTCAATTTGAGGAGCTGTAACCTCATAGCTAATGTCCTCACATAAATCATCCTCGAACCGACAGCACTGATCCGCCTCATCCCCAAGAATCTCGGTTGTATACTTATTCAGCCTGATAAACTCTCGCTCATACGCTATAACAGTCAAATTTCATGTGACATCTCGCCCATATAATAGGAATAATCCCATTATATAAGCATAATAACACGGACGAGCTAAATAAAATTAGCCCGAGTTAAAAATCTTCGTTTACTAACTTAATTGACTTTTTAATATCCAAATATACATATAAGTTCAATTATCAAAACATATTACCTCATCTCATATTACCATACTTTATCACTTTCTTACCATGTTCTTTAGATCATTTATTAAATTTCCACATATAGTCTTAATTTAAATAAATTTTTACCTATTATTTTAATTTAATTAGTTTCCATATCTCATTTTAATTTTATTGATTTCCCTAAAATTATTTTAATTTAGTTAACTCAAATCTCATTCCACATAAGCATCAAAGTTTTAACATACAGTTGTAATGATGTATGATAGATATTTCACAATAATCCAACATATGTTATACAAGAATAAACACATGACTATGCAATATTTCCAAATTCAACGATAATCTATATAACTCAATTATCAATTTTAACTTACTTTATTAAATACTTATAATTCATCTCATGTTAAAACTCATATAAACAAGTCATGTTACCTCTTAACATGTACATTTATGTCTTTTAATTAATTTCTATATAATATTTTAATATAAGTAGCTCAAATCTTGTTCCCAGACTGTCCAGATATAGAGCGTGTAGTAAGGTCACTCACAGAACTTTAGCACCCTACTCACCATAGTCTCAAGTTGTTAAACCTTGAGGAGTATTTCTGTCATTTTGATGATAACAAATAAATAGCAATATTGTATTTAACATACTTGTTTTCTAAGTCTATTAAACAGGGTATGGAATAAAATAGCAAGAATGGAGATTGGAAGAATAATCCTTGAAAGACAAAATTAAGGAAGTAGCATGTTCACGCCCGTGATCCTATGTGTCAGGCCCGTGAAAGAGCTAACCGTTACCAAAACCAACATTTAAAGTTCACGACCATGAAGGAAGAACAAATCGTGAAATGGACATTTAAGTCACGCCCGTGAATTAAAATGTCACGCCCGTGAATGTTCATGGAATTTTCATCTAGAGAGCTTCACTACCAAAGTCACCACTTGGATCACGGCTGGGAAGTTTGTCACGCCCGTGACCCAATGTTTCAAAACATTCTAGAGAGCTTCACGACCAAGGTCATCGCTTCAGTCACAGTTTGGGAAGCAATGTCACGCCCATGACAAACATAGTCATGCCCATGAATGATGAAAGAGAAAAATGTTAGGCGCGATTATTTGGTTGGTACAACGGCTAGTTTCATATTAAATGCATCCTAACGGCTATAATCAGCCAAAAGCCCTATGTATCTTGGGCTCAATTTACCCTTCTTGCCAAATCGGATTATCCCTTTCCATGAAGATACATGAAGAAATACCTTTACACCTATCTCATATTCCATTTACCTTATATGTTGATCAGCATAACTTTTCTGTCTATCTTGTGCTGCCTTTAGCTTATTCTTAACAATTTTGATTTTATCCACTGTATCTTGTACTATCTCTGGCCCTTCTAACGTACGTGCACCTTCTTCATCCCATATGATAGGGCTTCTGCACTTTCTGTCATACAATGCCTCATATGGTGCCATCTGGATACTGTTATGATACTGGTTGTTGTAAGCAAATTCAATCAATGCTATGTATTCATCCCAAACACCTATGAATTCCATAGAACATGCCCTAAGCATTTCTTCCAATGTCTGTATAGTCCTTTCTGATTGTCCATCAGTCTGTGGGTGGAATGCAGTACTGAAATTCAATTTTGTTCCCAATGCATCTTGTAAACTCACCCAAAATCGTGAAGTAAACCGTGGATCTCTATCAGACATAATGGATACTGGAATGCCATGCAATCTGACTATTTCATTCACATATAATTTGGCCAAACTCTCAAGTGTACACCCCCATCTGATAGGTAGAAAATGTGCTGACTTGGTTAACCTATCAATAATTACCCATATTGCATCATTTTTTCGTGGAGTTCTAGGCAATCCATAAACAAAATCCATCGTTATTCTTTCCCATTTCCATTCTGACACTAGTAAATGATGTAGTTTACCAACTGGTGTCTGGTGTTCTGTCTTAATCTGCTGACATGTCAAGCATTTGGAAACATATTTTGCTATGTCTTTCTTCATTTTTGGCCACCAGTAATGAGACCTTAAACTGTGATACATCTTTGTCATCCCTGGGTGCATTGCATACGGTGCATTGTGTGCCTCTTCCATTATTTCTTAACGCAAGTTCTCAGTGTCTGGAACACATATGCATGATTTTAACATCAGTGTATCATTCTGCAAATGAAACTCTGTGTTATTTCCCTGCCTTACTACATCAATTTTCTCACAAAATTCAGGATCTTTGCTTTGTGCTTCTTTGACCATCTCCTTTAGTATAGGTCTGACTTGAAGAGTAGCAATCAGTGATCCTTCATCATGTATATTTAATTCAACATTCATATATCGTAATTGAATCAAATATGGAAAAGAGGATACTTGCAAGTGAGCTACACTGCTACTAGCCTTCCTACTCAATGTATCTGCTACCACATTGGCTTTCCTTGGATGGTACTCAATTGTACAGTCATAATCTTTCAATAGCTCTAACCATCATCTTTGCCTCATGTTTAACTCTTTTTGTGTCAGCAAATAACCCAAACTTTTATGGTCTGTGAAGATCTGGAATGTCTCACCATACAAATAATGCCTCCAAATCTTCAATGCAAATACAACTACAGCCAATTCTAAATCATGCACTGGATATGAGATCTCATGTGATCTCAGTTGTCTGGATGTATAAGCTATCACCTTACCATATTGCAACACACATCCCAAGCCTTGCTGAGAAGCATCACTATATATTGTAAACCCACATGTACCTGTAGGGATGGTTAACACTGGTGCTGAGGTTAGCCTGTGTTTTAGTTCATCGAAACTCCTTTGATATTCAGGAGTCCACATGAAAGACACATTCTTTCTTAACAATTTAGTCAAAGGGCTAGCAATTAATGAAAATCCATCAACAAATATGCGATAGTATTCGGCTAAACCCAGAAAACTATGCATTTCAAAAATATTTTTAGGAGCTTCCCAATTTACCATGGCCTCAATTTTCTTTGGGTCAACCTCTATGCCCTTACACAACACCAAATGTCCAAGAAACACCAAATGATCTAACAGAATTCACATTTACTCAATTTGGCATATAATTGTTTCTCCCTCAAATTTTGCAACACAACTTTTAAATGTTGTTCATGTTCTCCCCTATTGTTTGAGTACACCAATATGTCATCAATAAATACTATCACAATCCTATCCAGATATGGTTGAAACACTTTGTTCATTAATGCCATAAATGTAGCTGGAGCATTAGTCAATCCAAATGGCATTACTAAAAATTCATAATATTCATACCTGGTTCAAAAGGCAGTGTTTGGAACATCCGTTTCTGCTACCTTCAGCTGGTAATAGCCTGATTTCAAATCAATCTTGGAGAATATTTGGGCTCCTTACAACTGGTCAAACAAATCATCTATTCTGGGCAACAGATATTTGTTCTTCATTGTCATTTTATTCAGTTGCCTGTAATCGATACACAATCTCATTGTTCCATCTTTCTTTTTAACAAATAATACTGGAGCTCTCCAAGGTGATACACTAGGTCTAATATATCCTTTGTCAAGTAACTCCTGCAATTGGGCCTTCAGTTCTTTCAACTCAACTGGGACCATTCTGTAGGGTGACCTTGATATTGGTGTTGTTCCTGGTACTAGTTCAATAGTGAATTCTATCTCTCTATCTGGTGGTAAACTAGGTAGATCATCTGGGAATACATCAGCAAATTCCCTTACCACTGGTATATTTTCAAGCAAGCTATCAGTGGTTCTAGTATCAGTCACATATGCCAAATATGCTTCACATCCCCCTTTGATCATTCGAAATGCTTTTACAGCTGAGACTAGACATGTAGGCACAAGTTTTCTTTCACCTAGAAATACTACCTTTGGTTGGTTTGGTGGTTCCAAAATTACTTCCTTAGTAAATCAATTCATTATTGCATGATGTCTAGTTAACCAGTCCATTCCCAGTATCACATCAAATTCATATATTGGTAATAAAATCAGATCAGCTATTAACTCAGCTCTATCAATGCATATCAGGCAATCACGACAGACATTATTCACAACTACCATTGTTCCCAATGGTGTACTCACATTTATGTCAATCCCCAAAGGCTCATGCATTTAATGCAGTTTAGATGTCATATGCAATGATATAAATAAATGAGTGGAGCCTAGGCCAATCAATGCATATGCTAACATATCATAAATGTAAATATTACCATTAACTACTTCGGGAGCATCCACCGCCTCCTGTCTAGTCATAGCAAACACCCTGGCTTGAGTAGGGGGTCTAGAACTCTGACCTTCAGATCTAGTCACTCCTCTGCCCATTGTACCAGTCCTGCCCCTGCCTCTTCCTCTGCCCTGTGTCCACTAGTAGGGTAGACCCTCGATGCCTCAACTGTAGTCTCATATACTCCTCTACCTCTGCTGGTCTCTGCTAGTTTGGCTCTATTCGGATAGTCTCTATACATGTGCTCCATCGATCCACAGAAATAACATGCTCCTGTGAGCCTTCTACATTCGCTCGTATGCTGTCTACCACAATGATTACATGTGGGCCTCTGTTCAACATATTGGCTCTGCCCTCTGCTTAGGTAAGAGAAAGTCATGCTTCGACCTCTAGAACTAGAGTACCCACTTCTGTTGCCAGACTGTGCAGACATATATCTACCTCTTTTTCCCGACCTTCTACTAGACTCACCAAAGAACTCACGTGCTGCCCTTTTAATTTGTTGCTCCCCAGCTTCTTTCATTAACCGTTCAACTCTGATTGCAGTAGCTCTGAGTCTGGCATAACTATCAAGATCAGTAGTCTTGATTCTGTTTCTGATCTCATATTTGAGGCCCTCCTCAAACTTCCTGCATTTGTCTCTTTCAGTAGAGACCATGAAGGTGGCATAATGGGAAAGTTTATTAAACTGTACTTCATACTCTGCAACAGACATATTCCCCTGTTTCAGATTCAGGAATTCCTTTCTCTTCTCATCTTTATAAGCTTCAGGCATGTAATTGTTCTGAAATTCCAGGAGGAAATCATTCCATGTCAACACCGGTGGTTGTGCATCACTGTCGGGGACTGTCTCCCACAATTCATAAGCATTTCCTTGCAGCAAGGATACTGCATAATCGAATTTCTCATCCGGGGTACATCTCATCATATTCAGTACCCTCTGTGTCTTTTTCAGCCATGTCTCAGCTTCTGCTGGGTCTGTTGTGCCATTGAAATCAGTTGCACCATGTTTCCTCAACTTGTCATAACTTCTTTCCTTGTACATTTCAGGACCATATACTTTCTGTTCTAGGTTTTTATGGGGTACTTCTGCATGAGATGACTGCGATGCATATACTGGAGCTCTAGCTCCTAGTGCTGGTTGCTCTCTATGTAAATGAGGTGATGCCTCATGAGAATGCATTTCAGCCGGCCCTTCTCTCCTTGGTGAATCATGTCTTATGATGTCCCTAAAATAAATGAAAGTATGTCACTACATAATGTTCAACACATAGGATGCATATGTTATCATGCTCTTATGCTTATGCATGTTCCCATGGAACCTATCTCTGCTCTAATACCAAAAATGTAACATCACATCTTATACATTTGTGTTCAACTTATCTCTGTATCAATTAATCACGCATAGCATGCTAGAAAGAAAAAATACCTTGTTAACAATGGTAGTAAAAAAAAATTTCATATTATATCCTGTAAAATCAACTAATGACTTTGTAAGTCTCATATCCTGTAATATCTGTCAATGACTTTGCAAGTCTCATATCATGTAATATTACTCAATGACTTTTCAAGTCAACATTAAAATCCACAATACGATATATCACATATATTAAAACATAAACTTTACACATAAGTATTTACGAGTTGATTTCGTTTATACATTTTTATAACCCATTCCAAACTGACTGTACATATTCAACCATATAAATACAAAATGCAGATGACATATTTTTATGCTTGTGTGGAATGCAAAAGAGAGAAAGAGTGATGAGGCTCGGCCAGTGACCTGTGCTCCATGTCTTTTATATGCCACTCAAAATGAGCTATCACTTTTCTTTACCTGAAAAATGATGCAAATTGATGAGTTGCGGCTTAGTAAGAATAACCATCAAATGAGCTCTAAAGTACCGAACAACTCATAATAATAACTCACAAATCCAATACATACCATGTATTTCATTCCATTCATCAATATCATATAAATATCAATAAAGTTGAAACATATAATCATTACTCGTTACGTATACAAATGCTTTGCTTATTTAGTTTTGTTGTGACTAAGTTAAACAGACATTGCCCCGGGTTTCCATGTGAACATTTTCCATGTGAACATTTTGCATTTGCATTTGCTAGCTAGCTTGATCATTTGTTTCATTTTCACATTTGTTGGCCATAGGCCTCTTCTTTTGCTTTACAATATCGATTAATTAGCCACAATACCCTTTTAGTCCATATGCATATGCACTTTTATTTAAGCATTCATCAACCATTGCATCTTTATCATATACAACATACATATATTCCATATATACCTCATATGTCACGCATATACCTTGCATATACTGTACATATACCATATATATATATCACATGTGTCAAACATATACTTCAAATATACCACAAGTATACCATTTATATGTACCAAAATGTCATAAATTATCCATCATTACATTATCAAGGACCAATCATGACAATCATATGAATCACATAGCAAGCAACATTCATTTGCACTAAAGAACTCAATTGATAATTAGAATCACTGTTCTCCTTTGATTCCGACCTCTAATTTATTGTCTATCCACTCCTTGTGGGTCTCCAATATGTTGCGAGCCTAATATGAAAACATAATCAATTAACTCATGATTAGGGAGACTTAATGTGGCTTAAACAAATTAATATGCATTGTTCATGTATATAGTTGAGATTTTTCCTATGAGGCAGTGTGACCTTATGGTAATGTTTAGTCTATATATTTTTCTATACATGACCAATTAATCTAATTCTTGTTCCTAATTACAAAAAACATATAATTATAGAACATATTAAAATTTCAGATCCATTGGACCATTGTACAATATTTGGTGGAAGTTCTAAGTGTATTCTGTTTTCTGCCTTTAGGCAGTTTCAGGGTACTCATTTTGGTTCATCATAACTTAAAATATATAAGTCCTATTTTACTGAAACTTTCCAGACGCTTATAAGGATTCAAATGGAAAATTTTTCATGTTTTACACTTTTATCAATTATTCCTCTAAGATCTTTCAAATTATAAGCAACAACTCACTAGTCCAGAACAGAATTGGCTTCCGGACCAGTATGACTTCTAAAGACCGTACCTTAGTCTATACATACTCAATTAATATGAAATTAGTACCAAAATTTAGCTAAGCCATATACCTATAACGTTCCTATTTTTATCAGTTACATAATCTAGCTCTAACGAGCTAAAATGAGCCAAACAATTTTCTGTCTCTGCCCAGGGCACTCAGTAGGCAGTTCAAACCATGGAACAGTCATGGTTCCATTCACCATAACTCAACATTTACAAGACCTATGAACCTGAAATTGGGTATACAGTTACATAATGCATACATATACAACTTTTATGTTTTAAGGTACTTCAAATAATGGCTTCAACATATTCAAAATTAAAGAACACAGTAGCTAACTTGGTTAGGGTTCGCATCCTGACCAGTTTTAGTACGAAGATGATATCTCATTCTATATAACACATATTGCAAAAAATATTTACATTCCAATAAATCTAAGACATAAGGGAACAACTTTTGTGTTTTAAGCTTTTCCATAATCAATTTCTATGTGCATCAAAATCGGGTTTCAAAGCAGTGCCTATTAATGAACCCTAAATAGAAAACTCAAGCTTAACACAAAAATAAATGTTTACTGACCTATAATCACTTTTGGCTAATCTTGTTGCTGCAATCTTTGGAGTGAAAGAGAGAAGAAATTGTGGCTGGAACTTGAGAGAAAATAGGTGGAAGAAATGAAGCAAGGAAGAAGAAGAAGGTGAGGATGGAAATGAATATGGTGGCTGCCTAATAAGTTAAAAGGCACCACCATTTGTTTCACCCGTCCACTTCCTTTTTTTTTCTTCTTTTTCTTTTTCTGACTTTTTATTTTTATTTTTATTTTTATTTTTTTATTTTATTTTATTTTATTTTATTTTTTCCTAATTATTCTTGTTATTATTACACAATTCAACACAATATGCAATTTAACCTTAATCTAGTTATTTTGCATACTTTAATTTGGTCACCTTATTTCATTTATTTTTAATACTTTTTATCCTCATTTAGATTATAAATACACATGTATGACTCGATACAATTGCAATATACTAGGACACGTAGCTAGTGCGTGTCATGAACTTGTTCCTACGAAAATACGTATGAAATGCATGTGTTCAATTTAATTATATGCAAGATGCATATGTTCAAATGAAATGCATGTGGGAAAGGTTGAGGATGTTACATGATATCTTATGCATCTAGACAGTTGAAACCACATGAGATCTCATATCCAGTGCATGATTTAGAATTGGTTACAGTTGTATTTGCAATGAAGATTTAGAGGCATTATCTGTATGGTGAGACGTTCAAAATCCTTACAGACCATAAGAGTTTGGGTTATTTATTGACACAAAAAGAGTTAAAAATGAGACAGAGACAATGGTTAGAGCTATTAAAAGATTAGGACTGTACAATTGAATATCATCCAAGGAAAGTCATTGTAGTAGCAGATGCATTGAGCAGGAAATCTAGTAGCAGCATAGCTCACTTACAAACATCATCTTTTCCATATTTGATTCAATTATGATCTATGAATGTTGAATTAAATATGCATGATGGAGGATCACTTATTGTTACTCTTCAAGTCAAACCTATACTAAAGGAGAGGATCAAAGACACACAAGGTAAAGGTCCTCCATTGTGTGAGAAAATTGAGATGGTAAAGCAGGGAAACAATACAGAGTCTTATTTGCAGGATGATACACTTATGTTGAAGTCACGCATATGTGTCCCAAACACTGATAATTTACGCTAGAAAATAATGGAAGAGGCACACAATGCACCCTATGCAATGCACCCAGAGATGACTTAAATGTATCATAGCTTAATACCTTATTACTGGTGGCCAAGAATGAAGAAAGATATAGCAGAATATGTTTCTAAATACTTAACATGTCAACAGATTAAAATTAAACATCAGGTACCAGTTGGTAAACTACATCCATTGCCAACGCCAGAATGGAAATTTGAGAAAATAACGATGGATTTTGTTTATGGATTACCAAGAACTCCACAGAAAAATGATGCAATATGGGTAATTATTGATTGATTAACCAAGTCAGCATATTTTCTGCCTATCAGATGGGGGTGTACACTCAAGAGTTTGGCAAAATTATATGTGAATGAGATAGTTAGATTACATGGTATTCCAATGTCATTGTGTCTGATAGAGATCCATGGTTTACTTCACATTTTTAGGTGAGTCTACAAGATGCATTGGGAACAAAATTGAACTTTAGTACTGCATTCCACCCACAAATCGATGGACAATCAAAGAGGACTATACAGACATTAAAAGAAATGCTTAAAGCATGTTCTATGGAATTCAGAGGTGTTTGGGATAAATATATAACATTGATTTAAATTGCTTACAACAACCAGTACCATAACAGTATCTAGATGGCACCATATGAGGCATTGTATGGCAGAAATTGTAGAAGCCCTATCATTTGGGATGAAAAAGGAGCACGTGCATTAGAAGGGCCAGAGATAGTACAAGACACAGTGGATAAGATCAAAGTTGTCAATAACAAGCTAAAAGCAGCACAAGACAGATAGAAAAGTTACGCTGATCAACATAAAAGGGAAATGAAATATGAGTTGGGTGAAAAGGTGTTTCTACGAGTGTCTCCATAGAAAAGGATAATTTGATTTGGCAAGAAGGGTAAATTAAGCCCAAGGTACATAAGGCCTTATGAAATTCTTGAGAATGTTGGTCCATTGGCATATAAATTGGCTTTACCACTAGAGATGACTCAAATTCATAATGTATTTTCATGTGAGCATGCTTAGAAGATACATATCAGACTCCACATATGTGCTTAAGGATCAAGCCATTAAAATTGCAGATGCGATGAGTTATGTCGAAGAACCAGTGGAAATCATTGGATACAACACTAAACAATCGAGAAACCGAGAAATACCTTTAGTTAAGGTATTATGGAGAAATCATTCACAAGAAAAGGCAACATAGGAAACAGAAGAAAATATGAAAAGACAATAACCACACCTAGTTCCAGGTATTAAATTTCAAGGATGAAATTTTTAAAAGGAATGGAGAATTGTAATATTCTCGACTTTTCACATATACATTTTTACATGCATTTCATTTAGACATATGCATTTGCATATATGTCACTTGAACATATGCATTTTATATTTATTATTATAGGGACAAGTTCACGACATGCACTAGGTACGTGTTTGAGTATTTTGTAATTATGCTGAATTGCACATGTCCATTTTATAATTTAGTTAAAGATGACATGAAATTGGAATTTAACTGAATAAAATTATTAGATCAAATTAACGAATAAAAATGAAAAGAAACAAAACAAAAGAAATGAAAAAAACAAAAAAGAGAATATGACAAAAATAAGGTGGTTGAAGGTGGACATTATCTTCCTCATCACCATTCTGCCTCCCTCACTTTAGATTCGTTTCTTCTTCTTCTTTCACCATTTCAACCTTCATTTTTTCCTTATTTTCACTTAGATTTTGCTACAAATTGATCTTTTTCAAGTTCGTTTTTGATAAGTAATATTCTCTCATTTGTTCTAATGTTGTTTGAGCTATTAGGGTTAAGTTACAACAGTATTTTGCACCCTAATTTTGATACCAATAGAAACTTATTATGGAAAAGTTTAAAATATGAAAGTTGTTCCTTTATTTCTTAGGTTTATATAGTTTTGCAAGATTTGGTTTATATAGCTAAGTTAGCTACTGTCCTCATTAGTTTTGAATATGATAGAGCCCATATTTTATGAATCTAAAAATATGAAAGTTGTAGATACATATTTTATCTATATTTATACCAAATTTCAGATTCATATGTCTTTTGAATGTTGAGTTAGGGTAAATTCAATCATGATTGTTCCATACTTTGAACTGTCTGCTTAGTGCCCTGGACAGATCCAACAAATTATTTGGCCATTTTGAGCTCATTAGATATGGATTATGTAAATTCTAAAAATATTAAAGTCATAGGTTTATGTATTAACTAAATTTTGGTATAAATATCACCTTAATATATTATGTATAAAGTGCTATAGGACCTTCACAAGTCATACTGGTCCGGAAGTCAACTCTGTTATGGACTAGTGAAATGTTTCTTATAATTTGAGGACTTTAAAGACATAATTGATAAAAGTTATAAACATAAAAAATGTTACATTTGAACCTATATAAGTTTATACTAAGTTTCATTATAATATGATTTGTATATTGTAAGATATGAATGACCAAAATTGGTATCGTAAAACTGTCAAATGGTAGAAAATAAAATACAATTGGAAATTCCATAAAAAAATTATACAATGCTCCAATTGCTCTGAAATTTTAGTATGTTGTATAATTATATGTTAAATTTAATTAGAAGCAATAATCAGATTGATTGGTCAAGTATAAAAAAAATTATTAGCTAATGAGTCCTATAAGGTTACACTACCTATAAGAAAAACTCTAACTATATATGAACTATGCACATTAATTTGTTTTAGCCACATTAATGGGATAGACAATAAGTTAAGGGTTAGAATCAAATGAGAAAGGTGAGTATAGTTATCAAACAATTTCTTTAGTGCATATAAATATTGTTTACTATGTGATATGTGAGATGATTTATGGTTATGTGTTTCATATGATTGTTATGATTTGATCTTGATAATGAGAGGATGGATAATTTATGACATATGTGGTACATATAAGTGGTATATATGTGGTATATTTGAGATATATGTTTAGCATACGTGATATATACATAGTTTATGTATAGTATATGTGACATATACGCGTAGTATATGTGATATATGTATGGTATATGTAATAAAGATACAATTGTTGATGAATATTTGGTTACAAATGCATATGGCCTAAAAACACATTGTGACTAGTTAATCGATATTGTAAAGCAAAAGAAGAGGCCTATGACCCAATAAATGTGCAAATAAAACAAATGATCAAGCTCGATAGCAAATGCAAATGTTCATATGGAAACCCAAGACAATATCTATTTAACTTGATCACAACAAAATGAAATAAGCAAAATATATGCATATGTAAAAAGTAATGATTATATGCTTTAATTTTACTGGTAATTATATGATACTGATGAATGAAATGGAATACGTGGTATGCATTGGATTTGTGATTTGTTACTATAAGTTGTTTGGTACTTTAGAATTTATTTAGTGATTACTCTCACTGGGCCACAATTAATAAATTTGCATCATTTTTCAAGTAAAAGAAAGTGCTAGTTTATTTTAAGAGGCATATAGAAGATATGGAACACAGGTCACTGGCCGAGTCTCACCACTCTCTCTCTCCTTGTATTCCACACAAACATAGAGTCATGTCATTTATATTTTAGATTTATATGAATATAAATGTATATTTGTTTAAAGTTGTACAATGATATATAAATGGATGCAACTAGTAAATCTTAAATGTAAAGTTTAAGTTTTAATATATATGAAATATGTTGATTTGCATATTTATTAAATGATGATATGAATGTGATGATAATAAAAATTACTATCAATGTTAACATATTCATTTAATTTACCTGTATACTATATGTGAGTGCTAGACACAGAGATAAATTTTTCCGAAATGAATAAAATATGATGTTACATGAGTTCATGTATCCTCTTGGGTTCGTCCATCTTTTAGCCTTTGTATTCAAACTTTATTCCTACATAGAAACATCACTTTCTAGGTGGTGCTAAGTCTTAGTGCTACTGATATCGATAATGATGATGATTATTATTATTATTATTATTATTATTATTATTATTATTATTATTGTTATTATTACAATAATAGTTGATGGACATGGGTATTTGAAAAATTGATGCTAAAGGAGCACTTAGATCACAAATTCGAAGGCATTATGAGAATTGATTGATTTTTTTTTTGTATTTGTATATTTTTAATTATTTATTTCCAATCCAACTTATTTGTATATTTTTAATCACTAAATAAAAAAAATATTTTTATAATATTTTATGATTTATTTATGAGAATTTATTATACAAAAGATATATAAATATTATATGTATTAATTAATATTTTGATTAATTATCTCAAATTCTTATAATTTTTATTTATTAATTAACTAGTAATTAACAATTAAATTTATGTTGTAGTGTTTTAAATTTATAAATTTTATATAACAACTCTTAACTATATCCTTAAAAAATTCTTACTTATCTTTAATTCTATAGGAAAAAAGTAATTAACAAAAAAAATATTACCAAGCATGCAGTGTAGTGTTGGTTAGGGTATAATCTACATTAATTTTATAAAATAAAATAAAAAAACGAGGGAAGCTCTTTGCTCAGCGTGCATAAAAAATTAAAAAGGACAAGCACTGTTGCATGCAAGAAAAATTATAGAGTAATTAAAAATAACAGAATGCCATTGAAGCGGATTAGAAATTTTGTGCAGTAAAATTCATATATATAATATAATTTCATTAAAATTCACTCATTAAAAATAATGTAGTACACTTGTTAAAAATAATAACATTTATTTCATTATATTTTAACTACAAGTGACGGACTTGTTCCCCTATTTCTTCTTTTCTCATCAAAGTCTAAGCCCCAAAACACCGATGTCAAAACCTTCTCAAAGAATCATCCATGGACTCCTCAAATTACACTATTCTCATCTTCTCCTTGATTCAAAGCCCACATCTTCAGCCGCTTCTTTTATCGCCTCGAGAATTGGCAGCTCACTTACTAGACCTTACTCAAATGGGTTCTCCAATTCCTCTTCTTTAAACTCTCGCATTCACTCCAGCACATCCTGTTCTTCGAAACCCAAATCTTCAAATGGAGATTTATCCCAACTTCTCTCAAGGAAAACGGAAAATTGCTCCTCTTTTTCCCGGATCTACCATCCCTTTGCTGAACATAGTTGTTCCTATGCGGTGAGGCAGTTTTCTTTTAAGGCGTCCAAGGATTTGGGCAAAAAGGGGAATGGGAACTTTGTAAAAAAGGTTTTTGAGAAGCCATCCAGGGCGATAACATCTACTTTCTCGAGGTATCGTGAGGCTATTGGGTTGCAGATGGATGCCTTTTGGAAGAGGAATTTTTTGTTTCTCGCAGGGGTTGCAGGAGTTCTAATGTGCGCTCTGCTTTGGAGGATTATGTTTGGGATTGCCAATACTTTCGTGGGCCTTTCTGAAGGCATGGCCAAGTACGGCTTCCTTGCCCTTTCTTCTGCCATAGTTGCTTTTTCTGTAAGTTATTTTCTTGATCATCTTATTGTTGCTTTCTTCTGTTTGATACTTGTCATGTACATTTAATCCACCCACTGATGAAAAAGTTCACTGCTTGCCGCAATCTAGGATTATTGTTGGGTGAATTAAATAATTCAAAATGATCAATGATCTTCCTACCTAAATATGTGGATATAAGTGTAGATTGTGAACAGGAGCTGCATTGGAACAACTTATAAATGTCGTTTAACCTAGGAATAATCATTAGATTGGCATTTGGGAGAATGAAGGTACCTTCAAAAATATTGCTATGTTGTTCAGAACAGACCTTTGACACTCGATGATTTGATGATAGGAAGAGCAGAATGTTTGATGAATAGATTTTGCAATGTCGGAGACAAATTGATGACTCATATTAATGGGGAGAAAAGTTATGATCTTTGATACGATGTTACCATTTTGAATCAAATCAGTTGATGCAAAAATATAGAAACGAAACATACTGCCTGGAGGGGTTTAATTAGATGTAAGGAGATGTGTGATAGTGTTTTATTGGCAATTTTCTAGATAAATTCATGAGAATGGAAGAACCCTTTCCAAGTTCTTGAAAATATAAATCTTCAATTTATAAGGAAAAAGATTACTGATTGCATATTATATGCTTTCGGATGGTAGGGTTTAATTGTATTTTTTTTCTTGTGTAAACTTTGTGGATAGTTGTTTTCCTACCTAAAAATGAGTTAAAAACGTTTTCTTGGTTCTGTTATTAATTTAAACTACCTTTTTATCAATTAAAAGAAAATGATAAGATTAGTCAAACCACTGCCAGCATGGAATGTATAAAGGAATTTAACTGAGAAGGCATCACTGCGCTACATTTTGTGACAAGCATGTGTTTTTTTTTTTTTGTGATTAATGATGATTTAACTTAATCTGGGATCTGCAGCAACTTAGTTTCAGATGTGTCTTAAAATCACCAAGTGACAAACATTCAACTAGAATGCAGATTTTGTTGATATTCATCTCTCAAGATCTCAAAATCCCAATTTTTGTTGTGCCACAACTAAAACAATCAGTGTGTTGGTATCATGACATGATAAAACTTTCACAGGGTTTCTTTAGCCTCTCTGAATGTGAGAATGATATTTGTTTCAGTTTATATGGTTCAACTAATGCATGCATTATTGCTGCTGCATGCTTCTAAATTTAACAATGACGTTTGCATTTTATGTTTCTTCTTTACTGTAGGGCCTGTATATCCGCTCTAGGATCATAATCAATCCAGATAAAGTATATAGAATGGCTATGCGGAAACTGAACACTTCTGCTGGGATTCTTGAGGTTATGGGTGCTCCCCTAACAGGGACAGATTTAAGAGCCTATGTGATGTCAGGAGGTGGAATGACACTGAAGAATTTCAAACCAAGGCTTAGCAGCAAGCGGTGTTTTCTCATCTTCCCAATACGGGGTTCTGAGAGAAAGGGTCTTGTAAGCATTGAAGTTAAGAAGAAAAAGGGCCAGGTTTGCTTCTATAATCTTGTCTCTCTGTTTGCTTTTTCATGCAGTGATGATAAGACTTTTTAATTTGGTGTAACTCTGTCTGTTTGGTTCGCTTTTCTTGTTTTGCCAGTTTCCTTGCTTTAAATGGAGTTCGGATATCTTACATTTGTAACAAGTTGGGCATGATTAATATCTATACTCAACTTGAGGGGGAGTGTTGTAATTTACGAACTTAATTTGTGTAATTAAGGATAGGTGAAGGTAGGTGAGAGGGTGTGATTAATGGGATATAGGTGAAGGTAGGTGAAGGTGTGTAATTAATGGTAGGTAGGTGAAGATAGGAGAGGAAGGTGAAGGTAGATAGGATTAACGTTGTATATATATGTAACATCCTACTATTGATAAGATTATCAAATTTTCTCAATTCTTTGTTCTTTACAGTAACAAACCTATTAAGAATTTGTTGAAGTGGTCAAGATCATGAATAGGATTTGTCCGCTCACAATGTTGATAATGGGGCTCTCATTTTACTTATTCATTGCAGAACATATTTTCCCACAAATTATGTGTTGGCATTTTCTTATGTTTTTCACACAAGAATTTGGTTAATCGATTTTTTTTTTTGATAATGGGTTTGGATTTCAGCAGTTCCATAAAAGTCAGAGGAATTATAAGAGAATTGCAGGCACACATGACAGTGACTTACCCACAAAATCCACCAACTACAGCTGACTGCTGCTGGCCATCACTGGTCATTTTTGGCTGTACCAGTTGCTGGAAAACACCATAATTTTACCCATTGTGCGTTAGTTTCCCTCCTATCAACTGCAAACAAAAACATATTGAGTCCTCACAGAGTCTCATATCTTTTTTATTGAAAGCAAGAGAATTTTTCCAACACACTGCATGCATAAGAACGAAAATCGAATTGATTTTTAGCATTTCAGCTGGTCGAAAATAGTGTGGTTGATCTTTATATTTCAATTGATATAAGTGTGGACATTCTAGAGCCGCTAGAACGTGCATCTTTAGATACCCTTTCCATTTTATTTCCTCCTCCTCCTCCTCCTCCAATGATGATAAGAAGGATTATATATTGGTGCACAACTTGAATGGTGATAACCTATTGGCATTACGGTGGTATGCAGTATGATATGAAGCTATTGGCTGTTGACATTCCCATGGCATCAGGACCTGACCAGAGATTGTTTCTAATTGGAGATGAAGATGAGTACAAGGTTGGTGGTGGACTAATATCTGAGCTGAGAGATCCTGTTGTGAAAGCAATGGCTGCCAGCAAGGAATTTGATGAGCTTGACCAAATCGAGGAAGAGGAGGATGCTGAGAGGGAGCTTCAGGAAGCAGAAAGAAAACACAGCGAGGAAATTGAAAAACTTGAAAGAGGTGGTTCATAGCGCTTAAGTTTTTCCTTTTTCTTACATTAAAAGAATTCCATTCTTTTTTTTTTCCCTCGATTTTTCTTTAAAGAATCCTGAGGTTTGATGTAGTTGCGCCTTGATCCAAATCAGAGTTGAGTTTTGTAAGGTAGTATTTTGGTTTGAACTGCTTATGTTCATCTTCTGAAATCTCAATTGCTTAAAATTGAGAGGATATAATTGAGGCAATAAAAAGGCATACAACTGAGATACTTGCTATAGAAGTGCTATTTTATTGATTTGGACTGCTTTTCTGCTTTTCTTGTAAAGTCTATCTTCGTAGAAGCAACGCCTAAAGTTTATGCTCGAGTCTTCTATGTTATTATGCTTATAATTGGTACTTGCTTGTCCTACAAAATGAATGGAGTTGTATACTTATTTGTCTTCTTGGTACTTGCTTGTCCTACAAAATGAATGGAGTTGTATACTTATTTGTCTTCAGGGAAGACAGCAAATGCTTAGGAGTCTGACACTTGTGTTTCATTCTATGTTTTGACTTTCAACTTCTTGTTTCAATTGTTTGTTGCTTTCAGATTGGATGTTTAGTTACATATGGTGTGGTATCGTCTTTTTGTCAAATGAACACTTTTAACTAGTTTTACAAAGAATTTTGCATATTAGAATCATATTTGCTCAAATCCTTTCGTATGACCAGATATTAGCAGGTTGGTTGGTGTTCGTCGATGGGGAAGACCATTGATGTTATTTGAGAGTCATGTTGGAATATTGCCAATGCATGGCAGATATTGACATGATAGTCGCACTAGAAAACCCAAAAATAGATGGAGGCTACTTCACATGGTTAAGAGATACTAGCATTCTTTTTTTAAACAATTGCTATACGGTCAAGTCTTAGCATCAATTAGTGAACTCCATATGTTCATGAAAAAGGGTTCTCATGAAACGAGCAAATCCTATCAATTAAATTCCTCAAAGGTGCTCATTTTCTGTCATATTTGATGTTTCCACAAAGTCCAAGAAATCATAAGAAAAATTGGCTCTTTGTACTTAAGATTGTAGCCACCATGACAGCCTAACAAGTTAGTATCATGTCGAAGCAGGTAAAATCATGACTTGATGCCGATAGATCGACCTTTACGGACTATTGGGTTCAATTTAAACAATCGGCTCCATTGTGGATATGGCCATTTCACTCTATATTGTGCTAAAGATCAGTTACAAACTCATCTTCCCTCTCATCCGAGTAGTTGCCTAGTTGGAAAATGATATCTATCAAGCAATTATAACTCCAAGATGCAATGTAATGGAAATATTTTGAACAGATAAAGTCTAAATATCTACTATTATATAACAAAATTAATATTTATTTTGTAAACATAAAATTAATCATGAAAATTATTTTTATTATGTAATATTTTATTATTAATTCGATTTATAACTATATGAAAAAATCATTAAAAAAAAAGATAAAGAACCTATCATGCTTCAAAACAGGGTCTAGTTAAATGAAATCTTTAATGGAAATCGACCCTACCATGTGTCATGAGTGTAGGTTGAGGCTAGTATTCTATTGCTGAGGTTGAAGTCAAAACAAGGAACAATTATCCCCATGTTCTTTGAAATCATCATTTCTCTTTCCAAAAATTCAAATCCAATATATATTCATTTTTGCACGCTCATAATTTGACTTCTTTTCTAAAAAATTTGTTATCTTTTAAAATTCATTATATTGTGTGACCCTATTAAATTCACTAAAATACAAAAATAGAAAAAAATTCATTTAAATACAATTATTTTTTTTAAAAAAAAAAGTATGTATTCCATGTAAATGGGTGATATGATATCTATTTATCAAATATATTTCACACATATAATAATATAATGTTTAATCTTCAAGGATAACTTGTAAATCTGTAAAAACAAATAAAAATAATATTTTCGTTATATAAATTAAAATTAGGATATATTAGCGTTACATATTAAAATTGAGTGACATTATTATGTATTATTACTAAGTAAACGGTCTATAAAATTTACTCTCTAACAAGACATGTCAAAAAAGGAAATGGGAAAAGAGAAAAAAAGGAAGGCCAGTTTCAATCTTAATTTCCTTAATTCCATCAGGAAAGTAGGCATTTTAATACAGCATGGTTTGTTAGTTGGGTACAATAATTTTTTAAGATGAATTTGAAGTTTTTCTGCCGACACATGAGATTAAAGATGGACCCTTAATTATTGTAGACCTGTACATGTTTAATCTTTAATCATTGTTCCTTAGTGAAATTTGTGGTTGATTTGTAAGTTGCACTTCAACTAAATTCATACGCACTGAAAATGAAATCGCTGCAGGAAGAATGAAAGCTTTATCCGCCGCTTTAATTCCAATATTTGGAGACTTTTAACTAAGCAATTTTTCAGGTTTTCCTCATGTAATTTTCTCTCTAGCTCATCCATTTTGCTACATAACATAAAATCTATTATGTAAATATTACAAGAGGTTTTTTGAATCTTGAGGGGTATTTCCGTCATTTTGATGTTAACAAATAAAATAGCAATAATGTATTTAATAATACTTGTATTCTAAGTTTGTTGAACAAGGTATAAAATATAATGCAAGAATAGAAGACTACCTTTGAAAGTCAAAATATGAAGAAATAGTATGTTCACGCCCGTGACTGATTATGTCACGCCCGTGATATAGCTTAGCATCAACTGTCCAACGTTTAAAATTCATGGCTAAGGATCATACCAATTGTGAATGATCAAATCAGTCACGCCCATGAAAGATAGTCATACCCGTGAGATAACATGTCAAATTCTTTCAGAGAGTTTCACGGCCAGAGTCACCACTTAGACCACGGCTTGGAAGGATATTCACGTCCGTGAAAGTATAAAGTCACGCCCGTGATCAAACACTTCAAATTCTTCCAGAATGTTTCACGGCCATAGTTACCACCTAAGCTACGACTTTGAAGAACATTCACGACCTTGACACACATATTCACGACCATAAATGAGGAAAGAGAAACATGTTAGACACAAAATTAAGAGTTAGTTCAACGACTATTTTCGCATTAAATGCATCCAAACGGCTATAATTCGCTAAGAAAGTATAAATGCAAGTCATTTATGAATCATAAACAAGAGAACAACAATTACTTTCGAATCAAAAGTTTGTTGTAGTCATTGTGCATTAATTACTTTCAACAAAACTCTTATTCTCTGTAAAAAATCTATTTGCTTATAAATTATGACCATTATAGGTTGGTGAGTGTTTTTCTTTGTAATCTATTACTCAAGTAAGTTTGGGTATATTGGATTAAGAGTGAAACACTTGTAAGGATTATTTATGTGAGCCATAAAATACAAGGAATTGAGTTATTTGTGTGAGCTATAAAATACAAGGAATTGATTTATTGTGTGAGCTATTAAAACGCAAGAGAATTTCTGGGTTAGATGTTGGCTATTGATAGAAACACCATAATTGAAAGTGAGTTTGTAAAACTCTATTGTAACATTTAGTGTGTTAGTGAAACTCTGAATTGAAATTGAGGAGAGCAGTATGATTTGTTAATACCCGAATCTCTATAAATTTCTTATATGATATCTCTTTATCTCTATTCCATTTAATTTTATTTCGCATTTAAAAATTAAAAATTTTTGTTTTTAATATACAATTTAACCCTCCCTTCTTAGTTCATTATCTAGTCAATAAGGTTTATAGCTTATTGTTTGACGTAGTAAAAATCATTTTTTTTCTTTTCTTTTTGAGATAAATTTCGTTTTGTATATAGTTTTCAAATTATAATTAGAATTAAAATCATAGAAAATGATGTTGCTGATAGATTAATAAATTTTTATCATGTTTTCAAAATAAACCTAAGTCATGAGTATAACTGACAATTTTAACTACAATACGATTAAACGACACTATACGGATTTCAACATATCTAAATTAAAGATAAACTGATATATGTCATAATCATATTAATATGTTTATAACACCAAAAAAATCGTGTAATAAATAGATTTTACATGTCATATCTATTAAAATATGTTTAAAAATATATAAAATATCTAATAATTTTAGTATTATTCAAACTATATAAAGTATTCAAATATATATTTTAATATTTTAAAATATATATAATTTAAGTTAATAAATTATAGCTATACAACTAATTTATTAATATTGATTTATACATACTAATATAATTAATTTTAATGTAATGTATAATAAATTTATTCATATATAAACTTATATTATATTAATATTGTACTAATATATTTACTAACTTATGTTTAGATGAATTAATATATTATAAGAATAATTTTATGTATGAGATTTTTTTTTACAATTTTTATTTTTTAAATATAAATTTCGCATTGTTTTGTGTAAAATTTTGTCTCTTATCGTGTTTAAAATATATGATTATCATGTAAATAAATTATACGTATTGTATCATATAATTTATATATATTTAGACACATGTAGTTAATTGTGAATAATTGTATTAATATAGATTATAATTATGTTGTGTGCGTATTTTAAATTTTAATATAATTAGTTAATTATATTATATTCGTATTTAATATAATCATATATTACATGTTTAGAAAATGTCGTCTCCAATACTGAGTTGCTAATTGTGGATATGTCAACAGTGCATGCAATTTCAGCTGCACAATAACCAATTCCATGTTTCAATTTCTGCTCCAATTTTTCCTGCTTAGTTCAATTCCATGATAAAATTCATTTATTTGCAAATTGCACGATAAAATTCATTTGTAAATCAATTTCTTTGTTTGATATAATATATAATATTAAATTTAAAATTAAATAAATTTATATTTAATAAAATTGAAAATTTTGAATCAAAATATTGTTCTTTTCATATTTATTATTGCATACATCTTCATCTTTTTTTTTTCTAATTAAAAGTATGAATATTTAAAATAGTTATAATTTTGTCTATATTTATCTCTATGTCAATATTTGTGTTTGTATTTATCTAAAGTTAATTATAAACTTTGCATCACCTACCACAAAGTCATAAAAAAAAAATTATCTCATGAAAATAATTAAACTACACTTTAAATTTTCTTAAATAACTTCCAACCAATTTTGATGATTTAACAACTAAAAAAAATTATCAAAATTGGTTGGAAGTTATTTAAATGCAATTATATTGAAGTTTAATTATTTTCATGCGATAAAAAAAATTCCATGACTTTGCATAGTAAGTGATGTAAAATTTAATGATTGTGGATAAAATTAATCTTATTTATCTACATATATCTATATTTATATTTGTATCTATATGGATTTGTTCTCACTTAACTTTCGCTCAGTAATAGAGTTGTCAGTTCATTCATATCAAGTCATTAATCGTGTAAAAAATCAAAACACAAACACAATACAGTTAAAATCTATATTAATACAACACAATATGATTAGATACATTTAAATAAATATGTCTAAATATATACAAGTTATACAATACGATATAATTAACTAAATGTGTTTAAATATATACAAATTACAAGATACGAGACACAAATAGACACAAAAATTATATTAAAAATACAATACAATTTGCAAATAAAAAAAAATCTACATACCATAAAATTATCCAGATCCAAAATTATTATACAAATAAACTACATGAATCATTAAAAAAAACTATAAATTGAAATTTATGGTGAAATTAAAGATCATAATTTAGCCAATTTAATTCTCATAAGATATTCAGATCATAATTTAGCCAATGTAAACTCAAATTGCTAACTATATCTTCTAATTAATGACTACTTCAGTTTACAATTTATGTTTCTACTCCATGCATAAACTCTCTAGTGCAAAGCAACTGGAAAGATATCAGATTTTGCATAGGTAAGTGGCATCTGATTCTTTACAAGTTATCTTTTCTTCTTTTTTTTTTTTTAAAAAAAAAATGAAGTACAATGATCCCCCTTTAGCAGAACAAAGGGGAAATCGATCCTTTTTCTTTTTTCCTTATGGAAAAAAAAAAAAAGAAAGATTTGCTTTTTCTTTATTACCAATCTTTTCTCTTGGATTCTTGATTACCGCCTTTGCTTTTTGAATATGTGCTTTTCTACCCTTTGTAAGTTTAAGCATCAATCTTTACAACTACCATACTTATACCATAATTTTTTGAAGTTGAATTTAAAGCTTATATTTAGCTTAAGAATCCAATCTTTCTCAGGGTCAGACACAACATGATTGTCAAATTATAGCACTTAGCAGATACCAATGAAGCTTCAATCCTCAATTTCCATGCATACTTTCTTCTTCTTCTTCTTCTTCATACTGTCTATTGTTCCTCGTGTTATTTCTGATCTCAACTCAGACAGACAAGCACTTGTTGATTTTGCCGCTGCTGTCCCCCATGTCCGAAAACTAAACTGGAAAAATTCAACCTTAGTTTGCTACTCTTGGTTTGGAATTTCTTGTAATTCGGATGGAACTCGAGTTATAGCTATCCATCTTCCGGGTGTTGGACTTTACGGTCCCATTCCAACAAACACCATAGCAAGGCTTGATGCTCTTAGATTCCTCAGCCTAAGATCCAACTATCTTAATGGAACTATTCCTTTTGATCTGCTTTCAATTCCTTCTCTTCAAAGCCTATACCTCCAGCATAATAATTTATGCGGTGCCTTTCCCTCCTCGCTCTCTCCTCGACTCAATGTCTTGGATCTTTCTTTCAATTCCTTATCAGGTATTATTCCACTCACAGTTCAGAATCTTACACAGCTCTCTGCATTGTACCTCCAAAACAATTTGTTCTCTGGAGTCATACCGAATATCAGCCTTCCAAAGCTGAAGATTTTGAACTTGAGTTTTAACAACTTCGAAGGATCTATTCCTTCCTCTCTCCAAAAGTTCCCCTCTAATTCTTTTGATGGGAACTTGCTACTATGTGGACCGCCTCTTAATTCCTGCTCTACAATCTCCCCTTCACCTGCTTCTTCCCCAACTTACTCTGCTAGCTCACCATCAAGCTCTAAGAATAAACTAGGTGCCAATTCGATTGCTGCAATAGCCATGGGAGGATTCGCAGTGCTATTTCTTATAGTCTTAGTCATCTTCATATGGTGCTTGAAGAGAAAAGATGAGAGAAACACTGTGTTGAAAGGGAAATCTGAGAGCGAGAAGCCTAAGGATTTTGGTAGTGGTGTACAAGAAGCTGAGAAGAATAAATTAGTCTTCTTTGAAGGATGTTGTTATAACTTTGATCTTGAGGATCTGTTGAGGGCTTCAGCTGAAGTTCTTGGTAAAGGGAGCTATGGAACAGCCTATAAGGCAGTTTTAGAGGATGGAACGACGGTTGTGGTAAAAAGGTTGAAGGAAGCTGTGGTTGGAAAGAAGGAATTTGAGCAGCAAATGGAGGTAATAGGGAGGATCGGACAGCACTCCAACATTGTGCCGCTCCGTGCGTATTACTATTCCAAGGATGAGAAGCTTCTGGTTTACAATTACATGCCAAAAGGCAGTTTCTCTGCGCTATTACATGGTATGTGCTTTATTTTTCATTCCATTATGATTATATTAAAGCGTATATTGTATATTTATCTTGTGGAATGCAAATATTAGGTAACAGAGGAGCAGGAACAAGTGCACTGGATTGGGATGCAAGATTCAAAATCTGCCTTGGAGCTGCAAAGGGCATCGCCTACATCCATTCCGAAGGTGGTGTAAAATGTGTCCACGGTAACATAAAGACCTCCAATATCCTCCTTACCGCCTATCTTGATGGTTGCATATCTGATGTTGGATTGGCTCCTCTGATGAACTTCCCCTCGACAATATCTCGCACCATTGGGTACAGAGCTCCTGAGGTGATTGAAACACGAAAGATCAACCACAAGTCAGATGTATACAGTTTTGGAGTTGTACTTCTAGAAATGCTGACAGGGAAAGCACCAGGGCATGATGATGTCATTGATCTCCCGAGATGGGTGAAGTCTGTGGTAAGGGAAGAATGGACTGCTGAAGTGTTCGATGTTGAGCTGATGAAATACCAGAACATTGAAGAGGAAATGGTACAAATGCTTCAGATTGCATTGGCATGTGTAGCAAAAGTACAAGACATGCGTCCTACAATGGATGAAGTTCTTCGAATGATGGAAGGAATTCGACAATCTGAATTGAGGAGCCAGCCATCCTCTGAGACCGAGTCTAATGCACAAACCCCATGAAACAATTTCACAATTCTTTGTTTCTTGCTCAATAATGCAATCAGCATATCAAGAAAAGTCTGCTATGTAGGGTTTTCATATTCGTATATTCCACTTCCCAGTTATCATCACAGATGATAGCAAATCAAATAAAACTTCTTTTTTCTCATTTGTTATCGTCACAGGATCAATTTGTTGCCATTTAACCATCACGATCAAATTGGAAATTAATATTTTCCCTAAGATTTTTCAGCATATAACCCATGTATATTACCATATTATCACCTGTCTTAAGAACTTAGTAAAAGGAAAAGGACACAAGACAAAAAAAAACCACAAATCTAACAAAACTGTGAAAAATCATAATGATACTTCAATGCAAATTTCAAGTGCTTTTTTTTTTTTCTTAAAATTATTCTGTCAAAGTTGAGTGCAAATATAAACACAATCAGTATAGGATCTCTTTATCCTCGTATCTCAGCAGATAAAATACATAGGGAATCAAATGCTACTAACTCAACCATCTACACTAACTCAGCATTGGGTTTCAAAGGCAATAATTAAATCTTTTGATGCCTGTAATTCTAAGGCTGGGAAGCACCTTGTGCATTATTCTGAAGAAAAGAGGCAGGCTTCACGTAAGTAAACCCCTTGAATGGATTTTCATCGGATTTCGGGCTAGCAGCTGGAGAATCAAGGATTGGCATATTGGTCCAATGTTCCTCAAAGTTGGCAATACAATGCTTACCTGCAACCTCTGGAACAAAGCTTGGCCTAATTTCCCGTGCCTCCAATTTCTTCCAGTTGATTGACTTGAACCACTTGTGGGATTTTATCTCTTTGCTTCCGTCTGGTCCACTGCCAAGGCGCTTGCTAGCTTCTTTCTGCAGGAGCTGAGAAGGAAAATCCACTTTCTGTTTACTCTTTCATAGAATACACAACATAAATCATGCAGCTAAATAAAAATAAAAACCATTGACTTTCTATCAGCCTATTGTGACAAAGTAATACCACCACTGGTAACCGGAATTTAGTTATATTATTTGTTTTATTCTTAGAGGACTTGCACATCCACCAAGCTGATTGCAAGAGATACAAAAGGCCATAAACTGGAAAGCAAAACCGATTATGTTTATGACCTTCAACAGAATGAATGTGTTGAGTTTGTGGCTTGAATTTGGGTATCGACTCAACCGAAAAAGTCTGCAGTGCAACCCAAATTGGATAAAAAAAATTGGAGCTGTATAAATACTGTTTAAACTGTCTGACTCGGGTTGAGAGTGAATATTGGGAAAATACACAGGTGGCTAGGGTTTATTGGTGATTGTACTCATTTCTCTTTCATATTGGAATTTTCTCTCTTGCCCATGGACATAGGTTACAAAACAGAATCACGCAAATCCTTGTGTTCTATCCTTGCTTTTCTCTATCTGTGTGTGTGCCTGAAAGTTAGACATGATATGAAAGTAAAGGCAACAGGAGAAAATAAATTTACCGCTTTTAAGAGTGAATGTGCTTCGCTAGACACAAATACTGGCAGCTTAATCTTATCCTTTATAATCTTTCGCTGAATTTGTTGTCTGTTTCCACTACAAAATGGTGGCTGCAAATCCAGGAAAAAAAAAATTAGAATATAAGGAATTTAATAGCAGTCTCACACAATTTTCACATTGCAATAAATGTTGGAAATAATACAAGGAACAGGATAGAACTGTATTCCTTTTGTCCATCAACTTGCGAATTTACAGCTAACTTTGAAGGTTGCAAATTCTCCATTAAGCATTTCTTACAGTTTAGCATAATAGAAGACAGTTACTAGCTTGTTTAAACCTCCATTATTAATATAAAGGATCCTGAAGCATTGAAGTGGTGCAGATGTAGATGATCAATAGTTAATCAAGCCCCTAAAGAGTAGAATTTGAAAATCAATCGAACAGCTCTCAAGAGCACGAGAAACCTAACTGATAAATCAAAATTCTAAATCAAGGACAGATAGAAGTTTGTAAGTTTATAAATTTGAATATGGTATTGATCCATCGATATCTAGACTTAAAGTTATGGGGCTTGCCCTGAAGAAGAATTAAACAACTTACAAGAGTAAGTTAAAAACAAAGCAGAATTTTCCAATCAATGCTACCCTTGACCATGTGACTATCCTAATGTTAACATTTGTTCTATAACATGATGGATATCTTGAAGCGTTTCCTAGAACACTTTACAATAGATATTTCTGTTTAAATGCAGTTAGCTAAATCTTCCATCGAAGAAAATATATATATATATATATATAATATGACAGATTTAGACATGCATCGGCGATTCCCAGTTTATCAATTCACAATCCATTTGATTTTAGAATTCAAATATCAGTAAATTAACTACTCCATAGGAAGGGGAGAAAAAAGAAAGAAAAAAAAAGAAAATTCCTTCTTTAAATTAAATAAACTTTTAACTGGACTAAATAAAAATGCAGAAAAACTTGATGAAACATAAATTTCAAATAAGAATTGAAGGAGTTTCAGAAACCAGGAATACTAACCTTTCCTGTAAGCATTTCATAGAGCAGGATTCCCAAACTCCACCAATCTGCAGCCTTATCATGGCCTTTCCCTAGAACAATTTCAGGGGCCATATATTCTAAAGTTCCACACATGGAGTTTGACCTCGTACTGTCCTCAAACTGCTTTGCCAGGCCAAAATCTGTCAACATCACCTAATACCGCACAAGCATAACATCAGATGCTAGGACAAGCTCAGATATCTGTCTGATTAACAAAACAAAAAACAAAAAAAAGTAAAGGTATATATTAATGAAATCTCACTTGCATGCTTGCGATCACATATACACAGAAGAAGTTTTAGAACCTTACATGCCCATCTGCATCTAGAAGAATATTTTCAGGTTTAAGATCCCGATGCATTATGCCATTTTCATGGAGATGAGAAACAGCAGAAACAATCTCAGCTGCATATATACGAGCCAAATCCTCTCTGAAAAAGGGAAAAATCGCAAATTATGAATGGCTTCAAGCTCCAAGGTTTCACAGCAAAATCTCAGGAACTAATTAAAAAAGAAAATTATATACCTGAACAAGCCATGGCGGTAGAGCTGAAAGAAAAGATGACCCCCATTTACAAAATCAAGCACAAGGTAAAGTCTATACTTGGTCTGCCCAACAGATAAATTAAGTCAATTATGTGCATAACAAGCAAAGCTCAAAAGCCAAAAGATTGCAGTCGAATCTATTGCTCAAGGTTGCCAACCCTAAATTTTACGCTAATGCTTAGCTTCTGAAGGGTAAATTTACAGAATGTATGCATAAGCATCCATCAAAAGTTTATTAATTACCTGGAATGAGTATCTGAGCTGCACAATAAAGGGGTGGTCAACTTTTGCTAGTATTTCCCTCTCAGATTTCATGTATTCAGCATGATTTTTCTCCATTATCTTATCTTTCCTCATGACCTTCATTGCATATATTTCCGAAGTATCAACCCTCCTCACTTGATACACCTTTGCAAAAGCACCTTGGCCAACAACCTTGAGAACTTCAAAGTCTTTGAGACCCACAGAATGTTTTTTCAAAGGCTGTTTCTCAACATTTTCATCGCATATCTCTGAATCAACATCACCACTGCAAGGCTTTGTAGGTTTCTTTCCTGATTGCCCACTAATTGCTTCCACAAGTTCCAAGGAATTCTCATCAGAATCAAGCAATGTGAGCTTACTGAGTTTCAAGGAGTGATTAACATAACTTGACGGGCCCACCAAGGAATGCGACCGAGTGCAGATGACAGCTGGATCATTGAAGAATGATCCATTCGCCTCTACTCCAACAATCAAAGTTTTTGAGTTTTCAGAGCTGAGTTGTGATGATAATTGACAAGGAGCAGGACCAAATACATCAGAGAAATCAAATTCTGCATAAATAGAGGGAAAAGCATCAGGTGGCCCCATTGGAAGAAGCAACTGATTCTGAAAGGGTCCAGACAACTTAGAGGAAACCATGTTGTGCAATGTAAAATAAGGTGAATGTATCCCGATGAGGGGAAACAGAAAGACCTTGGCTTCTCTAAGATTATGTTCCCAAAGCGAACAGATGAAGAAGGGCACCTAACAATGGCCTTAAACAAGAGAAAGTCGAGGAATGAAACAGGAGTTTCAATTGGGAGAAAGCAAGCCAAAATCCAGAAAAAGTAGCAGTTATTGTTTCCCGATTTACAGGAAACGGTCGTAGCAGCAGTAGTGGTTGAATTCATGAAGATGAGTCTGTCAAATCTGCAATTCAAGGCAAGAACAAAGAAATCAGTATAATGTACAAAAACAAATCAAAGTTGCTACGCAGAAATAAAAACAAGACTAAAGTAAAAGTTTTCAGCTGAAGTATCACTTATTAGATTGGTTGAATTGTCATCAACTGTTAAGACACAAGTAATTAGGGACTTATAAGCAGCTCAGTAATTGCAGGCATCTCAGGAGTTGCAGGCAGTTAGCATGGATTGAGTTAGTTTAATTAGGCGTGAGAGACTAATTTTAAGAGTTAGTTAATTCTGTTGGCTAGTTGCTATTCTACTAGATTCAAGCAGTTGTCATTTAAGTAGAATTTCACTATTATTATATTGAGCTACAGACGTGAATAGTCCTCTCTATTCTCCCTCTATTCTTACTTCTTTCTCAACTGTCAACTTTTTCTCATTCTCTAGCAATCCCAACACCTGCATATTATCTTATCTCGTTTATCAGTAGGGTACCTGACATAACGGTTAAAGGTTGTACTTTTTTACCGAGGCAAAGCATAGTATAAAGATTCAGAAAAAAGATAATATATTATCAGAGGGGATGAATTCTACGTGTTCCCAATCCAAACCTTTTTCTAAAATTAACAGTGAAGCATTAAATCGTCGTAGAACAGGGAAAGAATTGAGGTTTACTAGATAAAATCCATCGGAAAGAAAAAATTTAACATGAATTAAATAATACAGACTTGAGCACAGGAAAAGCAGAGAAATTTAACAGCCGAAACTGAAAGAAAATAAAGCAGGTAACAAAAGAAAAAATAGAAAAAGAGAGAAGGGTTTAGCAAACCTTTGAGAATTGCAGCGAGAAGGAGAATGGGGAAAAAGATGAGAGCTTTGCGTTTGTGTGCAGAGCTTGGTGATCGGGATCGGTTGCCCGCTTAAATATAATTCAACCATATTCCTAAAACTGGCTGGATTGATGCTTACGGTTTTGATTACGTGTCGGTTTTCTATTGGCTGATAAAGCCTAACTTCTCTTCGGAATATGCGGCGACTCGGCGTTGTCGTAACGCGTTGGCGTTTGGCATTTGCTGTTGCATTAACGCAACCACTAATCCTTAGCTTTACACTATTTTCCTTTTTTTTTTCTTTAAACGGATTATGCAACTTTCCTTTGATAGTTTGTATTTATTTTTCTTTGTATTATCTTATTCATCATCTGAATTCATATTCGATAAATTCATTAATAAGTAAAACTTTCTTTTTCAAGGAGAAATCATTAATATCACATATTGAGGATAGTAAATACTTATTTTATCTTTATTTCTTTTTTTTTTATCTAACTCATTCGATATTTTTCAGACTAACAAACTACATATTAATCTGAATTTTAGATTTGCATTATAAAATTAGAATATTTTACTGAACATTCATATATATATTATATATGCAAATGATATTGTTAAAAATAATACGATAAAGATTAAAATATCACGTCATAAATTTTAAATTTGGAATTATAAAATAACCACTTCCGAAGACTTGTTTAATTCACGCTCAATAATAAAGAAGAATAAACGTGCGTCGAACTTACATTTGAGATATAAAATATATATATATTAATATTTTTGTTATAAGAAATTCAATTAGAATTGGAATTGGAGAGTTTTCAATACCTAAAGCTTATTGGTGGGCATGAAGTATAATCAATTATAATAACTGGAATATGTACCCGAGCAGATGCAGAGCTTGAAAACACACGTACATATATATTCTCAAATCTCAATAAAGAGAGGTACATATTGAATGTGTTCAGTTCAATTAAGTTATTAATTAATTCCACTTAATGAGAACATGGTTTTAATTATTAAATGACCGATAAATTAAGAAGGAAATGAATCCATGGTGTGGGTATAGACGACAGCAAGCGATGCAAGCAAAGAAGGTAGTTAAAGTCCGACAGAAGCAGCAGCCTTGACCAGGAACCCGAAGAGCAGAAAAGGGGAGGAGAAGAAAGGGCTGTGATCAGTGTGTAAGACATAAACCTGAGAAGGAGGCCACCTGGTGATCATAGCATCTTGTTGCTCTGGTTTCATCACATTATCATGCATTGTCTTTATGTACACTCTTTCCAACTCTTCTATGTTATCCTCTTCCCGTAATTCCTTCCCGAACTTGGCTGACTGCAGTGCTAGGATCGGTCCTGGCCTCAAAAGCATCGAAGCCAAGGTGGAATCCTATTCATGATCCATATATCAAATTTTATATCATCATCACTAAATGAAAAATATATTAATTTCGGTACAAATATATTGAAATTCAAAGAAAAATTTAAAGAAAAGAATAACATTGCTAAATATTGATACCGAATAAATTAAAAGCCTGTAATCTTCTTCCTCATGTAAAGCAAAAAGAGAGGAGCATACATATCATATCAATAGTGACTCATGTGAAATAAATAAATAATGTAACAAATTAATATATATATATATATTAAAGGATGATTTGATTATATATGATATACAAAAAAGAAAAAAGGCACCTCATGTGGACTCAATTGATAAATGATTTGGCGCTGAAATTGTGTCTTGACAATGGCAGAGGTAGGAGGCTGATCACATCCCAGTCCAAATCCAAGCTCATACACCTCACCGTATGAAGATAGATCAGGAACTCCCTGTTCATTACATTTTTATTTCAAATTAATCAACTCATCATATATATATATATATATATATAGTTATTAACTGAAGAAAAGCTAGATAAATATTGGATTCGTGAATCAATAACATGTTTTATCCATATATAATGGTAAGAGGTAAGAAATGTGCATCTCTTTCTCATTTAACTCTATTTCCCTTGGGAAGAAATATATATATATATATATATATATTTATATATGGATTTAGATCAAAAATCCATTTTACTTTATAAATATGGTAGAGTATTAATTGGGATTGGGGTATGTATAAAAGCTGGGTATATTGAAAAGAAAATTCCTAAAATTGTTTTGTGATGTAACAGTAACGTATAGTCACAGTAAACTCAACTCATCTAGTGCTTAACAACCCAATACTTTGTGAAGACAGTTGGCCACCATCTTTGTAGTATTCCAATCACCCACAACATTTCCATGAGTTATAAATCAACATCTCAATTAATTATTCAATTAAACAAACTTTAATATATAAGCTTTTTTTTAAAAAAAAAAAAAGAAAAAGATAATTAATCTGAAACATGGGTAAGAAAATTACATGCTGGATATCTTCATCTGTGCAGAAACCATACTTAAGCATGGTGGCAGCCAAATACACCGCTAATCTGATCTTCTTACCAAAGTTGTGACTTGCCTGTGTTACACTCAGCCCTCCAGCACTGTGCCCTACCAAAACTACCTAGATCAAAAAATTAATATTGCATTTAATAATTAAGTACTTAGATATACAAAATTATGGAATATGATTTTCTTTTTAAAAAAAAGAATATGATAAATCTATGGAATTGGAGAACCTGTTGATCATCGGGCAAAGAAGACAAGAAGTCTAGGAGAGGCTTATTGTAGTCATCAAAAGAAAGAATAGAATTGGCATCTGCTTGATCTATGCCTGAGCCTTTGAGGTCGATACATGAAACCTTGTACCCTGAATTCTCCATCAGACACCTGATTTTGTACCAGCACCAGCTCCCTCCACTCAATCCATGAACCAGCACAAAGTGCGCTTTTGATGATGATGATGATGATAAGGTTGTCATGTTTCTTGCTTCCTCTCCCATGCCTGCAGCTTCTGATGCTCAATAATCACTTAATTTCTTCTTGGAAAATCTTGACTTTGGCAAACCATACACACCATAGAATGTGATAATCTCTATTTATAGTCGGAATAGTCAAAGCTACAATAATCTTCTTTGTATCCGCTTCATGATAAACAAGCCAGTTTGCTACCTGATTAAACTTTCATTAGCTTGTCGACCCTATTTAAGTTAAAAAGTTTTAATACTCAATATTATTTACCTAAAATTTAATTTATAATTATAGATTAAATTAATGATAAATTACTATATAAACAAATATTTTTATTCGATATTCCTTTACGTTTGCTCAGTTTTGGATTAAAATTTTTTTTCCTTGTGTAATACTTAATTCAATTTATGCTAAATTAAATAATAAATTTATTTTATCATCCACTTTGATGTATCATATATGTATAATTAAATATTCTAAATTTAATTTAAATAGTAAATTTTTTTTAACAACATAGTATTTACTTAAATTCAGTTTATGATTTACCATAATAACACTTAATTACGTAAGGAAAAAAAAGTTTAATATATACATGATTTTGGGGTTGATCATGACCGGCCGGGTCACAGAGAGTAATCATTATTGGAAGTTTTATAGGGGAGATAAGGAGTTGTATCAGCGTAGGCTAAGTCCTACCTTAAGAATATTAAGGTACAAAAGTACCATTGATGAGATTTTATTCACATGATGTACGTTCTTCGATATATAAATAATTAAATATATAAAATATTAGGATTAATATATATCAATGGTTCAAATTTTTTGTAGCATATCTCACAAGTAACAACCCAACAAATTGCATCAACTTTGGGGAGCATTACATGTGCTCTGTACTGTATGCTATGACACCCTTTTATTAATTAAAAATTCACAAATTAATCTTCAACTTTGGGAATGGGTCAAACAAGAATTTTTGTATTTCTTTGGTTTTTGTAGAATGTAGATTATAATAGATTATCTCAAAGGTGCATTTATCATTTAATTTGTTTGTTTTCTCGTATAGATTAGTTGCCGACCGACAATATCCCCAATTTAGTCTTTAATATATTATGGCATTAATTAATTTTAAAATTGATCAATTATTAGCTTTATTTTAGAAATTATGTATATATATATATATATATATATTGTAAAAATTTTAATAAATAGCTTAATTATAGGAATAATATGAGTAATTAATTATTTCTATTTGTCTTAAACGATCCCTTTTATTAATTACAAGCTGTATTCGTTATATAAATATTCAAGTTTCACGTTAAAAATATAGTTTTTCTATCTTTTACACAAATAGATTCCTTCAACTTATCTCCTCGCTTGCTAAGGCAATACATATGTAAGAAGAAACTGAATTGTAGCCAACGGATACGGAAAATTTTAATTACCTAACCTATATAAATGGTCAAGAAAAAAACAATTAAAGGAATATGTCTGAGTCTCCAAGAACATGGGCTGTGTATATTTTTCTCTGATACAGCTAGCTAGCATATTTAATTAGTTACAAATATTTATTTAAGTCAAGTTCATTCATGAATCAAATTAATAATAAATTATTACTAAAAAATATTATATTTATAATCAATTAGATGTGCATTTATAAAGTAAAATATACTTTATTAATTTTGTTCATAATTAAATTTATAGATTTGAACTACTAAAAAGAAGAAAAGAAAAACATCCATTGTTCATTATCAGCTAATTAAACAGTAACTTTGTTACTTAAAATTGTTAGCATATTCAATTTAAATAAAAATTAATTTTTGGGACAAATTAATTTCAAACTCTTATTTTTGATTAATTTAGTCTGAAATTCGCAACTCTCTTTTCCTTAACAAATTCAATAATGAGACGTGTTTAAAAAATTTATCATACATCAGATATTGAGTTAAAATTTAAAAAGATAATAAAGTTTAAATTATTGAATGGTTTAAAAAGAAATTAAAACATTATAAATTTTAAAAGCCGAATTGATACTTTAGCTAGGGCTGAGGGTCGCAGGCATACGAAGTGTAATTCTAGTTTTGAGCAGGTAACACAAGGATAGGAATGACCACGGGTGGGTTCGGGGAGCTTTCTGTCTCTGTCTCCATTTTTTACTTTGAAATTTTGGTCCGTTTCCTGACTTTGCACTGTTTTCTATCCGATAAAATTTTTCAATTCCCATTCATGTGCCAAGGACGAAAATCTCCCACCCGATGTCCGATTTATATTAAAAAATTTTATTTATTTTCATATTAAAAATATTTTTTATTTTAATTAATTAATTAATTATATAATTATTTAAATAAAAAATTACTTTAAATTAGTATTATATTTTATTTTATTATTTTTTAAAAATATTAATTATATTCAAATATAAATAATTATTATATGAATAATATTCGGATCGATGTCGGGAATTGGAACAGAAAATATATGTCCCGTCTCTAATACAAAAAATTTTAGAATTCAAGTGAGTGATAAAAATTATTAAAAAAAAAAAACTGTTTCATTCGGGAAAAATCGAAATAGGCACCGCGGGCAGGTCCAACATTCTTCTTTACACAAGGATAAAAGAAAAACTGTGGCACTGGTAAAATATATACAAGCAGCTGGCACAAAAAGGACTGCCAGTGAGATCTTTGAAAGATGAGTAATTAATAATTTCCAACCAAGCTGGTGAACATTTCATTGGGTAGTCAACAAAATATTATCATTGTTAAGCACAACAATACTACATATCTATGAAATATTGTTCCACTCAAATTGGTGTGAAAAATGGTGTTCAGTTTTTTCACACATGTTGTGATCCCTTTTAGACCCAACTGCGCTGCCTTGCTTTCTTCACTTTCTCTTTTTTCATTTTCTGAAATTGTAATATATATATATATATATATATATATTTGATTCAAATATAATATATAGAGTCTAATCATTAATATCATGTCAAACGATAATTTTCATAATCTATTTCATATTTGTACAGTCTAGAATCCGCTTTTTACACCATGCATATATAGTAAATGAGTCAAGTATATTATGGACACAATTTATAAAGAATATATGAATCTAATTAATATAAATAAGAAAAATGAAAATTGAGAGACATATAATTTAATTAGTGTTTTTGAAAGCTTCTAATTAAGATGAGAAATGGTTTGAAATGGTCAATCAATGAACATATTAGATTAGACAATTTGTCTGCAAATTAAATCATTCCAAATAAAATAACTGGATGCTGTCTGGGAGATGTCTCTACCCACTAACAAACTGATAAATACTAAAAGCCGAGCAGAACATGTTAAATTGTATTTTTCAAATGCCCTTTCTAAATTGTGAAAGACTATATACCCTCCATTATAAGTGGGGAAAAAAAGTATATGCACGACAGCGATATCCATCTTTTAATTTTTAAAATATTTTTACAGGCCTCTTTTTTTTTTAAAACAAACTTATACTAACGGTTAATTTGGCTAATTAACCATTATTCATCGATATATAAACCGAAGAATACACTAGACAAAAGATACATATATACTGAATTCCGAGCAAGGACTTTGAGATAAATTCCAAACATTTTTAGATATTTTGGTAATTTCTCTTCAATGCGCAAGCGAAAAAATTTTGTTTGAGGAGAGAAAATCAAAATTAAGAACGAACTAAGATATTTGATAATGAGTAAGAATATTCTCTATATATTCCAAACAAGAAAAGGATATCACTTAATTATATCTTTCAATTTTATGACTGAATCCAGAATATTTATTTTCTTCTTAATTAAATAACTAATAGAAGTAAGTGTACATTCATCAATACGCATTCTTATAATATCTTCAGTTATAAGTGTACATTCATCAATACGCATTCTTATAATATATTCAGTTATAGTCATTATTATTATTATTATTATTATTATTATTATTATTATTATTATTATTATTATTATTATTATTATTATTATTATATTTGAAGAGTCAACGACATATTTTAAATCTATAAGATTTGCCTACAGAAGATTGATCCTTCCTCTCTATCTCTCTCTCTCTCTCTTATATATAGGAGGTAGGGTAGGGTAAATAATGTTAAATGGAAGCCAACCTTGCATAAAAGGTTGAAAGGAAGGCCACCATTTATAGTACTGTTGTGCAGCTTTTATATTTGATGAAAATTATCAAGTTACCGATTTATAAAATATTAATTTATTATATTTAAAAAACTTATACCGATTTATAAAATATTAATTTATTATATTTAACAAACTTAATTTAAACTAATAATAACAAAAATTCGAATTTATCTACTTAATTAATAATAATAAAATTTGAATTCATCTACTTAACTAATAATAATAAAAATTCGAATTTATCTAGTTAATTAATAATGATAAAATTTTAAATTCAATAATAAAATATAATATAAATAAATTCTAAATGAACATATTTGTAAAATTTTAAATAAACACGTTTACAATCTTTTAAATAAATACATTCATAAATTTTTAAACTATAACGTTTATAAATTTTTAAATAAATATATTCATTAGCTCATAAATGAATACGTTCAATAAATTTTAAAATAACATATATCATAAAAGTATTTACAGTTTTATACATAAATATATTTATAAATTAATAAATTAAAAATATTAAACTTAAGCTAAATAAAATTTTTTAGCTCCAACTCAGTTGATTAAGATTTCGATAAAAAAAAATTTCTAAATCCGTGAAGCAGTTTATTTCATTTAAGGACCTAATCATTCACAATAAGTCAATAGAGTGAAGCAGTGATTAAACTGAAAATATATATGGGAGTTGGCGCGCAGCTTTTACTTGTGTCAGTCGTAAAACAAAACATCATATCTCTGAAAGTGGTTAGTCCCTAGTTGGGAAACTTTTCCCTGCTTTTTACACTTTATTATAATATAAATTAATATTATATTATATACCTCCATAATTTTATTTTATTTTTCTAAGAAAAAATAATTATATATATATATATATATATATATATATATGTGTGTGTGGATCATGAATTTGATCATGCTGATATAAAATGGAAACATCACTCCTTCAATGCTTTATTTCATAAAATAGCTTTTACGTTAAAATATATAGTCTGCAAAACGAGAGAAACTAAAAGGAAGTCCTTGCTGTTTATGCTTTAAAACGAAAATCTTCTTCCCTAAATCGAAATCAAGTCAATGACTAAAGACTCAAAGCCCATGTAAAAATTACTTTTAATTTATTCTGTTTATTCTTAAATTAGCTGGTGATTTTGCTTGGTTAGATAACTTGATTTTATTTTCTTCGACAGTTAATTGGATAAAATAAAAGTTGTTGTGCGTTTATTTAGGCCCCTAGCTAGGCCCTAACTGTCCTGATGTTGTTTAGGATTTAGAATCGGATCTCTCTCTCCTTTGGAGTCAGAAGCTACTCTAATATATAGAGCAATGTTATAATAAGTACACTAAGGCTGATTGGTGCTGTTAAGGCTGTCATTGTTGTTAGGATTTGCTACTGCAAATCTGATGTAATATAATGAAATTCAAAGGAAAAAAACAAAAAAAAAATATGAAATTTGCAATATTTTATAATTATATTAAATTCTAAAAAAATTATTTAAATTACATCAATTTTTATTTTTGAAATAAATCTAGTGTCAATAGTGCGGAACCAATTTCCAAACATAGCTGACATTTACATTCATTGGTATAAAATTTCACAAAATAATATAATTGGCGCTGACATAGACAAAAAAATCATGTAATACAAAGTACAAAACAATGCCGTTTTGGATATGAAAATAAATAACATCTCACCACTAAAATGACTCCATTTTGGTTCGGAAAAAATTTTAACCTCAACTCTTCTCCTTCTATCTCTTCTCTCACAATTGATCTTGTTGATATATCCCTCTGCTATCATTCTGTTGTTCCTTCATCTTCCTCTATCATAAAGAAAGGACCCGCCAATGTAGCTCACAAACTAGAGAAGAGGCTTAAAACAAGTGAGATTTCTTTTGGAGAAGAGAAAATAAGATACATACAAAATTAAGACTTTGTATAATCAACAAAGCTCCAATTCCTTAATATTCAAATCTCCAATTCCAATACACACTTTTGTTTTCATCTTAAGGAGTATGCTTTATGCCATCATACACTCAAAATCTTAGCTTAGATTAGGGCACATTATCATTGCATTCACCATACATTTTTGTGGTTTTTACCCTATAAATACTCATTTAACAATGATTCCTAACAAATGGAATTTCGATAGTGTTGCCTTGTAGTGTGCTAATTGGTGATAATAAATCCTACTCGAGTTGATTGGGCTATTCCTCCTAAGCATGATAATGGTGTACCATCTAGTTTGGCCCAGCCTCAAAATCCTCAGCAACCTAGTGTGAGTGGCCCATCTTCCATAACTATATGGCAGTTAGTTTTGCAACATTTGGATAATTTGAATGCCAATAACAAGCCATTATGAAGGTGGATGTGTGTGGAGCAATGCTTGGAAAGTTTGGAGTGAACACAAACATGTCAAAATCACAAAATCCAACATTTTCTTTGATAAGTCTGATATGCAAATTCCATCTCCACCATCATAACTGTGAACTAGTTCTTAATCCTAGGAAAGTATTCCTTCTCCATCTTTCTCATTTTGTGTTATCTTTTGAGACATTAAGGACAATGTCTGGATTAAAAGTGGGGAAGGGAATTTTTCCCCTTTAGGTGTGTTTTGTTTGCTTTTTATTATTCAAATTATATTTTAGTGTTTGTTTTTATGTTTCTTAGATGTTTTTAAGTGTTTGCTTTGTATTGCCCAAAATAATAACTAAGAAGGGGGGTTGAATTAGTTATCAAATAAATTTTTTCTTTCAAGGAAATAAATAAGAAGAAATAGAAAAAAATAGAGAAATTGAGATACAAGATTTATAGATGTTTGGGTGTTAACAAACTCTACTCATCTGCCCAATCTCAATTGGGTATTTTACTAACACTCAAAGTATTACAAATGAAATTTTCAAATCTCACTTCCAACTATAGTATTTTATTTTTTTGGCTAACATCTAACCCAAAAACTCTTGTGTTTTAATTGCTAGCAAAACAACTAAATCTTTGTATTTTTTATGGCTCATATAAAAATCCTTACAGGTATTTCACTCACTACCCAAATCACTCATGTTTGATTACATGATTATATTTGGTAAAAATTGAGTTAGGTGATTGTGTGTGGTTTTTGTTGGATTCTATGGAGCAATCATAATATATATTGCTATAACTTAAGCTCTGAATTTTTGATTAATGTGTTCTCTATTGGGTTTGAAAGTTAAGACGTATGAATAAAACTTTCATAAAGATCATAAAACCTAATTTTGATGATAACTATAATAAAAATTAGCTTGAATACTAGACTTGAAATCTGCTCTGAAATTCTGAGCATAATTTGTATTGAATAATCAGTGTTCAATTAACTATAACTTTTACAACATAACTCAGAATTAATTGATTTTAATTGAAAATTAAAGCTAAAATCTGGAACTATAAATTTTTAGAAGACTATTTAATCTAATTTGGATTGTAATAAGACCAAAACTGAGATAAAAAAAATAGAACATAAAATCTATTAGTAATAGAGTATAATATGAAGTGAATAATTTAATATGTAAAATAATATGAATTTTGTTATATTATGAAAATTATATTTTTTATTTAGTAATTATATGATTAATCAAGTCATTAAACTCATAAAATGAGTGACTTAAAGAGTTATGAATTTTATAGTGACATTAATTAAGCTTAGAACACCTAACCATATCTATTAATATTGGTGATAGCACTTGTATGCACATACCCTAATATTCGGGTGACAATCTTATTATGTCTGAATAGCCAACCTCATTATCCTGATTATTGGTTCCTAGGTATTATGGGTATAAATACGTTAACTTTGTATAAAAAAAAATTTGTATGTGATTTGGTTATTCATAAATATAAATATAAAAGAATAATTTATTTGTTATGTAATGCTTGCATATGAAAATTTTATATGTATATGTATAAAGAATATTTAAAAGAAAAAAAAATTATTTAACTTGACATATATGTTTGATGACACATTGTTGTATATTGCATGAGTATAATTTTTTGTCTTATTTATATACACTACTAAGTATAGAACTTAGCATGAAAGTTTCTATTGCGCAGATATAGTAAAGATATAGCAAGAGATAGTGGATAAAACTAGCAACAACCTAATCCAATAGAGCAGAATGTGTTGAATATTGTAAGTCACACAACTTTTATATTTTTTTTTGAATTTCTTTTTTAATATTGTAAAGTAACTCTATATTTTGAGCAACTCAATTGTTTTGCAACTATTTCTTTTATATATAGAGTGTTTATTATTTATTCTATTATGTGAAAAAATTTAGTATTAAATATATATAGTTTTCTATTATTTATTAAATGAGGATTTTTTATTGGAGATATCATAGTACTTTCTCATCCGGGCACATATTGTTGAGGTGATGGGTATTACACTAGGCTCCACACCAAGCCCAACATCAGCCTTACTCCTCTTCTCTCCAACATGTATCAATGTCCTGACATGCTCACTCTCGACATTGATCCTCAAAGCTCAATCTCAATCACTGGACCCCATAAGATCTAAAATCACTTTGAGGATTTCTAGGAAGACCTATTTGAGAAGCTCAACAAGTATTGTGATATAAATATTGAGACCTTGCCTTTTCTCTCTTTTCTTTTATCATAGTTTTGATTTTTATTTGTGGAAAAACAAAATTTCATTAATTTTTTATGTGATATTTGAACATTTGAACAGTTTGGTGTTTTGTTTTGGATATAAAAAGGTAGAAAATTTTCTTTACAATTCATTAGGAAGAGGCAGTTGCCATTTGAAAGTAAACACGTTGTGTTTTGTATGGGGAGGCTGGAAATGGTTGAGCAGGAGTAATTGTGGAGAGAGAGGGAAAAAGTAATTAATTCAAGAATTAACTCCACCTTGTATTCTGCATGTACAAGAGAAATGATATGTGGAACTGTAGAAGGACGAGTTTGACATGTGTTCAAATGTAAATTACTATACATTTCGCTTTTTATCCTTAACTTTTATTTCGATAAATTGAACCTTTTAAATGTTTATCTTATTAAAATTATTTTAAAATTTATTTAATAGTAGATAATTTTATTTATTTTACATTTTTATCATTTAAAAAATGATAAAGATAAAAGAAAATTCAATTAATTCTATATTTATAAATTAAAGTTATATCCGCTAATTTAAGCTCTGAATCGTACCTATTGTTAAGTTGACGCATCAAACCAACCAGAATCTAAATTTGGATTTTGACTGTAATTAATCATATAATTATAAGAAATGCTAAATAAAGCATATTAAATATGTTAAGAGTTTAAATTACGGTTAAAGACTAAAATGTAAAATTTGAAAAGTTTTGGGGGTCAATTTATAATTTATCTAAAATTAGAGGATCAAATAAGATATTGACCATTTGAAAGAATAATTTGGACATAAATCATAGTGTTGGCAGGCCATCATAGAGAGAAAATAGGAATTAATATGTTAATTAGTCTAAATATCAAGTTTAAGGTCAAAATGGTGGGTTCCATATGCGGACTTTCTTATTATCTTCTTTTTTTTATTTTCTTTTTTTCTCTTTATCTCATTTTAACTCTCTTTTCTGCACTAAAACCAATACCATCCATCTCTGACAATTCACCATAGCCAAACCTTAATTTTAGAGAGAGAAAGAGAGAGAAAAGAGGAAACGACAAGATAAAGGCATTTTTATGCATAACAAGGCTTGGAGAAGCTAAGGAAGAGAAACGCAAGTGAATAGGAAAAAGAAATCTCCAAAAAGTTGATTCATCTTTTACAAGTTTCTCTAAATAAAGATAAGTTTTAGAGCTCATTTAGGGCTTGTGAAGGAAGAGAGAGAGAGATTATAGTTTTAAAAGAGAGAAGTTAGGGTTTATAGAGTTATGATGAGATATAGTTTTGATAATAGTTTTATGATGTTATAGGAGCTCAATGTGATAAAGAACTAACTCAAGGGAGTAAAAAAAAAAAGAAAAAGAAGCATAGAGGGTGAATGGAAGCAAAGATAAGAGGTTAGTGCATAATTTAAGGCAGTAGCCTATACTTTGTTATAAATTGTATGATAAATATCTTTGACATAATAACTAGTGTGTGAAATGCATTTAACAATGAATAATTACATGAAAATTACAATTTATATGAGAAATGTGACATTGTGTGAATGGTTGTTTTGTTGATCACATGTTAGGATTTGAATTTGATAGAAACATGAAAACTTTGATAAAAACATTGTATGATATATTAAAAACTTGAAAATGAGTGATGATTGTGTTATAATGGCTTGAAGAAGCTTGAAATGCATAAGGAAAATGAAATTGCAAATCACTAGCAGTCAGTCACATGTGTGACAGTTTGGTCACAGACGTAAAGAGTTAAATTCATGGGCATGACTTTTGATTGGAATTGGCACTATTAATTTCAGAAGCATTCACGATTTCAAACACAACTTGGGTAACGGGCGAGAACGTTTTGACCATGACCATACCATGCCTATGAGGCAGTGTGTCTAGCATTGTTCATGTGCATTAATAAGGAGTCATTGTCATATCTGCTAATTTAGATACCGAGTCGCGTGTGTCGCAGAAGTGACACATAGGATCGACCAGAGTTTAAATTCAGACTTTGATCAAAATTAATCAAAATAATAGTTAATAAATATAAATATGTCTAATAAAGTGTTTAGAATGCTTTAAAAAGTTGATTTACTGTAAATGACTAAATTGTAAGATTTGATAAGTTTTGGAGTTAATTTGCAATTTACCGAAAATTTGGGAATTAAAAAGAGACAATGTTCATTTAAATATATTTTTGGGCATAATTAAAATGTTATGGTCAGACATCCCATGTAAAAGAAAAATTAAGATGATAATTAAGCCTAAATATCAAGTTATGGTCAAATATGGTGGGACCCATAGTTAGAATTTTGACTTTCTTCTTTTTTTTTTCTTTTCTTCTTCCTTATCACCTCTTCTTTAAATCATTTTCTGCTCATTCAAAACCAGCTCCACCATTCCCCATTAAATCTCTATAGCCAAAGTTTGGTCCAAGGTAGAATAAAAGAGGAACCAGGAAGAAAAAGGCATAATCATGCATAATAAAGCTTGGAGAAGCAAGTGGAAGCAAAAAGAAAGGAAGAAAAGCAAGAGGAGATGAGAATGAAATCTCCAAAGTGTGGCTTAGGATGAGAAAAATATAAAGGTAAGAAGTTCTACTTCTCTTCTACAATTCTTTCTAAATGAGGAGGTAGTTTACATCTTGTTTAGGACATGTTTTCAAGAGAGGGGGAGTACGATTTCATGAGAGAGAGTTTAAGTTTTGAGAGTTGAGGATAGAGAATGTTTTGATGATAGTTTTATAATGTTTTAAGATTTTCTAGTGACAAGGAACAAGCTCAAGGAAACAAAGGCAAAAAGAAAGCTACCTAAAGAAAATGAAGGAGAAAAAAAAAGGTTTGTGCATAATTTAAGACAATAGTCTATATTTTATTCTTAAGTTAAATGATTTAAGTATTTGACATATTAATTATTATAAATTAATAGTAATTTATGATAAAATTATGAGGATGCATGTTTGCTAGACTTAAGATTATATTTGGTAAAAATTGAATTATGTGTTATGTGATGAATTTTATACACCAACTAGTACCTATATTACTATAAGTTAAGATATATAACTCTGATTAATGTGTTCTTTATTGGGTTTGTAAGTTAAGACATAGATCTAAAATTTTCATAAAGAACATGAGACCCCATTTGTTATGGTAACTATATTAAAAATTGGCATGAATATTGGATTTAAAATATGCCCCAAAATTCTGGACATAATTGGAATTGAATAGTTAGTGTTCAATTAGTTGTAACTTTTGTTAAAGAACTCCAAATTAAGTAATTCAAATTTTATAGTAAATTTAAGATTTGAAAATATAAATCTTTATAAGACCATTTAATTTAATTCGAACTTTAATAGGACCAAAATTGAGATCAAATATAGAACATAAAATCTACTAGTAATAGGGCAGAATATGAATTGAAAATTTTAATATGTAAAATGATGTGGATCTTATTATATTATACAAGAAATATTTTTATTGAGAAATTATGTGATTAATTGAGTCATTAAATGCATAAAATGTGTGAATTTAAGAGTTATGAATTTTAATGACATTAATTAAACCCTAGAACACCTAGTTAGAACTTAAATTTTGGGTAATTTGGCATGTCAATTACGAGAACTATTAATGCCTATGATGACACGATTAATGAAGTCAGTGATAATACTATAATTAAATTCATTAATGATATTATTATTAATGTCGGTGATGACACCTATATATATATATATGTAAATGTCAATAATGACACTTATATGCGTATACTATAATTGCCCGAATGACACTCATAAATGCTGAGATGGCAACACCGTTATTCTAGTTAGTGGTTTCTAGGTGTTATGAGCATAAATGAGTTAATAAAATTAAAATAATTTATGATATGTGAAATGGTTGATTATGTATAATAATATAATAAAATAGAATGAATATGAGATATAAATAGATGACTTAATGTCTTTGCATACTACAATATAATGAGATAAGAAATTATATAAAAAGATAATATGATACCTAATATACATGACAAAGCATGTTGCATGAAATAATATATTGTTTTATTTATATACACTGCTAAACTATAAGCTTAGTGTGGGATCCTAGTCTAGTAAAGCAATTGTTTGGTCACAAACTTTTGTATCTTTTATTTTATATTTTGGATTTAGATTTATGTAATATCTTTTATGGTTTTGTAAAATTAACTTGATATTTTATAAATATTATCCTATGTAAATAAAATGTACGTTATATTTTCTTTATATTATAGTAAAAAAATATAAATATGGATTGTTTTCAATAATTAAGTTAAAAATTGAAGAAATTGGTGGAACGCTCTCTTATCCGGGAATGTGTTGCTGGGGTGAGGAGGTGTTACAGTCATGGTTGTAAATGCCTTGTTTTTGATAATTTGTATATTTTGTAATTATTATGGAATAACAAATTATATAAAAAGAGATATTGCATTCGATGAAATGGGAAATTTTGTATGTGTGAACAAGTAAAAATGATATTTGTCATGCATTATATGATATGAAATGAACTTGTAATGAAGGGAAATAAGACAATTATTAAATTAATAAAAAGAGAAAGTATGTGATGAATGCAATAAAAAGAATTATAAGGGTTGTGGACTTTAGGCGCTTACCATTTCACCTAAAACTAATTGGTAATAGGAAAAATGCTACCATTAGCCTTATCCTGTACAACCCAAGTGGCTATGACATTCAATTGTGACTTGATCCTACACTGGGCCTTTGCCATGGGACAATTGCTTTCACACCTTGACCAATAATCTCCCTCTCAGTAATTGCTCCTGCTAGGAATCGAACTTGTGAACTTGGCCCTAATACCAGTTGTAGACCTCAGGCGCTTACCATTTCACCTAAAACCAATTGGTGAGAGGAAAGACGCTACTATTAGCCTTATCCTGTACATCACAAGCACCCACGATATTCGACTGACTTGACCCCATACTGGGCCTCCGCTATGGGAGAATTGCTGTCACACCTTGGCCAATAATTTATATGATAAATGATTTTTTTTATGAAATAACATGTTTAATTAGTTTAGGAATGAGTTAAGTATCACATCCTATTGTTTGAATCTTTTTTTGCCATGTTTTAGGTACTTATGACCGTGAATTAATATTCACGACCATGACTAAAGTTGCCAAAAACGGTAAAAGCATTCACAATTTTATTCACACTTTACGTCACGACTTTGATCTTTTGACTGATCAAATTCACACCCGTGACAACTTAGTGTCACAGCCATGAACATATCCTATTTTAAAAACATAATTTTTCACACATTAGATCACGGTTTGGGTCACCGTTTTGTTTGCCTGTGGACACCATGATTCACACCCGTGAACTTTCATTCACGACCGTGAATCATGTGATATAAATTATGATTTCACTATTTCTCTTTCCTCTCTCACCAGCTATTGCAATTCTATGTGTTTTCAAGCCAAATCTGACCTCTAAAATTATTTTTCACACAAAATCAGTGTCGTTTTGACCCTCCAAACATCTCAAACACCGATTTTAACAAATTTATTCAAGGTTTTATTAAGTTTTTTGAGCTTTCTAAAAATTCTAGATTTTTTTTCTCTCAATCCATATTCAATAATGGCATTTGAAGCCAGTTCTTCCAAGGGGAAGAAGAAGACCACAACCTCCAGACTCTGCATAGACTTCTTACTCAACATCTTGCCTCGACACACTCATCAAAAGTATTATGCTCTTAAGAAATGCCCAATTCTGTTAGCAAGAACCTTTGACTGGAATTGTTTTCGGGCACTGGGATTAGAATCCGATATGAGAGTTTGGCTTCAAAATAGAATTTGTTGACATTTACAATCCCACATTCAAAGGGCCAACAATGGAGTTTCTCAGTACTCTGCAAGTGTCTCCAGTGGGCAAGGTCTCTTTCTAGCTTTGCAAGCAAGAGAAGACTCTCGCAGCTGCTAAATTTGGGGAGATTTTCAAGCTACCACATGAAGGTCTGATAAATAAAAGTGAGGCAAAGAAATTTTATCCCTCTTCAGTATGACACAATTTTGGTAGCAATTGCAGTTGGGATGTCAAGAAGACCAAAAGCACTCATTTGAAGAATCTAGTTTGCTACATTCATTGGTTTCTGACATACTCGATCTTTACCTGAGGTGATAACAACAACACAATTTGGAAGTTCAAATTATTGATATTTGAATGGACTAGATCAAATCAACCGATTTTCTTATCCCGATGGTTTGCTTTTCATTTCCAGTCAATCACGACAAAGCCTTTAGGTAACATCTTCATTGGAAGCTATGTCACTCATTCGGCGGTGGAGCTAGGACTTTTAGATCTTAACGATCACATATATACCATCGTCCCAACTTACCCTAGAGAAAACTTAACATCGAATCCTCTATCAAGATGGGAGCTGCTGTCAAGATCATTTATAAGGATGATTTGTATTATCGCTTCATCACACAAGAAGGATGAATATCATGGGAGCCAGAGGACCTCGAGGAATTTAAAGCTGGTCTTTAAGGGCCACATCAAAGGAAAATGGCTAGAATTGAGCCTCCTGCAGTTTCGATAGATATATCAGATGCCCCAGTAACTAGCGAGGCATCTTCAGCATCTCAGCAGGACTTGGCTTAGCAACTCATGGCTTTGATCGCTCTTCAATTTGGCATGCTTCAAGTAAGCATGGATTTCTATGAGAAATCAGTTGATAAAAATTTAGAGTACCTCAAAGACTTCATCGAGTTTAGAGTTGATAGTCTAGAAGAGGAGATTGCTAGTATTCCTAAGCAATTATATGGCTTTAAGCTATAACTATCATAACTTTAAGTTTTTCTTTAGATCATTAGATAAAAAAACATATTTTGTTTGTACTTAAACTCATACATGTATCTTTTTTATTATGAAATGAACAAATGAGATTTGTTTTAAATTATCTCATTTCTTCTCTTATATTTGTTACTTTTTCATTATTTCAACAAAAGGGGAGAAGAAATGCAGCATGTAAACCTAACATATACTTTGCATATACTGTAACACCACATCTTATGCATTTGAGTATAACCTATCCCTGTATCAAGTAATCATACATAGCATACTGGAAAGGTAGAATACCCTGTTAACAATAGTACTAAATGTTTTTTTTATATCCTGTAATATAATTCAATGACTTTGCAAGTCTCATATCCTATAATTTCATTCAATGACTTGCAAGTTTCATATCCTGTAATATTATTCACCGACTTTGCAAAGTTATCACTGAGGTTTTCACCACAATATAATATATCACATATATCAAAACATAAACTTTACACATAAGTATTTTCGAGTTGATTTCATTTATACATTTTTAGACTCATTCCAAAATGGCTATACATATTCAAGCACGTAAATACAAAACACATATGACATATTTTCATGCTTGTGTGGAATGCAAGGAGAGAGAGAGTGATGAGGCTCGGCCAGTGACCTGTGTTCCATGTCTTTTATACGCTACTCAAAATGAGCTATCATTTTTCTTTACTTGAAAAATGATGCAAATTGATGAGTTGCGGCTCAGTGAGAATAACCATCCAATGAGCTCTAAAGTACCAAACAACTCATAGTCATAAATCACAATTCCAATATATACCATGTATTCCATTTCATTCATCAGTATCATATAAGTATCAATAAAGTTGAAACATATAATCATTACTCTTTATGTATGCAAATGCTTTGCTTATTTCATTTTATTGTGACCAAGTTAAATAGACATTGCCCCGGGTTTCCATGTGAATATTTTCCATGTGAACATTTGAATTTGCATTTGCTAGCTAGCTTGATCATTTGTTTCATTTGCACATTTGTTGGGCCATAGACCTCTTCTTTTGCTTTACAATATCGATTAACTAGTCACAACGCCTTTTTAGCCCATATGCATATGCACTTGTATTTAAGCATTCATCAACCATTGCATCTTTATCATATACAACATACATATATTCTATATATACCTCATATGTCAAACATATACCTTGCATATACTATACATATACCATGTATATATATCACATTTGTCAAACATATACCACAAATATACCATAAGTATACCATTTATATGTACCACAATGTCACAAATTATCCATCATTACATTATCGAGGACCAATCATGACAATCACATGAATCACATCGCAAGCAACATTCATTTGCACTAAAGAATTCAATCGATAATTAGACTCACCGTTCTCCTTTGATTTCGACCCCTAACTTATTGTCTATCTGCTCCTTGCGGGTCTCCAATATGTTGCGAGCCTAATATGAAAACATGATCGATTAACTCATGATTAGAGAGACTTAATGTGGCTTAAACAAATTAATATGCATTGTTCATGTCAATAGTTAAGATTTTTCCTATGAGGCAGTGTGACCTTATGGGACTGTTTAGCCTATAAATTTTTCTATAATTGACGAATTAATCTGATTCTTGTTCCTAATTAAACATAACATATAATTATAGAACATATTAAAATTTCAGACCAATTGGATCATGGTACAATATTTGGTGGAATTTCTAAGAGTGTTCTGGTTTCTACCTTGTTTTCAGCCTTTAGGCAGTTTCAGGGTACTCATTTGGGTTCATCCTAACTTATAATCTATAAGTCCTATTTTAATGAAACTTTACAGAAACTTATATGGGTTCATATTGAACATGTTTCATTTTTACAACGTTTACCAATTATGTCTCTAAGGTCTTGTAATTATACCAAACATTTTACTGGTCCAGAATAAAATTGACTTCCGGACCAGTATGGCTTCCAAAGGCCATAACTTAGTCTATACATACCACAAGTTAGCTAAGACATATACCTATAACTCTCATGTTTTGAACATTTACATAATCTAGCTCTCACAAGCTCCAATTAGCCAAACAACTTACTGTATCTTCCCAGGGCACTCAGTAGGCAGTTCAAACCATGGAACATTCATGGTTCCATTCACCATAACTCACAATGTACAAGGCCTATGAACCCCACATATTGTGGAAAGATACAAAACACATATATCTACAACTTTTATGTTTTGAGAGACTTCAAATAAGGGCTTTAACATATTCGAAATCAAACCACACAGTAGCTAACTTGGTTAGGATTTACACCCTGACCAGTTTCAGTACGAAGAGCATATATGTCCGTATACATAACATCTTGCAAAAATGTTTACATATACAAAAATATAAGACATAAAGGAACAACTTTTGTGTTTTACACATTTCCAGAATCAATTTCTATTAACATCACAATCGGGGTGTAATTCAGTGCCTAATATTGAACCTAAGCAACTCAAATCAACCCTATAACAATAAGAATTGAATACATACCAAGAACAACCTTGCAAGGGATCAATATGCTTCAAAAAATAGGTGAAAAAAGGATGAATTGAAGTCTGAAATGGAGGAAATTGAATAAGAAGTCGGGCTGGAGAAGAAGACAGAAATGGGAAGATAAAACTAACTTTTAGTTTTTGTCTTTTTATCTTTTTCTCATCTCTTTTCTCATCTCTTTTCTCCTTTCTCTTCTCCTCTCTTCTATTTCTCTTTTATGTCATTTTCATTTTATTTTGTCTATATTATTATTATTATTTACGTAGATTTATAATTCTACTAATTCACACAATGATACAGCTTAATCATTTGACCCGATTTAACTAAATTAGCAATGTAAATGTTCACTAATCTTAATCTAATCATTTTTCTTACTTTAATTTAGTCACCTTATTCAATTAATTTCTAATTCTTTGTTATCCTTATTTAGGTTATAAGGATACACATATGACTCGATATAATTGCCAAATACTAGGACACGTAGCTAGTGCGGGTCATAAACTTGTTCCTACAAAAATATGTATGAAATGCACGTGTTCAATTGAATTGTATGCAAAATGCTTATGTTCGATGAAATGCATATGGGGAAGTTCAAGGATGTTACAATTCTCCCCTCCTTTTAAAAATTTCTTCCTCGAAATTAATACCTGAAAACAGGTGTGGATATTGCTTTTTCATATTTTCTTTTGTTTCCCATGTTGCCTCTTCTTGTAAATGGTTACGCCATAATACTTTAACCAAAGGTATTTCTCGATTTCTTAGCTGTTTAGTCTTATATCCAATGATTTGCACTGGTTCCTCAACATAACTCATGTCTTCTGCAATCTCAATGGCTTAATCTTTAAGTACATGTGTAGGATCTGACATGTATCTTCTAAGCATGCTCACATGAAACACATTATGTATCTGAGCCATCTCGGGTGGTAAAGCCAACCTATAAGCCAATGGACCAATCTTCTCAAGAATTTCATAAGGCCCTATGTATCTTGGGCTCAACTTACCCTTCTTTCCAAATCGGATTATCCCTTTCCATGGAGATACACGAAGAAATACCTTTTCACCTAACTCGTATTCCATCTCCCTTCTATGCTGATCAGCGTAACTTTTCTGTCTATCTTGGGCTGCCTTTAGCTTGTTCTTGACAACCTTTATCTTATCCACTGTGTCTTGCACTATCTCTGGCCCTTCTAATGCACGTGTTCCTTCTTCATCCCAAATGATAGGGCTTCGACACTTTCTTCCATACAATGCCTCATATGGTGCCGTTTGGATACTGCTATGATATTGGTTATTGTAATCAAATTCAATCAATATTATATATTCATCCCAAGCACCTTTGAATTCCATAGAACATGCCCTAAGCATTTCTTCCAATGTCTGTATAGTCCTTTCTGATTGTCCATCAGTTTATGGGTGGAATGCAGTGCTGAAATTCAATTTTGTTCCCAATGCATTTTGTAAACTCACCCCAAAACGTGAAGTAAACCGTGGATCTCTATCAGACACAATGGACACTGGAATGCCATACAATCTGACTATCTCATTCACATATAATTTGGTCAAACTCTCAAGTGTACAGCCCCATTTGATAGGTAGAAAATGTGCTGACTTGGTTAATCTGTCAATAATTACCCATACTGCATCATTTTTCCGTGGAGTTCTTGGCAATCCACAGACAAAATCCATCGTTATTCTTTTCCATTTCCATTCTGGCACTGGCAATGGATGTAGTTTACGAATTGGTGCCTGATGTTCAATTTTAATCTACTGACATGTCAAGTATTTGGAAACATATTCTGCTATATCTTTCTTCATTCTTGGCTACCAGTAATGAGGCCTTAAACTATGATACATCTTTGTCATCCCTGGGTGCATTGCATACGGTACATTGTGTGCCTCTTCCATTATTTCCTGATGCAAGTTCTTAGTGTCAGGAACACATATGCGTGATTTTAACATCAGTGTATCATTCTACAAATGAAACTCTGTATTATTTCCCTACCTTACCACATCAATTTTCTCACATAATTCAGAATCTTTGCTTTGTGCTTCTTTGATCCACTCCTTTAGTATAGGTCTGACTTGAAGAGTAGCCATCAATGATCCTTCATCATGTGTATTTAATTCAACATTCATAGATCATAATTGAATCAAATATGGAAAAGAGGATACTTGCAAGTGAGCTACACTGCTACTAGCCTTCCTACTCAATGCATTTGCTACCACATTGGCTTTCCCTGGATGATATTCAATTGTACAGTCATAATCTTTCAATAGCTCTAACCACCGTCTCTGCCTAATGTTTAATTCTTTTTGTGTCAACAAATAACCCAAGCTTTTATGGTCTGTGAAGATTTGGAATGTCTCACCATACAGACAATGCCTCCAAATCTTCAATGCAAATACGACTGCAACCAGTTCTAAATCATGCACTGGATATGAGATCTCATATTGTCTCAGTTGCCTAGATGCATAAGCTATCACCTTACCATGTTGCATTAATACACATCCCAAGCCTTGGTGAGAAGCATCACTATATACTGTAAACCCACCTGTACCTGTAGGGATGGTTAACACTGGTGCTGAGGTTAGCCTGTGTTTTAGTTCATCGAAACTCTTTTGACATTCAGAAGTCCACTTGAAAAGCACATTCTTTCTCAACAATTTAGTCAAAGGGCTAGCAATTAAGGAGAATCCATCAACAAATCTGCGGTAGTATCCGGCTAAACCCAAAAAACTACGCATTTCAGAAATATTTTTAGGAGCTTCCCAATTTACCATAGCCTCAATTTTTTTTGGGTCAACCTCTATGCCCTTACACGACACCACATGTCCAAGAAACACCAAATGATCTAACCATAATTCATATTTACTCAATTTGGCATATAATTGTTTCTCCCTCAAAGTTTGCAACACAATTTTTAAATGTTGTTCATGCTCTCCCCTATTCTTTGAGTACACCAATATGTCATCAATAAATACTATCACAAACCTATCCAAATATGGTTGAAACACCTTATTCATTAAAGGCATAAATGCAGCTGGAGCATTAGTCAATCCAAATGGCATTACTAAAAATTTATAATGCCCATACCTGGTTCGAAATGCAGTCTTTGGAACATTGCTTCTGCTACCTTCAGCTGGTAATAGCCTGATTTCAAATCAATCTTGGAGAATATTTGGGCTCCTTGCAACTGGTCAAACAAATCATATATTCTAGGCAATAGATATTTGTTCTTCACCGTCATTTTGTTCAGTTGCCTATAATCAATGCACAATCTCATTGTTCCATCTTTCTTTTTAACAAATAACACTAGAGCTCCCCATGGTGATACACTAGGTCTAATATACCCTTTGTCAAGTAACTCCTGCAATTGGGCCTTTAGTTCTTTCAACTCAACTGAGGCCATTCTGTAGGGTGACCTTGATATTGGTGTTGTTCCTGGTACTAGTTCAATAGTAAATTCTATCTCTCTATCTAGTGGTAAACTAGGTAGATCATCTGGGAATACATCAGCAAATTCCCTTACCACTGGTATATTTTCAAGCAAGCTATTAGTGGTTCTAGTATCAGTCACATATGCCAAATATGCTTCACATCCCCCTTTGATCATTCAAAATGCCTTTACAGCTGAAACTAGACATGTAGGTACAAGTTTTCTTTCACCTAGAAATACTACCCTTGGCTGGTTTGGTGATTCCAAAATTACTTCCTTAGTAAAGCAATTCACTATTGCATGATGTCTAGTTAACCAGTCCATTCCCAGTATCACATCAAATTCATATATTGGCAATAAAATCAGATTAGCTATTAACTCAGCTGTGTCATTGCATATCAGACAATCACGACAGACATTATTCACAACTACCACTGTTCCCAATGGCATACTCACATTTATGTCAATTCCCAAAGACTTATGCATTTGATGCAATTCAGATGCCATATGCAATGATATAAATGAATGAGTGGAGCCTGGGTCAATCAATGCATATGCTAATATTTCAGAAATATAAATATTACCAGTGACTACTTCGGGAGCATCCACTGCCTCTTGTCTAGTCATAGCAAACACCCTGGCCTGAGTAGGAGGTCTAGAACTCTGACCTTCAGATCTGGTCACTCCTCTGCCCATTGTACCAGTCCTGCCCCTGCCTCTTCCTCTGCCCTCTAAGAGAAAGTCATTCCTCGACCTCTAGAACTGGAGTACCCACTTCTGTTACCAGATTGTGCAGGCATATATCTACCTCTTTTCCCCAACCTTCTGCTAGACTCACCAAAGAATTCACGTGATGGCCTTTTTATTTGTTGCTCCCCAGCTTCTTTCATTAACCGTTCAGCTCTGATTGCAGCAGCTTTGAGTCTGGCATAATTATCAAGATCAGTAGTCGTGATTCTGTTTCTGATCTCATATTTGAGGCCCTCCTCAAACTTCCTGCATTTGTCTCTTTCAGTAGAGACCATGAAGGTGGAATAATGGGAAAGTTTGTTAAATTGTACTTCATACTCCGCAATAGACATATTTCCCTATTTCAGATTCAGGAATTCCTTCCTCTTCTCATCTTTATATGCTTTAGGCATGTAATTGTTCTGAAATTCCGGGAGAAAATCATTCCATGTCAACACCGGTGGTTGTGCATCACTGTCGAGGACTGTCTCCCACCATTCATAAGCATTTCCTTGCAGTAAGGATACTGCATAATCGAATTTCTCATCCGGGGTACATCTCATCATATTCAGTACCCTCTGTGTCCTTTTCAGCCATGTCTCAGCTTCTGTTGGATCTGTTGTGCCATTGAAATCAGTTGCACCATGTTTCCTCAGCTTGTCATAACGTCTTTCCTTGTACATTTCAGGACCATATACTTCTTGTTCTAGGTTTTCATGGGGTACTTCTGCATGAGATGCCTGTGATGAATGTACTGGAGCTCTAGCTCCTATTGCTGGTTGCTCTCTATATAAATGAGGTGATGCCTCATGAGAATGCATTTCGGCCGGCCTCTCCCTCCTTGGTGTATCATGTCTTATGATGTCCCTAAAATAAATGAAAGTATGTCACTACATAATGTTCAACACATAGGATGCATATGTTATCATGCTCTTATGCATATGCATGTTCCCATGGAACCTATCCCTGCTCTGATACCAAAAATGTAACACCACATCTTATGTATTTGAGTATAACCTATCCCTGTATAGTGTAATCATACATAACATACTGGAAAGGTAAAATACCCTGTTAACAATAGTAGTAAAAATTTTTTTCATATCCTGTAATGTAATTCAATGACTTTGCAAGTCTCATATCCTATAATTTCATTCAATGACTTGCAAGTCTCATATCCTGTAATATTATTCACTGACTTTGCAAAGTTATCACTGAGGTTTTCACCACAATATAATATATCACATATATCAAAACATAAACTTTACACATAAGTATTTTCGAGTTGATTTCATTTATACATTTTTAGACTCATTCCAAAATGGCTATACATATTCAAGCACGTAAATACAAAACACATATGATATATTTTCATGCTTGTGTGGAATGCAAGGAAAGAGAGAGTGATGAGGCTAGGCCAGTGACCTGTGCTCCATGTCTTTTATACGCTACTCAAAATGAGCTATCACTTTTCTTTACCTGAAAAATGATGCAAATTGATGAGTTGCGGCTCAGTGAGAATAACCATCCAATGAGCTCTAAAGTACCAAACAACTCATAGTCATAAATCACAATTCCAATATATACCATGTATTCCATTTCATTCATCAGTATCATATAAGTATCAATAAAGTTGAAACATATAATCATTACTCTTTATGTATGCAAATGCTTTGCTTATTTCATTTTGTTGTGACCAAGTTAAACAGACATTGCCCCAGGTTTCCATGTGAATATTTTCCATATGAACATTTATATTTGCATTTGCTAGCTAGCTTGATCATTTGTTTCATTTGCACATTTGTTAGGCCATAGGCCTCTTCTTTTGCTTTACAATATCGATTAACTAGTCACAACGCCTTTTTAGCCCGTATGCATATGCACTTGTATTTAAGCATTCATCAACCATTGCATCTTTATCATATACAACATACATATATTCCATATATACCTCATATGTCAAACATATACCTTGCATATACTATACATATACCATGTATATATATCACATTTGTCAAACATATACCTCAAATATACCACAAGTATACCATTTATATGTACCACAATGTCACAAATTATCCATCATTACATTATCGAAGACCAATCATGACAATCACATGAATCACATAGCAAGAAACATTCATTTGCACTAAAGAATTCAATCGATAATTAGACTCACCGTTCTCTTTTGATTCCGATCCCTAACTTATTGTCTATCTGCTCCTTGTGGGTCTCCAATATGTTGCGAGCCTAATATGAAAACATAATCGATTAACTCATGATTAGACAGACTTAATGTGGCTTAAACAAATTAATATGCATTGTTTATGTCAATAGTTAAGATTTTTCCTATGAGGCAGTGTGACTTTATGGGACTGTTTAGCCTATAAATTTTTCTATAATTGATGAATTAATCTGATTCTTATTCCTAATTAAACATAACATATAATTATAGAACATAGTAAAATTTCAAACCAATTGGATCATGGTACAATATTTTGTGGAATTGCTAAGAGTGTTCTGTTTTCTACCTTGTTTTCTGCCTTTAGGCAGTTTCAGGGTACTCATTACGGTTCATCCTAACTTATACTCTATAAGTCCTTTTTTAATGAAACTTTATAGAAACTTATATGGGTTCATATGGAACATGTTTAATGTTTACAATGTTTACCAATTATGTCTCTAAGGTCTTGTAATTATACCAAACATTTTACTGGTCTAGAATAGAATTGACTTCCGGACCTGTATGGCTTCCAAAGGCCATAACTTAGTCTATACATAACCGATGAAGTTGAAATTAGTACCACAAGTTAGCTAAGCCATATACCTATAACTATCATGTTTTGAACATTTACATAATCTAGCTCTCACAAGCTCCAATTAGCCAAACAACTTACTATATCTTCCCAGGGCACTCAGTAGGCAGTTCAAACCATGGAACAGTCATGGTTCCATTCACCATAACTCACAATTTACAAGGCCTATGAACCCCAAATATTGTGGACAGATACCAAACATATATATCTACAACTTGAATGTTTTGAGAGACTTCCAATAAGGGCTTTAACATATTCGAAATCAAACCACACAGTAGCTAACTTGGTTAGGGTTTACACCCTAACCAGTTTCAGTACGAAGAACATATCTCTCCCTATACATAACATCTTGCAAAAATGTTTACATATTAAAAAATATACGACATAAAGGAACAACATTTGTGTTTTACACATTTCCAGAATCAATTTATATTAACATCAAAATTGGGGTGCAATTCAGTGCCTAATATTGAACCTAAGCAACTTAAATCAACCCTATAGCAATAAGAATTGATTACTTACCAAGAACAACCTTGCAAGTGATCAATATGCTTCAAAAACTAGGTAAAACAAGGATGAATTGAAGTCTGAAATGGAGGAAATTGAATAAGAAGTCGGGCTGGAGAAGTAGGCAGAAATGGGAAGATAAAGCTAACTTTTGGTTTTTGTCTTTTTATCTTTTTCTCATCTCTTTTCTCTTTTCTCTTCTCCTCTCATCTATTTCTCTTTTATGTCATTTTTATTTTATTTTGTCTATATTATTATTATTATTATTTATATAGATTTATAATTCTACTAATTCACACAATGATACAGCTTAATCATTTGACCCGATTTAACTAAATTAGCAATGTAAATGTTCACTAATCTTAATCTAATCATTTTTCTTACTTTAATTTAGTCACCTTATTCAATTAATTTCTAATTCTTTGTTATCCTTATTTAGGTTATAAGGATACACATGTGACTCGATATAATTGTCAAATACTAGGACACGTAGCTAGTGCGTGTCATAAACTTGTTCCTACGAAAATACGTATGAAATGCACGTGTTCAATTGAATTGTATGCAAGATGCTTATGTTCGATGAAATGCATGTGGGGAAGTTCAAGGATGTTACATATACTTAACTTGAATGTCATTTAACATAATATATACTTGACATATAGCTTCAATATACTTAGCATAAATGTTATGATCAATGCTTATTTGAATCTCTTTTGAAACTTCTTCTCTTATATGCTTATGGTTTAAAATGCGGTATCCTTTTACTCTTCATAATTCATACTTATTAAGTATCTTTTAAAGGGGAGAAATTCATTTCTCCTTAAGCCACATATTGCAAAATTATTTGTCACTATAAAAAAAGGGAGATTGTTAAACCTTGAAGGGTATTTTCATTATTTTGATGATCACAAATAATTGAGCAATGAGGAATTTATCCTTTGTTATGTTTTAAGTGTTTTAGACATGTTATATATTCCTAAGACCTTGTAGAAAATTGATTCAAATCGATTTAAGTTCAAAAGATTAAAAATCAGCAAGGATTCACGTCCGTGATAAAGTTCATCATGCCTGTGAATTAATTAGCTCCTGTGATCGATAATCACCACCAACGTGAAATATCAATTTCATGCCTGTTATTAGTAAAGCAACACCTATGAAAATCCTTAGCATCAATTCTCTCAAGTTCAAATGTTCATAACTATGAAGTAATGACCAAACCGTGAAGCTAGAATAGTCATACCTATAGAGAAATAGTCACGTCCATGAAGGATTATGGATTCTTGGACATAAGTGTTCACCGTTAGCTTCACCACTTCAGTTACAAATTCAACAAAAGCAGTCACACCTGTGAACCTGTGTATTTAATATTGACAGACGTGAACGGAAAAATGGTTCAACAACTAGTTTTGCATTAATTGCATCCAAAACAGCTTTATTTCTTAGTGAAAGTATAAATACGATTCATTTATGAACTTTCTAGGTTAGACACCAATAAATTAAGCATTCAATCTTTGTAAAGTTTTTGTGCAATTATTCAAATATGATTTTTATAATCTCTATTGTAAAAACTATTTTAGCTCAGTTTGTTAAGCTTTTTTGGTTAGTAAGTGTTTTTATTCTTGTAATCAATTACTTAAAAGTGAGTTTGAATGAGTTGGGTTGTGAGTGAAACACTTGTAAGAATTTTTACTGAGCCATTAAAAATATAAAAATTTGGTTGTTGTGTTAACCATTAAAATACAAGAGTTTTTGGGTTAGATATTAGCCAATAGAGTAAAATACCATAGTTGGGAGTGAGCTTAGAAAGCTCCATTTATAACACTTTGAGTGTTAGTGAAATATCCAATTGAGATTGAGGAGAGGAGTAGGGTTCGTTAATACCTGAACCTCTATAAATCTTGTGTGTCAAATATCTCTTTCTCCCTCACTAATTATTCTTGGGTAAATTTTCTTAAGTAAAATTTTTATTTTCTAACCAATTCAACATCTCTTCTTAGTTATTGTTTTGGGTAATAATTATTAAAGAAGAAATTCTAATAAATAAGTAGTGAAATGAATTAAGCCTAAGAACACCTAGCTTAAAACTATAATTTTGGATAGTTGGACATGTCAATCAGAGGGTATATTAATACCAATGATGATATATATATATATATATATATATTAATATCAGTGATGATACCATTAGTAATGCCAGTGATGACACTTATATATTAATACCGGTGATGACACTTGTATATACATACTATAATGCCCAGGTGGCACTCTTAAATACCTGGATGGCCAACCCTGTCATTCTTAAAGCCAATAAACAAAGGTAATGGTGTTCCTGTCAAGCAAAGCAACTGAACTCGAATACTGTGGGTCATGTCCTTTTGTATTTTTGAGTTTATAAATTGTGTTTTACGTTTTTGTATATCTACTCAAAGTTTTGTAAATTACATGTTGTTAATACAATGTATGTTATTTCTTTCATATTATTAAAAAAAATTTTATTTTTGGATATTTATTGAATAACAATTTGAAGAATACGGCGTAACGTTTCCTTATCAAGGCACGTACTGCTAGGGTGAGAGGGTATTAAAGTTTTTGGTATCAGAGTCCAGTTTGGGCGATTTTGGATTTTCAAAAATGAGTTTTTAAAATATTTATGACATAAGTGTATCCAAAATTGAGTATATGAGTTATTGCTTAGTAATTAGGGGCGTTACTTTAATGATATAGGTAAGTTATGGCTTCAGAATCACAATAGATCATTGCCGAAGAGGCTAAAAGTAATGAGCCTATTGAGACAGAGGCTTTATCATGACCAAGTCATCACCAAGCTATGACATCAAGATTTAGCGCCAACTCATGACATGGACAATCAACTATCAATGCGGGATAGACAAAGCTTATGAGAAATATGATAGACCTGCTATAAAGAGCAGCACAACTAGCCCCATCAGTATTACAATTTGAGAGATTATAGAAGTTAAGTGCGTTAGATTTTTATGAATAAAGGGAGGATGATCCTTATGTGGTATAATTTTGTTTAGAGTAAGCTGAAAGAGTTTTTGACCAATTACACAACACTGATGAGCATAAGTATGAATATGTAATGTCTTTTACTATAAGATCATGCATATGACTAGTGGAAGTCTGAGTCACAGAGTTCAAAGGCACCTAATCCTATGACTTGGAAATTATTTCTAGAGCAGTATATTCCCTTAATTTATATAGATGATAAGAAAAGGGAGTTTCTGATACTGAAATAGAAGAATATGTCAGTAACTTAATATGAGAGAGATTTCACACATCTCTATAAGTATGCTGGCGATATTATATTCACAGAGGCTGATAAATACTGACTATTTAAAGATAGGTTGAGGGATCCAGTTAAGCTACAAGTCTTAATTCTATGTCTGCTGAACTTTCCTAGTTTATTAGCATCTGCTATAATAATTGAAAAAGTTTTAGCAGCACAACATTCAACATAAGAAAGAGGGTTCTGAAGACCCATGCCACAACTGAGTGAAGGACTATCAAGTGGCAAGATAATGAGATCTTTTAATGGTTAATTTCATGTTGGGGTTCCAGTAGACCACCTTCCTATAGGTGGCGATAACCCGTAAGATCTGTTTCATCAGTAGTTAGTGCACCAACACAAGTACCACACGAATCTATACCTTCTACCACTGTGTCTGCATTGTGGTCATTCTCACCTAGGAGAGTATTGGTGGACGATGGAAGCTTGTTTGAGACGTGGCTCTAAAAACCATATAAGAAAAAACTATTTATTACTATAGTATGATAGAGGTTTGGGGAACACCGAGCCAATATATATGCATATTTCTAGTCAAGGCAGGGGAAAAGGTAAAGGAGGCCGAGCAGGGCCTAACCAGTTCAGATCAAAGACAGTTGATAGGCTGAAAGGTAGTAAAGCTGCATAGCTAGAACATATGCAATGAGGGGTCGTGAAGAACAAGATGCGTCTGATGTTATAATTGATAAATTCCTTTTCATTGGCTTTGATATACATGCATTGATAGATCCAGGGTCAACGCATTCATACATATGCACACCATCACCGGGTCGAGAGGGTTTAGAACCAACAGTTTTAGAATTTGAAATCCTTATGACTAACCTATTAGGGCACAATGTGAGAGTTAACAAAGTGTTTAGGGGTTGCCTAGTTGAGATACAAGGCAGACAATTCCCGACGTAATTGACACGAGCTCTCATTCAATGAATTTGATGTAATATTAGGAATGGATTGGCTAGCTCATCATGAAGTGATAGTTGTAACGTCACACCTTATGCATTTTAATAAAACCTATTTATGTGTCAAATAATCACATATGGCATACTAATGAGACAAAAGATCCTGTTAACAGTGATAATAAATTTTTTTCATCATGTCCTGTAATATCATTCAATGACTTTTCAAGTCAACATTAAGGTTTTCACCATAATATAATATATCATATCTATTAAAACGTAAACTTTACATCTGAAGGATTATGAGTTGCTTCCATTTATACATTTCAAAACTAATCTAGAGTGACAATACATATAAAAACATATAAGTCCAAGATAAATACGACATGTTTTCATGCTCGTGTGGAATGCAAAGAGAAAGAGTGATGAGGCTCGACCAGTGACCTGTGCTCCATGTCTTCTATACACTACTCAAAATGAGCTATCACTTTTCTTTACTTGAAAAATGATACAAATTGATAAATTGTAGCTCAGTGAGAATAATCATCAAATGAGCTCTAAAGTACCAAACAACTCATAGTAATAAATCATAAATCCAACACATACCATGTATTCCATTCCATTCATCAGTATCATATAAATATCAATAAAGTTGAAACATATAATCATTACTCTTTACATATGCAAATGCTTTGCTTATTTCATTTTATTGTGACCAAGTTAAATAGACATTGCCCTGGGTATCCATGTGAACATTTGCCATGTGAACATTTGCATTTTCTAGCTAGTTTTATCATTTGTTTCATTTGCACAATTGTTGGGCCATAGGCCTCTTCTTTTGGTTTGCAATATCGATTAACTAGTCACAACGCTTTTTAAGTCCATATGCATATGCACTTGTACTTAAACATTCATTAACCATTGTATCTTATCACATATACCATACATATACCACATATATACCTCATATGCCACGCATTTACCTTGCATATACTATACATATACCATGTATATATATCATATATGTCAAAGATATACCTGAAATATACCACAAGTATACCACTTATATGTACCAAAAATGTCACAAATTATCCATCATCATATTATCCATGACAAATCATAAGAATCATATGAATCACATAGCAAGCAACATTTATATCCACTAAAGAATTCAATTGATAATTAGACTCATATTTCTGCTTTGATTCCGACCCCTAACTTATTGTCTATCCGCTCTTTATAGGTCTGCAATATATTGTGAGCCTAATATGAAAATATAATTGATTAACTCATGATTAGGGAGACTTAATATGACTTAAATAAATTAATATGCATTGTTCAAATCAATAGTTAAGATTTTTCCTATGAGACAGTATGACCTTATGGGACTGTTTAGCCTATAAATTTTTCTATACTTGATCAATTATTCTGATTCTTATTTTAAATTGAAATTAACATATAATTATGTAAGATATTAAAATTTCATACCAATTGGATCATTTTACATGTTTTGGTGTAATTTCTAAATGTGTTTTGTTTTCTGCCCTTAGGCAGTTTCAGGGTACCAACTTTGGTTCTTCATACCTTATAATATATAAGTTATATTTTAATGAAACTTTATAGACACTTATATGGATTCAAATTGAACAATTTTTATATTTAAAACTTTTATCAATTATGTATCTAAGGTCTTAAAATTATAAGAAACATTTCATTGGTCCAGAAAAGAGTTGGCTTCCGGAACAGTATGATTTGTGAAGGCTCTATCTCACTCTATAAATAATATATTAAGGTGATATTTTTACCAACATTTATCTGAGACATAAATCTATAACTTCTATACTTTTATAATTTACATAATCGATCTCTAAGGAGCTCAAAATTGGCAAATACTTTGTTGGATCTGCCCAGGGCACTAAGGAGGTAGTTCAAACTATGGAACAGTCATGGTTCCATTCACCATAACTCAAAATATACAAGACATATGAATATAATATTTGTTATATAGATACATAACACATATATCTACAACTTTTATGGTTTGAGATACTTCAAATAATGGTTTTATCATATTCAAAACCAAAGAACACAGTAGCTAACTTAGCTAGGGTTCACACCTGGAGCAATTCCAATAATATGCCAATATATTTTGATACACACAACATTTTTCAAAAATATTTATATATTCATAAATCTAAGACATAAAGGAAAAACTTTAATGTTTTAAACTTTTCTAAATTCGATCTCGAAGATCATCGAAACTATGGTACAAATCACTGCCTATTTATGAATCCTAAACACCATAATCAAGATTAATGCAAAAATAAATATTTACTCACCTATAATCACTCTTGGCTAATCTTATTGCTGCAATTCTTGGAGTGAAAGAGAAAAGAAAAGGTGGCTAGAACTTCAGAAAAATGGACTGAATGAATGAAGCAAAGAAGAAGAAGAAGAAGAATATAAGGAAAAGAAATGGAGATAATGGTAGCCTAATAAGTTAAAAGCCACTGTATTTTGTCTTTCTTTCTTTTTTTCCATCCATCCCCCTTTTGTTTTTACTTTTATTTTCCTTTTTATTTTTTTCTGACTTTTATTTTTATTTTTATTTTTTTAATTATTCTTATTATTATTACACAAATCAACACAATATGCAATTTAATCTTTTGATTCAATTTAATTAAATTAATAATATAAAATATTCACTAATCTTAATCTAGTCATTTTACTTACTTTTATTCAATCACTTTATTCAATTTATTCTTAATATCTTGTTACCCTCATTTAGGTTAAAAGAACATATGTACGACTCGATACAATTGCAATGTACTAGGACACGTAGCTAGTGTGTGTCATGAACTTGTTCCTATCAAAATACATATAAAATGCACATGTTCAAGTGAAATATATGCAAATGCATATGACCAAATAAAATGCATGTAATAATGCATATGTGGGAAGTCGATGATGTTACAATTCTCCCCTCATTTTAAAAATTTCCTCCTCGAAATTGAATACCTGGGAATAGATGTGGATATTATTTTTTTCATATTTTCTTCTGTTTCCCATGTTGCCTCTTCGAGTGAATGGTTATGCCATAATATCTTAACTAAGGGTATTTCTCGGTTTCTTAACTATTTAGTCTTGTATCCAATGATTTCCACTAGTTCATCAACATAACTCATATCATATGCTATCTCGATGGCTTGATCTTTAAGCACATGTCTAGGATCTGACCTGTATCTTCTAAGCATGCTCACATGAAAATACATTATGAATATGAGCTATCTCAGGTGGTAAAGCCAACCTATATGCCAGTGGACCAACCGTTTCAAGAATTTCATAAGGCCCTATGTATCTTGGGCTCAATTTACCCTTCTTGCTGAATCAAACTATCCCTTTTCATGGAGATACTCGTAGAAATACCTTTTCACCTAACTTGTATTCCATTTCCCTTCTATGTTGATTAACATAACTTTTCTGTCTGTCCTGCGCTGCCTTTAGCTTGTTCTTGACAATTTTGATTTTATCCACTGTGTCTTGTACTATCTCTAGCCCTTCTAATGCACATGCTCCTTCTTCATCCCAAATGATGGGGCTTCGACACTTTTTTCCATACAATGCCTCATATGGTGCCATCTGGAAACTGCTATGATACTGGTTGTTGTAAGCAAATTCAATCAATGTTATATATTCATCCCAAGTACCTCTGAATTCCATAAAATATGCCCTAAGCATTTGTTCCAATGTCTGTATAGTCCTTTCATATTGTCCATCAGTCTGTGGGTTGAATGTAGTGCTGAAGTTCAATTTTGTTCCCAATGCATCTTGTAAACTCACGCAAAAATGAGAAGTAAACCGTGGATTTCTATCAGACACAATGGATAATGGAGTACCATGTAATCTGACTATCTCATTCACATATGATTTTGCCAAACTCTCGAGTGTACACCCTCATTTGATAGGTAGAAAATGTGTTGACTTGGTTAATATGTCAACAATTACCCATACTGCACCATTTTTTCATGGAGTTCTTGGCAATCCATAAACAAAATCCATTATTATTTTCTCCCATTACCATTCTGGCACTGACAATGGATGTAGTTTACCAATTGGTGCCTGATGTTCAATTTTAATCTGCTGACAGGTGAAACATTTGGAAACATATTCTACTATATCTTTCTTCATTATTGGCCACCAGTAATGAGGCCTTAAACTGTGATACATCTTTGTCATCCCTGGATGCATTGCATAGGGTGCATTGTATGTCTCTTCCATTATTTTCTGACCCAAGTTCTCAGTGTTTGGAACACATATGTGTGACTTTAACATTAATGTATCATTATGCAAATGAAACTCTATATTATTTCCCTACCTTACCATATCAATTTTCTCACATAATTGAGGATCTTTGCTTTGTGCTTCTTTAATTCTCTCCTTTAGTATAGGTCTGACTTGAAGAGTAGCAATTAGTGATCCTCTATCATGCATATTTACTTCAACATTCATAGATCTTAATTGAATCAAATATGGAAAAGAGGATACTTGCAAGTGAGCTACACTGCTACCAGCCTTCATACTCAATGCATCTGCTACCACATTGGCTTTTCCTGGATGGTATTCAATTGTACATTCATAATATTTTAACAAATCTAACCATCGTCTTTGCCTCATGTTTAACTCTTTTTGTGTCAGCAAATAACCCAAGCTTTTATGGTCTGTGAAGATCTGGAATGTCTCACCATACAAATAATGCCTCCAAATCTTCAATGCAAATATAACTGCAACCAATTCTAAATCATGCACTGGATATGAGATCTCATGTGGTCTCAATTGCCTGGATGCATAAGCTATCACCTTACCATGTTGCATTAATACACATCCCAAGCCTTAGTGAGAAGCATCACTATATACTGTAAACCCATTTGTACCTGTAGGGATGGTTAACACTGGTGCTGAAGTTAGCCTGTGTTTTAGTTCATCGAAACTCCTTTGACATTCTGGAGTCCACTTGAAAGGCACATTCTTTCTCAACAATTTAGTCAAAGGGCTAGCAATTAAGGAAAATCCATCAACAAACCTACGATAGTATCCGGCTAAACCCACAAAACTACGCATTTCTGAAATATTTTTAGGAGCTTCCCAATTTACCATGGCCTCTATTTTCTTTGGGTCTACCTCTATGCCTTTGCCCGATACCGCATGTCCAAGAAAAACCAAATGATCAACCAGAATTCGTATTTACTCAATTTAGCATACAATTGTTTATCCCTCAAAGTTTGCAACACAATTTTTAAATATTGTTCATGTTTTCCCCTATTTTTTGAGTACACCAATATGTCATCAATAAATACTATCACAAACCTATCCATATATGGTTGAAACACCTTATTCATTAAAGGCATAAATGCAGCTGGAGCATTAGTCAACCCAAATGGCATTACTAAAAATTCATAATGTCCACACCTGGTTCAAAAGGCAGTCTTTGGAACATTCGCTTCTGCTACCTTTAACTGGTAATAGCCTGATTTCAAATCAATCTTGGAGAATATTTGGGCTCCTTGCAACTGGTCAAACAAATCATCTATTTTGGGTAACAAATATTTGTTCTTCACTGTCATTTTGTTCAGTTGCCTATAATTGATGCACATTCTCATTGTTCCATATTTGTTTTTAACAAATAATACTAGAACTCCCCATGGCGATACACTAGGTCTAACATACCTTTTATCAAGCAACTCCTGCAATTGGGCCTTCAGTTCTTTCAACTCAACTGGGGCCATTCTGTAGGGTGACCTTGATATTGGTGTTGTTCCTGGTACTAGTTCAATAGTGAATTCTATCTCTCTATCTGGTGGTAAACCAGGTAGATCATCTGGGAATACATCATAAAATTCCCTCACCACTGGTATATTTTCAAGCAAGCTATCAGTGGTTCTAGTATCAGTCACATATGCCAAATATGCCTCACATCTTCCTTTGATCATCCGAAATGCTTTTACAACTGAGATTAGACATATAGGCATAAGTTTTCTTTCACCCAAAAATACAACCCTTGGTTGGTTCAGTGATTCTAAAATTACTTCTTTAGTAAAGTAATTCACTAATTTATGATGTCTAGTTAACCAGTCTATTCCCAATATCACATCAAATTCATATATTGGCAATAAAATCATATCAGCTATTAACTTAGCTTTATCAATGCATATCAAGCAATCACGACAGACATTATTCACAACTATTACTGTTCCCAGTGGAGTACTCACATTTATGTCAATCTCTAGAGGCTTATGTTTTTTATGTCGTTTATATGCCATATGCGATGATATAAATGAATGAGTGGAGCCTGGGTCAATCAATACATATGCTAACATATCATAAATGTAAATATTACCATTGACTACTTTGGGAGCATCGACTGCCTCTTGTATAGTCATGGAAAACACCATGGCTTGAGTAGGGGGCCAAAAACTTTGACCTTCAGATCTGGTCACTCTTCTGCCTATCGTATCAGACCTGCACCTACCTCTTCCTCTGCCCTGTGTCCCACTAGTAGGGTAGACCCTCGGTGTCTCAACTATAGTATCAGATACTCATCTACCTCTACTAGTCTCTACTAGTTTGGCTCTTTCTGGACAGTCTCTATACATGTGCTCCACTGATTCACATAAATAACATGCTCCTGTGAGCCTTTTACATTCACCCGTATGTTGTCTACCACAATGAGTACATGTAAGCCTTTGTTCAACATATTGGCTCTGCCCTCTGCCTGGGTAAAAGGAAGTCATAGCACAACCTCTAGAGCTCAAGTATCCACCTCTGTTACTAGACTGTGCTACCATGTATCTACCTCTCTTTCCCAACCTTCTGCTAGACTCATAAAAAAACTCACGTGCTGCCTTTTTAATTTGTTATTTCCCAGCTTCTTTCATTAACCGTTCAACTCTAATTGCAGCAGCTCTGAGTCTGACATAACTATCAAGATCAGTAGTTGTGATTTTATTTCTAATCTCATATTTGAGGCCCTCTTCAAACTTCCTGAATTTGTCTCTTTCAGTAGAGACCATGAAGGTGGCATAGTGGAAAAGTTTGTTAAATTGCACCTCATACTCAGCAACGGACATGTTCCCCTGTTTCAGATTTAGGAATTCCTTTCTCTTCTCATCTTTATATGCCTTAGGCATGTAATTGTTCTGCAATTCCCGAAGGAAATCATTCCATGTCAGAACCGGTGGTTGTGCATCACTATTGGGGACTGTCTCCCACCATTCATAGGCATTGCCTTGAAGCAAAGATATTGCATAATCGAATTTCTCCTCTGGAGTTCACCTCATCATATTTAGTACCCTATGTGTTCTTTTTAGCCATGTCTCCGCTTCTGTTCGATCTATGGTGCCATTGAAATCAATTGCACCTTGTTTCCTCAACTTGTCATATCGTCTTTCCCTGTACATTGCAGGACTATGCACTTCCTGTTCTGGGTTTTCATAAGGTACTTCTACATGTGATGATTGTGATGCACGTGCAGAAGCCCTAGCTCCTGGTGCTGGTTGATCTCTATGTAAATGAGGTGATGCCTCATGAGAATGCATTCCAGCTGACCTCTCCCTCCTTGGTGAATCATGTCTTAGGATGTCCCTAAAATATATAGAATTATGTCACTACATAATGTTCAACACATAGGATGCATATGTTATCATGCTCTTATGCATATGCATGTTCCCATGGAACCTATCCATGCTCTGATACCAAAAATGTAACATCACACCTTATGCATTTCAATAAAACCTATTCCTGTGTCAAATAATCACATATGACATACTAACGAGACATAAGATCCTGTTAACAGTGATAGTAAACATTTTTTTCTTTTATCATGTCCTGTAATATCATTCAATGACTTTTCAAGTCAACATTAAGGTTTTCACCACAATATAATATATCATATCTATTAAAACTTAAACTTTACATCTGAAGGATTACAGGTTGCTTCCATTTATACATTTCAAAACTAATCTAGAGTGACAATACATATTCAAACATATAAGTCCAAGATACATATGACATGTTTTATGCTCGTGTGGAATGCAAGGAAAGAGAGCGATGAGGCTCGGCCAGTGACCTGTGCTCCATGTCTTCTATATGCTACTCAAAATGAGCTATCACTTTTCTTTACTTGAAAAATGATGCAAATTGATGAGTTGCAGCTCAGTGAGAATAATCATCAAATGAGCTTTAAAGTACCAAACAACTTATAGTAATAAATCATAAATCCAACACATACCATGTATTCCATTCCATTCCATTCATTAGTATCATATAAATATCAATAAAGTTGAAACATATAATCATTACTCTTACGTATGCAAATGCTTTGCTTATTTCATTTTATTGTGACTAAGTTAAACAGATATTGCCTCGGGTATCCATGTGAACATTTTCCATGTGAACATTTGCATTTGCTAGCTAGTTTGATCATTTGTTTCATTTGTACAATTGTTGGGCCATAGGCCTCTTCTTTTGGTTTGCAATATCAATTAACTAGTCACAACACTTTTTAAGTTCATATGCATATGCACTTGTATTTAAGCATTCATTAACTATTGTATCTTATCACATATACCATACATATACCACATATATACCTCATATGCCACACATATACCTTGCATATACTATACATATACCATGTATATATATCACATATGTCAAAGATATACCTCAAATATACCACAAGTATACCACTTATATGTACCACAAATGTCACAAATTATCCATCATCATATTATTAATGAAAAATCATAAGAATCATATGAATCACATAGCAAGCAACATTGATATGCACTAAAGAATTCAATTGATAATTAGAATCACATTTCTCCTTTGATTCTGACCCTTAACTTATTATTTATCCGCTCCTTGTGGGTCTCCAATATGTTGTGAGCCTAATATGAAAATATAATCTATTAACTAATGATTAGGGAGAGTTAATGTGGATTAAACAAATTAATATGCATTGTTTATATCAATAGTTTAGATTTTTCCTATAAGGCAGTATGACGTTATGGGACTGTTTAGCCTATAAATGTTTCTATACTTGACAAATTATTCTAATTCTTATTCCTAATTGAAATTAACATATAATTATATAATATATTACAATTTCAGACCAATTAGATTATTGTGCAATTTTTGGTGGAATTTCTAAAGTGTTTTATTTTCTGCCCCGTTTTCTGCCCTTAGGCAGTTTTAGGGTACCAACTTTAGTTCTTCATAACTTATAATATATAAGTCATATTTTAATGAAACGTTACAGAAACTTATACGGGTTCAAATGAAACATTTTTCATGTTTATAACTTTTATCAATTAGGTCTCTAAGATCTTAAAATTATAAGAAATATTTCACTGGTCTAGAATAGAGTTGGCTTCCGGAATAGTATGATTTTTGAAGGCTCTATCTCACTCTATATATAATATATTAAGGTGATATATATACCAAACGTTAGTTAAGACATAAAAATATAACTTTCATGTTTTGATAATTTATATAATCGATCTCTAAGGAGCTCAAAATTGGCAAATACTTTTCTAGATCTGCCCAGGGCACTAAGCAGGCAGTTCAAACTATGGGAACATTCATGGTTTCATTCACCATAACTCAAAATATACAAGACATATGAATCTGAAATTTGGTATACAGATACATAACACATAGCTACAACTTTTTTGTTTTGAGAAACTTTAAATAATGGCTTTATTATATTGAAAACCAAAGAACATAGTAGCTAACACAGCTAGGGTTCATACCTAGACTAGTTCCAATAATATGCCAATATCTTTTCATACACACAAAATTTTGCAAAAATATTTATATATTCATAAATCTAAGACATAAAAGAACAACTTTCATGTTTTAACATTTTCCAAATTCAATTTCGAAAATCATCAAAACTATGGTACAAATCACTACCTATTTATGAACCCTAAACACCATAATCAAAATTAACGCAAAAATAAATGTTTATTCATTTATAATCACTCTTGGCTAATATTGTTGCCGCAATTTTTGGAGTAAAAGAGAGAAGAAAAGGTGGCTGGAACTTCAGAAAAATGGACTGAAGGAATGAAGCAAAGAAGAAGAAGAAGAAGAAGAAGAAGAAGAAGAAGAAGAAGAAGAAGAAGAAGATAAGGAAAGAAAATGAAGATAATGACAGCCTAATAAGTTAAAAGCCACCACATTTTGTCTTCCTTTCTTTTTTTTTTCATCTGTGCCACCTTTTTTTTTTACTTTTCTTTTTCTTTTTATTTTCCTTTTTATTTTTTTTACTTTTATTTTTATTTTTTAATTATTCTTTTTATTTTTACACAATATTCAATTTAATCTTTTGATTCAAGTTAATTAAATTAACAATGTAAAATATTTATAATCTTAATCTAGTCATTTTACTTACTTTTATTTAGTCACTTTATTCAATTTATTTTTAATATCTTGTTACCCTCATTTAGGTTATAAGAACATGCGTTCGACTCGATACAATTGAAATGTACTAGGACATATAGCTAGTACGTGTCATGAATTTGTTCCTATCAAAATACATATGAAATGCACATGTTCAAGTGAAATATATGCAAATGCATATGTCCAAATAAAATGCATATAATAATGCATATATGGGAAGTCGAGGATGTTACAATAGTGGAATATGGAAAAAGGCAAATGAGCATCAAAATTCCATATCAATAAGAGATAATAGTGATGGGTCAAAATAAAGAATATTTTGATAATGCGATATTAGTGAAGAAAGCTAGGAAACATATCAGTAAGAGATGTGAAGCTTATCTAGCATATGTGATTGATACAAAAAAGAACAGTTTAAAGTTGACTGACATTCTTACTATTTTGTGAGTTTCCTAATGTATTTCTAGAAGTACTGTCAGGGTTGCCACCAAACAGAGAGATATAGTTTACTATTGATTTGGTACTTAATATTACTCCTATTTCAATTTCACCATACAGGATGACACTTGTGGAGTTGAAAGTGCAATTGCAAGACTTGTTAGATAAAGGTTTCATACGAATCTAGTGTGTCACCATGAGGTGCTCCGGTGTTATTTATAAAGAAAAAATATGGCACACTGCATCTTTGCATTGATTATAGGCAACTTAATCGAATGACTGTCAAGAATAAGTATCGATGATCTTTTTGATCAACTGAAAGGAGTAGGCGTGTTGTCAAAGATAGATCATCGATTAGGGTACCATCAGTTGAAGATTAAAGTGTTTTATATACCTAAGACGACATTCAAGATTTGTTATGGTCATTATGAGTTCCTGGTAGTGCCATTAAGCTTAACGAATGTACCATCAACTTTTATAGATTTAATGAACCAAATCTTCAGGCCATATCTTGATCAATTCATAGTTGTGTTTATTGATGATATTCTTATGTATTCGTGAGACATAGAAGAATATGATCAACATCTTAGAATAGTACTATAGACATTGAAGGAAAAAAAATTATATATGAAGTTATCTAAATGCGAGTTTTGGCTGGAAACAGTCAGTTTTCTGAGTCATATAGTTTCAACAGAGGGTATCTGAGTTGATCCTAGAAATATTGAAGTTATCCTTAATTGGAAACCATTTAGTAATGTGACATAAGTGAGGAGTTTCCTTAGATTAGCTAGATATTATAAGAGGTTCATGAAGAGATTTTCATTTGTAGAAACTCCGTTGACATGATTGTTGTGGAAAGATATCCGATTTGAATGGTTGGATAAGTGTCAAACAAGTTTTGATAGACTTAAAATAATATTGACGGAAGCACCAGTTTTGACTCAGCCTACTCCATGAAAAGATTTTATAGTATACAATGATGTGATTTATAATGGTATAGGTCGTTTTCTAATGCAAGAAGAAAAGTTAATTGCATATGCCTCTAGATAGCTTAAGATGCACAAGCTTAATTATCTGATGCATGACTTGGAGCTTACAGCTATAGTTTTTGCTTTTAAGATCTAGAGACATTATTTATATGGGAAAAAATGTTATATTTACACATACATTATTTATACTCGCCTTTACAAAAAAAGTTGAACCAGAGGCAAAAAATATGGTTAGAGTGTATTAAAGATTATGATTGTATGATCGATTACTAGTCGAGGAATGCAAATGTAATGGTTGATGCCTTAAGCAAAAAAAATGTTACCTGAGATGCGAGTAGAGCCAACTTTGATATAGAGGATTAAAGAGACTCATAAACAAGATGAGAAATTTAAAAAGATAGCTGAAACTATAGCAAATGGAGAAAAGTCGGAGTATTTAGTAAAAGAAGATGGCACGGTATATTATGGAAACAAAATTTATGTGCCAAGTAAAGAGGAATTGAAGTCTGAGATTTGAAAGGAAGCTTATGAGATAATATATATACCATGCATCCAAGTGGAAATAAGATGTATCAAGATTTGAAAGCTCAGTACTGGTGGCTAGGAATAACGAAAAATATCACCAAATATATGGCTAAGTTTTTAACTTGCCAACAAGTGAAAGCCGAACATTAGATGCTTGCAAAGTTATTGCAACTAATACCCACACTAAAATGGAAATAAGAAAGAATTACAATGGATTTCATCTCAGGATTGTCAATGACTCAAAAAGAGACATGATATAGCATGGGTAATAGTGGATCAACTGACAAAGTCAACCCATTTCCTACGAGTCTGAATGAATTATTCATTCAACAAAATGGGAGAGATTTATGTGGATGAGATTGTAAGACTCCACGAAGTACCAATTTCCATCATATCTGACAATGATTCTATATTTATATCACAGTTTTTGAAGAGTTTACAACAGGCTATGGAAACCCGACTCAATTTTAGCATAACATTTAATCCATAGACTGAAGGATAATCAGAATGGGTTATCCAACTATTAAAAGACACAACCAATTCCTAATAAGGTGTATATCATGTATAGTGATGTTTCTCACAATGGATTGGGGTGTGTACTTATGCAAGAAGGCAAGGTAGTGGCATATGCATCCAGACAATTGAAAGTTCATGAGAAGAATTACCCGGCCATTATCTTTATATTAAAGATATGGCATCATTATCTTTATGGGGAGAAAATTTTCATCTACACAGACCATAAGAGTCTAAAATACATACCTACACGGAGAGATCTCAATTTGAGATAGAGGCAATAGTTAGAGGTGATAAAGGACTACAACTGTATGATTGGTTATGACCCAGGTAAAGCCAATGTAGTGGTAGACGCTTTGACTAGGAAGATGGTGGCTGAATTGCATATTCGGAATATACTTCATCAGGAGATCGTAGATGCACAGAGGCAGGATAATTAGCTTGTTGAGATAGCTGATGCGGTCTCTAAGGGGGAGAGATTATATTATACAGTTGAGTATGATGGTGGAATATACTATCAAAACCACTTATGCATGCCTAGTGCTGTTAAGCTGAGACAGGATATTACAGGAAGTACATGAGACCAAATATACTATGCACCCTAAAAGTATAAAGATGTATAATGACCTGAAGAGTAAGTACTGATGGACAGACATGAGAAGAGATATCACATAGTATATTATCAGTTGCTTGAACTATTAGCATGTTAAGACAAAATATCAAGTACCATCAGGATTACTACATCATATCACAGTACAGAAATAGAAATGGGAATAGATTACTATAGACTTTGTGTTGCTAGTGATGCTTCGAAAGTACGATGTTGTATGGGTTATTATGGATAGACCAATGAAGTTAGCTCACTTTTTGCCTATCAGAAGGGAAAATCTTTTGAACAAGCTAGCAGAGCTTTATGTCAAAAATATAGTACGACTTCATAAAGTGTCGGTCTCCATTGTTTTAGATAGGGACCCCAGGTTTACTTCTTATTTTTAGGGTAGTCTACAGAGAGCTTTGGGTACCAAGTTCAGTTTCAGTACAACTTTTTATTCTCAGACATATGGGTAATCAGAGAGGGTCATACAAATCCTCGAGAATAGGATGAGGAGTTATGTGATTGAATTCAAGGGTAGCTGGGATAAATATATTCCATTGATGGAATTTTCTTACAACAACAGTTATTAATCTTGTATCAAGATCACTATATTGTAGGAAGTGTCGAACACTATTGTGTTAGATAAAACTCAATGAGAAAAGGCTAGTGAAGTCAGAGTTAGTACAAGAAACAGAAGAAAAAGTGAAGATTATACGAAAAAAATTAAAGGTAGCTTTTGCTAGATAGAAGTCACATGCAGATCTCAAGAGGAAAGATGTCGATTATGTAGTGGGAGATAAGGTTTTTCTTAAATTCTCTCTATGGAATGAGGTTTTAAGATTCAAGAAGAAAGGCAAATTGAGCTCGAGATTCATTGGGTCTTATGAGATACTAGCAAAAGTGAGATCAGTTGCTTACAGGCTTGCACTACCATCCGAGTTGAGCAAGATCCATGATGTATTTCACATCTCTATGTTGAGGAGATACAAATCAAATTCCTCTCATATAGTTCCAGTTAAGAACATTGAGGTGAGATCGGATTTGACATACGAGGAAGAGCCAGTACAGGTATTAGCAAGAGAAATCAAGGAACTTAGGAACAAATGAGTACCATTAGTCAAGATCATATGGAGAAATCATTCAACAAAAGAGGTTACTTGGGAAATCAAAGAAGTGATGAAAGTCCAGTATCTACAACTATTTAGAGATAGTGCAACAGGAAATTTTAAGGATAAAATTCTTAAAGGAGAGCAAAATGTAACGCCCGCAAGTTAGGGCCTGAAATTAATATGTTAAATAAAGGTATATTAAGATTATATTGGAGGTATATAGTGGTTAAGGGTTTTGGTTATATGAAATTAATGAAAAATATAAGAAAAAAATGAAGTTTACAGCATTCACTCTCGTGGCAATGTTAATCACGACTGTGAATGTCATTAAATCTAGAATATGAGAAAACCTCACAGTCGTAACACTATAATTCACACTCGTGAATCCCTCCAGTTATATATGGAAGTTTCATGTTTTGGCAGAAAATTCAAGAAAACATAAACTCAAACCCTAGCCACCAAACCCTTCAACACTAGAAATAGTTTTTTTTTCAATTCCCTTTTGATTATTAACGTTTATACATTAATTTAGCACTATAAGCGAGTTTTAAAAAGGATGAAATGAGGTTTTTCCATAGTTATAGAAATTCAGAAGCAAGGAGATTTTTAAACTCGATTTCGAAACCTAAAACCCTTCTGGAATTGTCCATACAGAGGTAAGGGGTGTCATTTTTATTGATATTCCAATGCATTGAATCTGTTTTCGATAGGGGACTGATAATTAAGGGTTTATGTTACAATTTTAATAGTTTACAACATATATAGATTAATTTCAGTATTTGAATATTAATATAGTCTCTGAATTCATATTAGGGACTAAGGTTGAAGGTGGAGACACCCACTAGAGGCAGTAGACACGAAAGTGTCGAGTGTTAGGATTCCATTTATCGAGGTATGTATATATACACATTTTTATTCGATTTGATATGTTTGATTTGTGAATTGTGGTTCTGATATGTTAAATGACATGAAATTTATGATTTGGCATTGTTGGAATCAAGTTAATTGAATTGTTAATTTTGAAATATATGATGGAATTGATATATTGACTAATGAATATGTTTTGAGGATATGACATTGATGAATGAGGCATTGAGCCTAGAATGATGGATTAAGTATGAGAAAATGCATGTATTTGTGTTTTTTAATGGCTGAATTATGGGAAGTGTTGATAGATATGGCTAACATTGGTTGACTTTAGTATTTTGCATGAATGTGTGTAGAACTGGTTTGAATCGATGTTGGAATATTTCTTCTGTTTGATGAGTCACGTTCGTGAAGCCAAGCTTCATGCCCATGAATGCATGAACATAGTATGTCACACTCGTGAATCAATGTTCATGCCCGTGAATGATCATGAACCAGTCATGGCTGAGTCACGGGTAAATAACCCGTGACAGAGGCTTCATGGCCACGAATGCCCTGTATCCATAAATGAGTAAATTGATTGATGTGATGAAAAAATATGAGTATAATATATACACACACTTGGTATGATCAAATGAGGTTAATTACAATATAATGTCATGATTATGGAACATGTGAATGCACTAGGTGTTATGAGTATCAGAACAATACGTGATGATATTGTGAAACTATGGAATGTAACATGAATGATGTTAATATCTTGAAAATGAAAATATATTTCCATTCTATGTTCAAGGATTAGATAGGATAAGTGACATGTCATTGAAGGTGTTATGGTTCCATATAATATTTATGCATGCAATTATTACATTGCTCATTAGGGTGGCTTTGGCTCGTGTTAGAGCGCCCCTGATTTGAAAAGCTTAGTGGTAGCATATTCGGATTAGGGACAATGTGGCTTAGCGCATTTGTACCCATATGCATGCAGTCATTGCTCATCAGGGAGGCTTAAACTCATGTTAGAGCACTCTTTATTTGAGAAGCACAGTGGTGGCAATACAGACAGATATAGTAGTGAGCAAGGTAGCTTAAGTTTATATTAGAATGCTCATGTTTTACAACATGCATTCAGGTAGTTCAGCTTTAGATAATTGGGCTAAGAAGCCATAAATTTATATTACAAGAATTTGAATACAAATACATCCTAGAAAATAGATGTGAAAACCTGAAATCAGATATCTATATATATCTATATATATATATATATATATATAGAATTAGTAATAGTATGCTTGCAATAAATTAAGAAAGATATTATGATTATGATAACATAGAAATGCTATGATAATATGGACTATAACTATGACTGTATGAATCACTTATGTAATGCATGTTATTGATATATTGAAATCAATTCAGTATAAATGAACTTTTATGTGAATATATATGCATACGGGAGGTATGGTCAAGCACATAGGTATATTTTATAAATATGAGTTGTATATTAATATGAAAATGCATGATAGAATTTAAATACTTATATATACCAGTAAGCTTTCAGTAGCATAGTGTATAGGTTTCCTTGCACGCAGGTTTGAAACGAGTAGAGTGTAACATCCTAGACATCCCACATATCCATTATTATATGCATTTTATTTTGACATATGTATCTTGCATATAATTCTATTGAACACGTGCATTTCATACATATTTTCATAGGAACAAGTTTATGACACGCATTAGCTACGTGTCCTAATATTTGGCAGTTGTATCGAGTCGCACGTGTGTACTTATAATCTAAATGAAGATAACAAAGTATTAGAAATAAATTGAATAAAGTGACCAAATTAAAGTAAGCAAAATGACTAGAGTAAGATTAGTAAACATTTACATTGTTAATTTAGTTAAATTGGGCCAAATGATTAAATTGTATTATTGTGTGAATTAGTGGAATTATATATATTTATATATATATATATATGTAAATAATAATAATATAGATAAAATAAAATGAAAATGAAACAAAAGAAAAATAAAAGAAAAAAGAAGAGAAAAGAGAAGAGAATAAGACAAAAAGATAAAAAAGACAAAAACAAAAAGGTTGGCTTTATCTTCTTCCCCCCATTTCTGCCTCCTCACTTCAGCACCATTTTTTTCTTCATCTTCCTCCATTCCAGCCTTCAATTCTTCCTTGTTTCACTTAGTTTTTGCAGCAAATTGACCCCTTGCAAGTTCGTTTTTGGTAAGTAATCAATTCTTATTGCTATAAGGTTGATTTGAGTTGCTAAGGTTCATTAATAGGCACTGTCCTGCACCCCAATTTTGATACCAATAGAAATTGATTCTGGAAAAGATTAAAACACAACAGTTATTCCTTTATGTCTTATATATATGTATATGTAAACATTTTTGCAAGAATTGGTGTATAGGAAGAGATATCCTCTCTCTACTAAAACTAGTTAGGGTGTGAACCATAGCCAAGTTATCTATTGTATTCTTTGGTTTTGAATATGGTAAATCCATTATTTTAAGTATATCAAATAGTTGTAGATATATGTGTTATATATCTGTATAATTAATTTCAGGTTCATATGTCGTGTATATTTTGAGTTATGGTAAATGGAACCATGACTGTTCCATGGTTTGAACTGTTTGCTTAGTGCCCTGGGCAGATCCAGCAATAGTTTTGGCTATTTTAAGTTCCTTAGAGATAGATTCTGTAAATTATAAAAACATAAAAGTTATAGGTATATCTCTTATCTAAGTTTGGGTACTAATTTTAGCTTAATATTTTATGTATAGACTACGTTATGGCCTTTACAAGTCATACTGGTCACGAAGCCAACTCTATTATGGACCAGCGAAATATTTCTTATAATTTGAAGACCTTAGAGACATAATTGATGAAAGTTGTAAACACTAAAAATTTTCCATTTGAACCCATATAATATTATGTAAATTTTCATTGAAATATGACTTATATATTATAAGTTATGATGAACCAAAATTGGTATCCTAAAACTACCTAAGGGCAAAAAATAGAACACATTTAGAAATTCCACCAAATATTTTACAATGATTCAATTGGTCTGAAATTTTAATATCTTACATAATTATATATTAATTTTAATTAGGAAGAATAATCAGATTAATTGGGAAAGTATAGACAAATTTATAGGCTAAACAGTCTCATAAGGTCACACTGCCTCATAGGAAAAATCTTAGCTATTGATATGAACAATGGATATTAATTTGTTTAAGCCACATTAAGTCTCCCTAATCATGAGTTAATCGATTATATTTTCATATTAGGCTCACAATATATTGGAGACCCACAAGTAGCGGATAGACAATAAGTTGGGGGTCGGAATCAAAGGAGAAAGGTGAGTCTAATTATCAATTGAATTCTTTAATGCATATGAATGTTGCTTGCTATGTGATTCATATGATTGTTATGATTTTTCATTGATAATATGATGACAGATAATTTGTGACATTTGTGGTACACATAAGTGGTATACTTGTGGTATATTTGAGGTATATATTTGACATATGTGATATATATACATGGTATATGCATAGTATATGCAAGGTATATGCGTGGCATATGACGGTATATATATGTTATGTGTGATAAGATACAATGGTTGATGAATGCTTAAGTACAAGTGCATATGCATATGGACTTAAAAGGCATTGTGATTAGTTAATCGATATTGTAAAACAAAAAAAGAGGCCTATGGCCCAACAAATGTGCAAATGAAACAAATGATCAAGCTAGCTAGCAAATGCAATTGTTCACATGACAAATATTCACATGGAAACTCGGGGCAATGTCTATTTAACTTGGTCACAACAAAATAAAATAAGTAAAACATTTGCATACGTAAAGAGTAATGATTATATGTTTCGACTTTATTGTTATTTATATGATACAGATGAATGGAATGGAATACATGGTATGTGTTGGATTTGTGATTTATTACTATAAGTCGTTTGGTACTTTAGAGCTCATTTGATGATTGTTCTCACTGAGCCGCAACTCATCAATTTGCATAATTTTTTAGGTAAAGAATAGTGATAGCTCATTTTGAGTAGCGTATAGAAGACATAGAGCACAGGTCATTGGCCGAGCCTCATCACTCTCTCTCATTGCATTCCACACAAGCATGAAAATATGTCATCTGTATTTTGTATTTACATGTTTGAATATGTATAGTTATTTTGGAATGAGTTTTAAAAATGTATAAATGAAAGCAACTTGTAAATACTTATGTGCAAAGTTTATGTTTTAATATATGTGATATATCATATTGTGGCGAAAGCCTCAAAGTTGACTTGCAAACTCATTGAATGATATTACAGGATATGAAAAAAAAAAATTACTACCATTGTTAACAGGGTATTTTGCCTTTCCAGTATGCTATGTGTGATTATTGGATACAGGGATAGGTTGAACTCAAATGTATAAGATGTGGTGTTACATAGAGTGTTGAGTTGACTTGAAGAGAAAAGAGAACCAGTTGGAACAGTCAGAGTTGACCCATGTTGGGTCTATTCATTTATTCTTTTTCATCTAATTTGTTATTCCACATCTTATAGGATAGAAACAAATAATTGATTTATGTTTTAAATAAATTTAATTTTGTAACAAGGGCATATGTTGCCTAAGCCAATTTATGGTATGATTTTTGGTTAATATTCAGATACAAAGAAATAATTTTATGCATATTGTGTTAAATAAATGTTGTAAGTTGTATCTTATTCAAATATGAATATCTTGATGTAGGAATATGTTAAAAAAATTTTAGATATAGTTGTGTGACATCCATCTGTACAGTGAGGTTTGGCTTGGTTATACAAATGGGTGTTATAAGATTTTGAAAAGAATCAGACTGGTGACATATCATTTAGCACTTCCACCAGAGCTGGATAAAATTCACAATGTATTCCATGTGTTTATGCTAAGAAGATATTGCTTAGACCCAACTTATGTTGTTTCAACTAAGAAAATTGAAGTACAGAAAAATTTGACATATGAAGAGGAACCAATGACTATTTTAGCATATGAAGAAAAAGTTCTTCAGAATAAGAGAGTTTTTACAATTAAAGTCTTGTTGCGGAATCATTCGATTGAAAAAGACACTTGGAAAAGTGAAAAGATGATGAGAAAGTAGTGTCCCAGTTATTCAATAAAGAATGAACATGTAAAATTTCAGAGACGAAATTTATTTTAAGGGGGAGATAATGTTATATCCACTAATTTAGGTCACAAATCGCATGTATTGTTAAGTTGACCCGTCGGACCGACCAGAGTCTAAATTCAGATTTTGAATGGAATTAATTAAAATAATGATAAATACTAAATAAAACATATTAAAAATGTTAAGAGGTTAAATTATGGTTAAGGACTAAATTATAAATTTTAAAAAGTTTTGGGGTCAATTTATAATTTTTCAAAATTTAGAGGATCAAATGAGATATTGGCCAATTGAAAAATAATTTGGACATAAATAATAGTTTTGGCCAACCACCATAGAGAGAAAAGAGGAATTAATATGTTAATTGGTTTAAATATCAAGTTTAAGGTCAAAATGGTGTATCCCACATGTGGACTTTCTTCTCATCTTCTTCCTCTTTATCTCATTTTAACTTTATTTTCTACACTAAAACCAGTTCCAACTATCCCTTATAATTCACCATATGCAAACCTTGATTCTAGAGAGAGAAAGAGAGAGATAGAGGAAAAGATAAGATAAAGTCATTTTTATGCATAACAAGGCTTGAAGAAGCTAAGGAAGAGAAGATGAGAGAGAAATCTCCAAAGAGTTGATTAAGAAGAGAAAAAAAGTAAAGGTAAGAAGCTTTTTCATCTTCTACAAGTTTCTCTAAAGAAAGATAAAGTTTAAAGCTCATTTAGGACTTGTGAAGGAAGAGAGAGAAATTAAACTTTTAAGAGAGAAAAGTTAGGGCTTCAAGAGTTATAATAAGGTAGAGTTATGATAAGGTAGAGTTTTGATAATAGTTTTATGATATTATAGGATCTCAAGGTGACAAGAAACTAGCTCAAGGGAGCAAAGAAAAAGAAAAAGAAGCATAGAAACTGAAATGAAGCTAAGATAAGAAGTTAGTGCATAATTTAAGACAATAACCTATATTTTGTTATAAATTATATGATAAATATCTTTAATATGTTAACTAGTATGTGAAATGTATTTAACAATGAATGATTGCATGAAAACTACAATTTATATAAGAAAGGTGACATTGTGTGCATGGTTGTTTTGTTGATCTCATGTTATGATTTGAATTTGATAGAATCATGAAAATTTTGATAAAAACATTGTATGATATGTTAAAAACTTGAGGATGAGTGATGATTGTATTATAATGGCTTGTAGAACCTTGAAATGCATAAGGAAAGTGAAAATGCAAATCTCCAATAATTAGTCACGAATGTGACACAGATGTGACTAAATTATGTCACGGACATAACTTTTGATTGGAATTAGCACTATTCATTCTAAAAGCCTTCATGACTTCAAACATGGTTTGAGTAATAGACGTGAGCTTTATTCACGAGTGTGAATGTTTTGACTATGACCTTGAGATAGTGTGTCTGGCATTGTTCATATACATGAATAAAGAGTCATGACTATGAATGCTCTATTTTCAATAATTTGTACATTTTATAATCATTCCAGAATATCAAATAAAATTAAATGAGATAATGCATTCGATAAAATGAAAACATTTATTTGTGAACAAATAAGAATGAGATTTATCATGCATTATATGATATGAAAGGAACTTGTAATGAAGGGAAATAAAAGAATTATGAAATTAATAAAGAGAGAAAGTATGTGATGAATGCAATAAAAGAAGTATGAGATTATTAAAGAAGAAATTCAAATAAATAAGTAATGAGATGAATTAAATCTAATAACACTTAACTTAGAACTAAAATTTTTGATAGTTTGACATGTCAATCAGGGGATATATTAATGCTGATGTTGACACATATATTATTGTCAGTGATGACACATATATTATTGTCAGTGATGACACAATTATTAATGTCAGTGATGACACCTATATATTAATGCAGGTGATGACACTTGTATACGCATACCATAATACCTAAGTGACACTCTTAAATGTTTAGATGACTAACTCTGTTATCCTAATTAGTAGTTTCTAAGTTTTATGGGCATAAATAAGATAAGAAATAAATAAAGAATATAATATATATTTATATGTGGGAATTGCTTGTTTCTACATAGAATAATAAATGATAAAATATTTGCATAAAATGAGTGTATGAATTAGATATGATAAAGTCAAGTATAAAATGATCATGTAATATACGCATAGGTAATATATATATATATATATATATATATATATATATATATATATATATATATATATATATATATAGTTGCATGATGCATGAAATAGTTTATTGTCTTAAGTATATGCATCACTAAGGTTCAAACGTAATGTGAGTATTTTCTCACGCAAATCTAGAGAAAAATGAGCGAAACCGATAGACAAGGCTAACAGTCTTTCTATCAAGCAAAACAGTTGAACTCGAATATTGTGGATTATATCCTTTTATATTTTTTAGTTCATAAATTGTTTTTATGTTTTTGCAGATCTACTTTAAGTTTTGTAAATTACATGTTGTAAATACAATGTATGTTATTTTGTTCATATTATAAAAATTATGTTGTTTTTGGATATTTATTGAATATCGATTTAAAAAAAAATGACGTAGCATTCTTTTATCCAGATATTTGTTGTGGGGGTGTCACAAAAGTAAAAACTAATTTTTATGTATAATATTTTGTTATTAATTTAGTATATTAATAAAATAAAAAAAATCCATCTAAAATAAAAAAAATTCAATTTGATTTTACACAAAAATTGATTGATTATTTAAACAATAAATATGGTTTATTAATTTATTTATTTTTCAACATAATATTAATATAGTTTAGTTATGTAATTTTAGCATAATTCAATAATTTATCACATACTAATTATTTATAGAAATTAAACTTTCCAATTGTCAATGTATCCATATATTTATGGATACAAATCTAACTTTACTTTCAATAATTTGTTATTTGCTATTTAGAAAATCTATCCAAATTATATTTACTTATTGCTATTTGCTACAATTAAATATGGTTTTTAATTTTATTGCTCCCAACTTTTAAGATTTAACTTATAGAAGACATAATGTAAAGTACTATTTTGAAATAATATGCATACTATTGTAAATCGCTATTGACAAAAAGAAAGATATGTACTAAAATGATATATTGATTTTTTTTCATTCTACAATAAAATGATATATCTGTATTTTTGTAACTATATATTTTTATAAGGCTATATTATTAATGCTATAATTTCATTTTTTTTATGTTTATTGTCTAAATTTTTTTCTCCTAACGCAATGGAAGGGTTATGTGCTAGTTTTGAGGTAAAAAGGAGGACCAGCAATACATCATGTGCAACATTCTCGACTTCCCACATATCTATTTTTACATGTATTTCATTTTGAACTTATGCATTTGCATCTATTTTACTTGAATACATGTATTTCATATGTATTTTTATAGGGATAAGTTCACGACACACATTAGCTATGTGTCTAAGTATTTTGCAATTGTGTTGAATTGCACGTATTCATTTTATAATTTAGTTAAGGATGACATGAAATTGAAATTTATGTGAATAAAATTATTAGATCAAATTAATGAAAAAAAATAAAAAGAAACAAAAGAAATAGAGGGAAACAAAAAGGGAAAAATCACAAAAGTGATGAGATGAGAGGTGAACCTTATCTTCCTCCTCACTATTCTACCTCCCTCACTTTGGCTTCATTTTTTCTTATTCTTTCACCATTTCAACCTTTTTTTCTTCCTTATTTCACTTAAGTTTTGGAGCAAATTTATCCCTTTCAAGTTCGTTCTTGGTAAGTAATTTTCTTTCTATTGTTCTAGTGTTGGTTTGAACTGTTAGGGTTATGTTGCAGTAGTGTATCGCATTTTGATTTGGATGACATTATGGATTGAATTTAAAGAAGTTTCAAACATAAAATTTGTTCTTTTATGGCTTAGGTTTATGTATATACAAATATTTTTGCAAGCTTTAGTTTATATGAAAAGATATTGACATCTAATTGGAACTGGTCCGAGTGCGAATCTTAGCTAAGTTATGTATTGTATTTGTTTATTTTGAATATGATAAAACTCTTATTTTATATTGATAAAAATATTAAAATTTTAGATACATGTGTTATCTATATATATACCAAATTTTAGGTTTATATGTCTTGTGGATATTGAGTTATAGTGAATGTAACCATGATTATTCCATAGTTTGAGTTGCGTACTTAGTATCCTAGGCAGGTCCAACAGTTTATTTGGTCATTTTAAACCCCTTATAGATAGAATATATAATTCATCAAATATAAAAGTTATAGAGTTATGTCTTATATAAACTTTGGTAAAAATTTCACCTTAATATGTTATGTATAGAGTAAGATATGTCATTCATAAATCATATTGGTCCGGAAGTCAACTATGTTCTAAACCAGTGAAATATTTCTTATAATTTGAGGACCTTAAAGATATAACTAATAACAATTATAAACATAAAAAATGTTCCATTTTAACCTATATAAGTATATACCAAGTTTTATTATAATCTGAATTGCATATTATAAGATATGAATGACCAAAATTTGTACCCTAAAACAGCCAAAAGGCAAAAATATGGCAGAAAATATAACATAATTAGAAATTCTACCAAAAATTGTAATCCCATTTCTCTGAAATTTGAGTATGTTATATAATTATATGTTATATTTAATTAGAAGTAAGAATCGCATAAATTGGATAAGTGTAGAAAAAGTTATAGGCTAATAAGTTCCATAAGGTCATGCTAACTCATAGAAAAATCCTAACTATCTATATGAACTATGCATATTAATTTATTTAAGTAACATTAAGTTTCTTTAATTATAAATTAATTGATTGTATTTCCATATTAGACCCACAATAAATTAGAGACCCACAAGGAGAGGATAAACAATAAGTTAAAGGTCGAAATCAAAAGAGAAACAAAGTTTAATTATCAAATAATTTTTTTAGTGTTTATTGATATCGGTTGCTATGTGAAATATGAATTGACTTGTGATTATGCAATTCATATGATTGTCATGATTGACTTTCATAATGAGATAATAGATAATTATGACATATGTGGTATATATAAGTGGTATATGTACGATATATTTGAGGTATATGCATGACATAAATGATGTATGCATGATATATATATATAGTACATGCAAGGTATATGCGTGGCAGATGAGATATATATGTGGTATATGAATAGTTTATGTAATAAGGATATAATGGTCATAAATATTTATTTATAAATGCATATGTATAAGGACTTAAAAAGGCGTTGTGACTGGTAAATTGACATTGCAAGGCGAAAGAAAATGCCTATGAACCAACAAACATGTAAATGAAACAAATGATCAATCTAACTAGCAAATGCAAATATTTACATGAAAATCCGGGGTAATATCTATTTAATTTGGTCACAACAAAATCAAATGAGCAAAGCATAAATATAGCAAAGAATAAATATAGCAAAGAATAATGATCATATGTTTTAATTTTATTGGTAACTATATGATACTGATAAATAAAATTGAATACATGGTATGCGTTGGATTTGTAATTTGTTACTATGAGTTGCTCGATACTTTAAAGTTTATTTGATGATTACTCTCACTAAGCTACAACTCATCAATTTGCATCATTTTTCAGGTAAAGGAAAGTGATAACTTATTTTGAGTGACATATAGAAGACATGGAACATAGGTCACCGGCAGAGCCTCACCACTCTCTCTCTTTGCATTCCACACAAATATGAAATAATGTCATTTATATTTTAGACTTATATAAATATGCATGTATATTTACATAGAGTTGACTATGAAATATAAATGAATACAACTTGTAAATCTTTAGATGTAAAATTTAAGTTTTAAAATATGTAAAATATTATATTGCAGGAAAAGTCTCAATGCTGATTTGCAGATTTATTGAATGATGATATGGATGTAATGATAAAAAAAACATTTACTATCAAATTTAACAGGTTCTTATGTCGTACTTGTATGTCATATGTTGTAACACCCCTTACCTTTTCATACACTCATCTGTATATCAGACGGATAAAAGGTGCTACAGAAAATAAAACTTTCTAAAAATATTTTTTTAATTTTAAACATATTTAATATAAGAAATTTTAAATATATTCTAAAATATTATAGAAACACATTTTTTTATTTTATTTATATACATGCTGTAATGAAATTTAAAAAACTTGTATATATACATATCAAAATAGAATAAAGGGACCAACCCGTTCTAGATGACTACTACTGCTACTGCTGTGCTCCATAATGCGGTCCCTAATCAGTGTCTCTATCTATAAATTAGCACGCTATCTGCTACCTTGTTAACCTACGCGAGAGAAAATAAACTCTCGCGCTGAGTATATAACTCAGTGGTGCAAAAACTCTTATAATAATAATCATTAAAGTAAAACATATATTTAAAATGAAATCAATTCAAAATTTACATCTTTTTCTGTAAATACCACAATACAATATTTTTATAATTTAAATATCGCTGAATTCTTAATAATATATTTTTCATATACCCACATATTATAACATCCTAGACTTGCTCTTAGGGAATCAAAGAGGTATCATATTACATACCAACTTATGATCCACAGAAATGCACAGGATCCAAATGTAATATGACTCAGCCCACAGAAATGCACAGGACTGACAATTGTATCAGGTAATCCACAGAAATGCATAGGATCACAATATTTCATTGGTCCACAGAAATGCACAGGACCATAATTTCTACCATATTGGCATGCCAACAATACCCTAGTTCACGTCTAAGCTAACATGTGGAAAAAAATCTCATATTCATAGTTCACTTCATTTTTCATAAAATTAATAAATATTCTTTCAATACCAAAATAATTATCATCATAGAGAATTTTTAACATTTAAATTTTCTAGAATACAAAAATATATTTCCAATAGAATAATTGTAAAAATTCCAATTTTCACATAAAACATATTTATATGACTATTATTATAAAAGTAGTTGCACTAACCTTTTTACGCTTTGCCGGTATCAACCGGTTCTTTCCCTTTATCTCAGGTTGACGCCTGATCCAACGTTGCGCCTAGAGATAAAAATTTTTGATTAGCAATTAAACCTTTTACGACATAAAATCTAGCAAAATTTAAATTTTTAGCTCTCACGAATATCAAGATCCTATAATTTAAAATTTTCTTATTATGCATGTTTAATGCATAAATTCCGGTTTTGGTCGTCATCACGCTTCCTGGTGTGACTAAAAATTCAAATATTAATTTTCTTTTAAAATAATTTATTTTCTTTATTTTTCTGCCTCCAAAACTATTTTTCTCCATTTATTTCTTTTATCCTTCTGGTGTCCATTTCCAATTCAAGAATTTTCATTTATTCAATAAATACTCTAAAAATTCCAAATAAATTCCTATCATCACTATAACTCATTTTCTTTCATTTTTCATCATCAATTTCACCAAAATAATATTTCACAACTCCCAATAAATTTTTCCATAATTTGGCTAAAAATCTAAAATTTTTCCAAAAATCATATTAAATTTTTCTTCCATCCCAAAATTTATTTTCCACTTCCATACACTCCAATTAACTCCATTATCTTCAATTTAAGGCAAAATTCCTCCAAAATAAGTTTTCCAAAATTTAACCATAATTATGGAAATTCTCTAAAAATTCCACAAAAATTCCTAAAATTTATTTTCATCAATTTTTCACTCAATCCATCATCCTCAAGCCTTATCCTCTCCATTTCCTATTTTTCTCTAATTTTTTCAAGATTTTTGCAATAAACTCTAATTTGTCCATCAACCAAATATCAACAAAATCACACCACAATTCAACAAATAATTATAGCAATAATTAAACCAACAAAATCACATGGAAAAAGGAACAAAATCTCACCTTCTTCAAATGGGTATCAAGAATTTTTTTTTATATTTTTTTTGATAAAATTCCACCGTTTATCTCTTTTTCTCCACACTAATCTTTTTTTTTTCCTTTTAATTGGTTGAATAATATGCTTTGAAGAGGGAAAATTGAAAAAAAAATCTGGAATTGGAAGCTTGGTGGTTCGGCAATGGAGGAGAGTAAAGAATGAGATGGGAAATTGTTATTTTTAATAATTTTTAATTAATTTCCTATATATATATACTCTAATTAAATTAATTAACTCTACTTAATTCTTTAATCAACCTCCTCATTGGGAAATAGCATAATTAATTATCCCATAATATTGACACATGACCCAATCACATTTCCATTAATTTTGACTTAAAAATTTTCCAACCAACCAAAAATTTTCTTCATTTTTCTTCATAATTAATTTTAATTCTCCAAAATTCCACCTCTAAACAACTCAATTTCATCAAATTAAATATTCCAAAAATTATAAAATAATTTTCTCTTCGAAACGGTCTCTTCGATTTTGCAAAATGACCACCAGTGCAAAAATTGAGTTTTTACGGGTTAATCATTTTTGTTAATTTCACCCTTAAAAATTCTTCTATCATCCGATTTCTAATTTATCAGTTTTAAAAATTTTAAAATTAAATTTCGATCACAGCAACTCTATTGTGATCGTGATTGCATTTCTCTAGCTCCTGATCTGAAATATCAGACTGTAAACTTGTACTAAGGATCATATTTCCACAATTCAAACCCTTAGCCTTAAAATTTCACCTTATAACGCCACCTATGACCTTATAATAATATTTTTCATGTTTTGGTATGCTTAAATTATAATTTCACTACCGAGCAAAAATCCAAATTTCAGCCCGGGCTGTCGTCTCGATTTGTATGCATAACACGAAATTGCATTATTTTATTTGATAAAATTCCTATTAATTTTATCATATTAATATAATTAAATTTTTATGTATTTATCCGTATTTAGACTCCGATCGTATGCCTTTATACTGCAGTATAAACGACCGCAGTACACGTATACGGTCAGGGTCTAACTCACGAATGTGACAATTCTCTCCCCCTTAAAAGATTTCGTCCACGAAATCATACCTGGTAAGTCATCACTGAATAGTTGAGGATGTTGGCTCCTCATTATCTCCTCACTTTCCCATGTCGCCTCTTCAGCTGAATGTCTCCGCCAGAGAACTTTCACTAGAGGTATCTGCTTATTCCGTAGTTGTTTCACTTCCCTAGCTAGAATAGCTATTGGTTCCTCCTTGTATGATAAATCTGATTGTACCTCAATTTCCTCTACCTGTATGACATGTCCTGGATCTGATCTGTACCTTCTGAGCAACGACACATGAAATACATTGTGAATTTTCTCCAACTCAAGAGGTAAAACCAACCTATAGGCTACTGGTCCCACTCGCTCAATTATCTCAAAAGGCCCAATAAATCTGGGGCTCAGCTTGCCTTTCCTTCCAAAACGTAGTACTTTCTTCCAAGGAGATACCTTCAGGAACACTTTGTCACCAACCTCGTATTCGATGTCCCTGTGTCTCAAGTCTGCATAAGACTTCTGTCTATCACTGGTTGCTTTAAGTCTATCTTTGATAATTCTAATCTTCTCTTCTGTTTGCTGAACCAAATCGGGTCCCATTATCCTTCGTTCACTGAGTTCGATCCAACAAATTGGAGTTCTACATTTCTTGCCATACAGTGTTTCATAAGGAGCCATGCCAATACTTGTCTGGTAACTGTTATTATATGCAAATTCCATCAGTGGCAAGTACTTATCCCAACTACCTGTTAACTCAATCACACAACTCTGAAGCATATCCTTAAGCAACTGGATTACCCATTCCGATTGTCCATCTGTCTGAGGATGGAACGCAGTACTGAAGTGAAGGCGAGTACCCAAAGATCTCTGTAGGCTCTTCCAAAAATGTGAGGTGAATCTGGGATCTCTATCTGAAATGATAGACAATGGCACACCATGCAACCGGACTATCTCTTGTACATACAATTCTGCTAATTGATCCATAGAGTAGTCCATCATGACTGGTAAAAAGTGTGCAGACTTCATCAGCTTATCGACAATCACCCATACTGCATCATGTTTTCTTTAAGTCAATGGTAGTCCTGACACGAAATCCATAGTAACTTTTTCCCATTTCCATTCTGGTATGACAATAGGTTGCAGTAACCCTGATGGCAACTGGTGTTCTGCTTTTACTTGCTGACACATCAGACATCTGGTAGTATACTCTGAAATGTCTTTCTTCATACCCGGCCACCAATAGTAAGGCTTCAAATCCTGATACATTTTGTTGCTATCAGGATGCATGGAAAAAGTCGATTCATGTGCCTCTTTCAATATATCCCGTCTCAATTCTGAGACATCAGGCACACATAGTCTGCCTCTATAATAGATACCACCATAAGCTTCAACTGAGTGTTCCGGTTTCTCCCCGTTGGAAATGGATTCTCTTATTTCAATTAACTTGGAATCATGCTTCTGAGCTTCTTTGACCCGACAGACCAATGTAGGTAGAACCCTAAGCTCTATCATTCAAAGAAAAATCTTTTAAGAATACATTATTATAAGAATTCAAATGCCTAATTGTACTTAGTATATGAATTTACCTGCTAGAGTCTTTCGACTCAAAGCGTCAGCCACGGCATTAGCCTTTCCAGGCTGATAATCAATAACACAGTCGTAGTCTTTAATAAGCTCTAACCACCATCTTTGCCTCAAATTTAACTCTTTTTGTGAAGGTAAATACTTTAAACTCTTATGATCTGTATAGATGTAACACTTTTCTCCGTACAGATAGTGTCTCCAAATTTTCAAGGCAAAAACAATAGCTGCTAGCTCCAGATCATGCGTAGGATAATTTCTCTCATGCGACTTCAATTGTCTAGAGGCATACGTTATCACTTTACCCTCTTGCATCAGTACACAGCCTAATCCATTCAGTGAAGCATCGCTGTATACCACAAACTCTTTTCCTGCAGTAGGTTGCGTCAGAACTGGTGCCTCTGTCAATATATTCTTCAACTGATCAAAGCTCGCTTGACACTTATCTGTCCACTCAAATTTAACATCCTTGCGAAGTAATCGTGTTATGGGAGCGGCTATGGAAGAGAAACCCTTCACAAATCGTCTATAGTAGCTTGCTAACCCAAGAAAACTCCGTATCTCAGTTATATTTCGAGGCGGCTTCCAATTGAGAATGGCTTCAATCTTACTAGGGTCAACTCTGATCCCATCTGCTGATACCACGTGACCCAGAAACCCAACTTCCTCAAGCCAGAACTCACATTTTGATAGTTTAGCATACAACTGTTTCTCCTTCAAAGACTGAAGCACAATCTGAATATGTTGATCATGGTCCTCTCTATTCTTGGAATATACCAGAATATCATCAATGAAAACTACAACAAATTGATCTAAATAGGGCTTGAAGATCCTATTCATCAGATCCATAAATGTTGTTGGCGCGTTCGTTAGTCCAAATGGCATGACTAGGAACTCGTAGTCGCCATACCGAGTCCTAAAGGCAGTCTTAGACACATAACTCTCCTTGACCTTTAACTGATGATATCCCGATCTCAAATCAATCTTAGAGAATACCGCTGCACCTTTCAACTGATCAAACAGGTCATCTATCCATGGCAGTGGGTTTCTGTTCTTCACTGTCACCTTATTTAACTGTCTATAATCAATACACAGTCATAGGGTGTCATCTTTTTTCTTCACAAACAATACAGGTGCACCCCAAGGTGATACATTGGGTCTAATAAACTCCTTATCTAGCAACTCTTGCAACTGCACTTTCAATTCTCTAAGCTCTGCTGGTGCCATTCGGTATGGTGTGATGGATATGGGTGCAGTACCAAGTAACAATTCAATAGCAAAGTCTATCTCTTTATCCGGAGGCAATCCTGGTAAATCCTCAGGAAACACATCAGGAAACTCACAAACTATAGCAATGTCCTGAAGCCTCGGACTTTCCTTCCTGGTATCCACCACATATGCCAAATAAGCTTCATTGCCCTTCCTAATTAACCTCTGAGCCTTCAAAGCAGAAATAACATTAGATGACATCTTCATTCTAATGTCTTGTACCACTCTATTCTTGCACCCAGGCTTCTTAAAAATTACCTTTCTGGCAGCACAATCTACTACTGCCCCATGTCGTACTAACCAATCCATCCCTAATATGATATCATATTCATGAAATGGTAATTCAATCAGATCTGCGGGATATAGCTCACCCTGACTCACTAAGGGTAGCTGTCGGTGCACTCTGTTAACCCTGGCACTATGACCCAGGGGATTCATCACTACTATATCAAATTCTAAATTCTCAACCTCTAAATGCTCCCTAAGCAATAGTGTAGTGCATATGTAGGAATGTGTAGACCCGGGATTAATTAAAGCATATATATCATAACCAACTAAAGAGAATTTACCAACGATAACATCTGGGGCATCAAGCTCCTCTTGTGCTCTCATAGCATATGCTCGAGCAGGTGCGGTGTGGTTACCCCCTGGCCTACTAATAGTCTCCGACCCGGCCTGCACTGATCCAATACGACCTCCCCTAGACTGACCTCTGCCTCGACCTCTAACAGGTACTGATCTCTATGTCAAAATCGGTCTTTCCCCTGTAGGTTCTGCACTCTGTTCTCTATAGGGACAATCCCACCTGAAGTGGTCTGTCGCCCCACAAATAAAATAGGCTCTGGATGTCAGCCAACACTCACCAGCATGATATCTGCCACACTGTTGACACTGAGGACGAGGAACAAATCTTCCCCCTGCTGAACCCGGAGTACTGACAACTGATGGTACTGCCCTAGCAGGCTGTCCTCGCTAGGCTGATGCGCCTGAACCTCTAGATCCCCTCTGGAATCTGCTACTAGAAAACCTGGTCTTCTTACTAGTGGATGAATTGGCACCCGGCTGAAAATGTGGTCTCTTGGGGTGGCTGGAAACTACTGTCTTCATCTCCTCAGCCACGGCCTCTTCAACTGCCTCAACAGCAGTTCTCAAAGCAGTAAACTCCTTAATCTGTGCTCCAGCCAACCTAGCTCTAATAGGGGGTCGTAGTCCCTTTTCAAACCTCCTGCAACTATCAACCTCATATGCAATAATACCCCCTGCATATTTACTGAGTCGGGTGTACTCCTCGTATTCTTCCACAGTCATATCCCCTTGTCTGAGGTCTAGGAATTCTTGTCTCTTTCGATCAGTATAGGCCCGGGGAATGTACCTCTCTCTGAACTGCTCCAAAAAGAACCTCTAGGAAGGTGGATCAGGTGTCTGAGGGCGCTGTAATATTATCTTCCATCAGTCATAAGCCCCCTCCTGCAGTAGAGACTCTGCATATCTATATTTGTCTCGCGATGTGCAATCCATCTGTCGGAACACTCTCTCTACCCTCTCCAACCAATATTCTGCAGCTGTCGCGTCATCCTCCCTGCGGCCATAGAAATCTGGAGCTCCCAATTTCCAAAGTCTCTCAAATCCCTTCTCAGCAGTGACTAATCTGGTAGAACGCCGTAAGATCTCAGCCATATCCTCTAATAACTCCTCTCTAGCTGAAACCGAGACCGATGCATGTCTCTCATGTCTATGTGATCTATCCGATCCATGAGTGGATACACTGGCCTCAACTGTCCTCCGTCGTGATGAAGGGTATGAAGCATCAGTGTCAAGCGGCTCATAAGTATCTGGGGTTTCTTCTCTAACCCTCTGCATTTGAAATCTATAACCCTATAAAGCACAACAGTGACCCACATTAGGCAGCAGTAGCAGTTATATTTATACATTCAAATTATTTTTCAAAAATAAATGCATGAGCAAACAATCTTGATTCTACCCCTCGTTATCCTAGAATCGCCTAAACAACGCTCTGATACCAATAAAAATGTAACACCCCTTACCCTTTCATACACTCATCTGTATACCGGACGGATAAGAGGTGCTACAGAAAATAAAACTTTCTAAAAATACTTTTTTAATTTTAAACATATTTAATATAAGAAATTTTAAATATATTCTAAAATATTATACATACACATTTTTTTATTTTATTTATATACATGTTGTAATGAAATTTAAAAAAACTTGTACATATACATATTAAAATAGAATAAAGGGACCAACCCGTTCTGGGTGGCTACCACTGCTACTGCTGTGCTCCATAATGCGGTCCCTAATCAGCGTCTCTATCTACAAATCAAGACGCTCTCTGCTACCTTGTTAACCTACGCGAGAGAAAACAAACTCTCGCGCTGAGTATATAACTCAGTGGTGCAAAAACTCTTATAATAATAATCATTAAAGTAAAACATATATTTAAAATAAAATAAATTCAAAATTTACGTCTTTTTCTGTAAATACCACAATACAATATTTTTATAATTCAAATATCGCTGAATTCTTAATAATATATTTTTCATATACCCACATATTATAACATCCTAGACTTGCTCATAGGGAATCAAAAGGGTATCATGTTACATCCCAACTTATGATCCACAGAAATGCACAGGATCCAAATGTAATATGACTCAGCCCACAGAAATGCACAGGACTGACAATTGTATCAGGTGATCCATAGAAATGCATAGGATCACAATATTTCATTGGTCTACAGAAATGCACAGAACCATAATTTCTACCCTATTGGCATGCCAACAATACCCTAGTTCACGTCTAGGCTAACATGTGGAAAAAATTCTTATATTCATAGTTCACTTCATTTTTCATAAAATTAATAAATATTCTTTCAATACCAAAATAATTATCATCATAGAGAATTTTTAACATTTAAATTTTCTGGAATACAAAAATATATTTCCAATAGAATAATTGCAAAAATTCCAATTTTCACATAAAACATATTTACATGACTATTATTATAAAAGTAGTTGCACTAACCTTTTTACGCTTTGCCGGTATCCGCCGGCTCTTTCCCTTTATCTCGGGTTGGGGCCTGGTCCAACGTTGCACCTAGAGATAAAAATTTTCGATTAGCTATTGAACCATTTACGACATAAAATCTAGCAAAATTTAAATTTTTAGCTCTCACGAATATCAAGATCCTATAATTTAAAATTTTCTTATTATGCATGTTTAATGCATAAATTCCGGTTTTGATCGTCATCACGCTTCCCGGTATGACTAAAAATTCAAATATTAATTTTCTTTTATAATAATTTATTTTCTTTATTTTTCTGCCTCCAAAACTATTTTTCTCAATTTATTTCTTTTATCCTTCTAGTGTCCATTTCCAATTCAAGAATTTTCATTTATTCAATAAATACTCTAAAAATTCCAAATAAATTCATATCATCACTATAACTCATTTTCTTTCATTTTCCATCATCAATTTGACCAAAATAATATTTCACAACTCCCATTAAATTTTTCCATAATTTGGCTAAAAATCTAAAATTTTTCCAAAAATCATATTAAATTTTTCTTCCATCCCAAAATTTATTTTTCACTTCCATACACTCCAATTAACTCCATTATCTTCAATTTAAGGCAAAATTCCTCCAAAATACTTTTTCCAAAATTTAACCATAATTATGGAAATTCTCTAAAAATTCCACAAAAATTCCTAAATTTTTTTTCATCAATTCTTCACTCAATCCATCATCCTCAAGCCTTATCCTCTCCATTTCCTATTTTTCTCTAAGTTTTTCAAGATTTTTGCAATAAACTCTAATTTGTCCATCAACCAAATATCAATAAAATCACACCACAATTCAACAAATAATTATAGCAATAATTAAACCAACAAATCACATGGAGAAAGGAACAAAATCTCACCTTCTTCAAATGGGTATCAAGAATTTTTTTTGATTTTTTTTTTTTGCCAAAATTCCACCCTTTATCTCTTTTTCTCCACACTAATTTTTTTTCCTTTTAATTGGTTGAATAATATGCTTTGAAGAGGGAAAATTGAAAAAAAATATGGAATTGGAAGCTTGGTGGTTCGGCAATGGAGGAGAGTAAAGAATGAGATGGGAAATTGTTATTTTTAATAATTTTTAATTAATTTCCTATATATATACTCTAATTAAATTAATTAACTCTACTTAATTCTTTAATCAACCTCCTCATTGGGCAATAGCATAATTAATTATCCCATAATATTGACACATGGCCCAATCACATTTCCATTAATTTTGACTTAAAAATTTTCCAAACAACCAAAAATTTTCTTCATAATTAATTTTAATTCTCCAAAATTCCACCTCTAAACAAGTCAATTTCATCAAATTAAATATTCCAAAAATTATAAAATAATTTTCTCTTCGAAACAGTCTCTTCGATTTTACAAAATGACCACCAGTGCAAAAATCGAGTTTTTACGGGTTAATCATTTTTCTTAATTTCACCTTTAAAAATTTTTCTGTCATCCGATTTCTAATTTATCAGTTTTAAAAATCTTAAAATTAAATTTCGATCACATCGACTCTATTGGGATCGTGATTGCATTTCTCTAGCTCCTGATATGAAATATCAGACTGTAAACTTATACTAAGGATCATATTTCCACAATTCAAACCCTTAGCCTTAAAATTTCACCTTATAACTCCACCTATGACCTTATAATAATATTTTTCATGTTTTGGTATGCTTAAATTATAATTTCACTACCGAGCAAAAATCCAAATTTCGGCCCGGGCTGTCGTCTTGATTTGCGTGCATAACACGAAATTGCATTATTTCATTTGATGAAATTCCTATTAATTTTATCATATTAATATAATTAAATTTTTATGTATTTATCCGTATTTAGACTCCGATCGTATGTCTCTATACTGTAGTATAAACGACCACAGTACACGTATACGGTTAGGGTCTAACTCACAGATGTGACATGTGTGGTTACTAGATACAAAGATACATTATACTTAAATGCATAAGGTATGATTTTACATCATGTCTACTACATTCTATATAAGTTGTATGCCTTTGATATACATCATATGTATAGTCAATATCTTAATGATATACAAGCTGGATATATATGATATACCAACAATATACTAAACTACAATTTACAGATATATTAAAGAGATAAAAGTAGATAGTAAGTATATATACTAAATGAATCAACATTCATTTAGTGAAAATATAGAAAATATACTTAATGACATACCATTTCGATACATATGATATACTAACAATTTACATAGTGAAAACTGAAGAGAGAAAATGTAAAAAGAGATAGTAAATGAATCTATATTAATAGTCGGTGATCAAATTTTTGTTCTTTAACTGACCATTAAAAGAAGAAGAGAGAAAGTAACTTTTTGAGAGCGATAAAAATAATTTTAAAAAATATTTCCTAAAGAAAATTAATTAAAATATATATTTATATATGCTTGTTTTTGTCAATCTTATTTATGTAAAGATCAATTTTTTGGGTGGGCTCCACCACCTCCACAGCCCATATATTACAGACTGTTGTCTGATTAGATGGAATTTGAATTTTAAAGTGAAAGGGGTTTTACTAAATTTAGTGAAAATTTAGGAATGCGAAGGCGACAAATTTGGAAAGAGGAGAGAGATGGAGGACTTGACAGGGTGGGTTTCCATTTATGTTTCCTTTCTGTCACACTTTTCTCATTGTGTCCACTCTTTTTTTTCCCCATTTCAGAATTATTGACTGAGTTAGGCCCCTCTTCCCCAATGGTCTTTTTCTTCCATCTTTTTCATTTCCTGTTTCACTCTCTTTGTTATCTCTATCCCCTTTTCAGGTAATTTTGCTGTTTTATGTCACGACCCTAGACTTTGACTAGCAATCGTGCGTTACTTAGCACGGTTCGTTGCATTAAGCTTGCCTTCCAAACCGATAAAACACTCCAAAGAGAACAAAAAAGAACTTAGAGATTTAGAGGATTCAAGAGCAAAACAAGAACACAAGAGAGTTTGTGAAGAATGCTTTGTATTGCTTGAAATGCTTGGATGAATACAAATGAATTACATAAGGTATATATAGGCCTCCACCTCCTCAATGGATGGTCGAGATCAATTCCCACCTACCAGATGGATGGTTAGGATTAACTCCCACCTACCAAAATGGATGGCTAGGATTGATTCCCACCTACCAAATGGATGATCAAGATCAACTCTCACCTACCAAAATGGATGGCTAGGATTGATTCCCACCTACCAAATGGAAGGCTAGGATTAATTCCTACCTACCAAAATGGACAACCAAGATCCATTTAATCTAATGGTTTACAATGGTATTCTAGAATATTATACATGTGTGGGAAAATGTAAATGTGCAGGAAATCTCGTATGAACCTTCGCAGTACGTGACATTCTCCCCCACTTAAGTTCGCGATGCCCTCGTTGCGCCTTCAAGCTTGAACCTTTCTATGTGATTTTTGAACTGCCACAAAGAGTCTTCAGGTTCCCAGCTTACCTCTATGTTTGGAGCATTCTTCCATTTGACCAAGTATTTCCGATAACTTGGTACACCTCTACGCCGAATTAGGCGGTCTGCCAAAATGGAATCCACTTCTCTATCAAAGGAGGTTACTACCGCAGTGGGTGCCCTCTTCGACTCTCCTCGACTTGCATCTTCCTTGTCTCCATGATAAGGCTTCAACATGCTTACATGAAAGACTGGATATATCTTAAGCTCAGGAGGGAGTTGTAGCTTGTAAGACACCTTACCAACCCGTTTAAGGACAGGAAATGACACTTCGTATTTCCGCACCAACATCTTGTGAACCTTCCACAAGGACTTGAACTGTTGTGGTAATAACTTGATAAGGACCAAATCTTCTTCCCGAAATTCGACCATCCTCCTTTTCTTATCAGCCCACTTCTTCATCTTTTTATATGCCTTGTTCAAATAGGCTCGGGCTAACTCAGCTTGCTCATGCCATGCCTTAGCAAATTTGAAAGCAGCAGGACTCTTTCCTTCATAACTTGTGGCCAAAGCATGAGGGGTCATAGGTTGTTGTCCCATAATGATCTCGAAGGGACTCTTTCCAGTGGATTCACTTTGTTGCAAGTTGTAAGAGAATTGGGCTACATCCAGCAACTTAGCCCAATCATGTTGGTTGGCACTAACAAAGTGCCTAAGATAGAGATCCAATAGTGCGTTGGCACATTCCATCTGTCCATCACTTTGCGGATGAAAGCTTGTGGAGAAGTTCAAGTCTGATCCCAGCAACTTGAACAACTCTGTCCAGAACTTCCCAGTAAATCGTGGGTCTCGATCACTCACGATGTTAGATGGAATTCCCCAATGCTTCATAATATGCTTGAGGAACAACCGTGCAGTCTCATCCGTAGTGCAATCCACCGAGGTAGGTATGAAGGTTGCATACTTGCTGAAGCGATCAATGACTACTATTATACTGCCAAAGCCTTCTGATTTTGGCAAGCAAGTGATGAAGTCCATTGAGACACTCTCCCATGGTCTCTCCGGAATAGGCAGTAGTTTTAGCAAGCCACTAGGTGCACGCTGCTCCGTTTTGTCTTGTTGGCAAACAAGACAAGTTCTTACGTAGGCTTCAACATCATCCCGTAGTTGAGGCCAATAGTAAATAGACTTGATCAAGGCAAGGGTGCGTCTCATGCTTGGGTGTCCAGCCTATAATGAATCATGACATTTCTTGATCAACTTTTTTCTCAAGTTCCCCCACTTAGGTACATAGATACGATTTTTCTTGGCATAGAGTAGTCTGTCACTCTGCCAAAATCGCCTTGTCTTTCTTTCTTTGATGAGGAAAATGAGGTTTTAAGCCAGGGCATCATGCTCCAACCCTTCTTTGATCTTCTCCAGCAAGGGACTACTTGGTCTACTCAAAGCTGCTAAATCTGTCTTTCGACTTAGCACATCAGCCACCACATTGGCTTTACCGAGCTTGTATTCAAGCTTATAGTCAAATTCTGCCAAAAAGTCTTGCCACCGAGCTTGTTTGAGATTCAACTTTTTTTGAGTTTGGAAGTAACTGGTTGCTACATTGTCCGTCATGATCACAAAGTGAGAACCCAACAAGTAGTGTCGCCACACCCTTAGACAATGGATGATAACAATCATCTCCTTTCCATGTACCGTGTAGCGGCGTTCGGTGTCATTGAGCTTGCAGCTCTCATATGCTATCAGACGCCCTTCTTGCATCAACACTCCACCAATGGCAAAATCTAAGGCATCTGTATACAGCTCGTATATCTTGCAGGGGTCTAGCAAGCAAAACACTGGTTCTTCGCTAATGGCCTTTTTCAAGTCATCAAATGAGGCTTGACACTTGTTTGCCCACTCCCAAGTCTTGTTCTTCTTGAGTAGGTCAGTTAATGGGGTTGCTCTTGCTGAATATGACTTGATGAATCTCCGGTAGTAGTTCACAAGTCCAAGGAAATACCTTAACTCGGGAACCTTAGTAGGAGGTTCCCATTCTTGGATGACTTTCACCTTGTCTCCATCCATCATAAGCTTCCCATCCTTTATCCATTAACCCAAGAACATCACCTCATCTTGGACAAAGGAACATTTCTCCTTCTTAACATATAGCTCATTTTCCTTGAAGACCTCGAACACCTTCCTCAAATGCTCAAGATGTTCTTCCATAGTCCGGCTATATATCACAATATCATCAAGGTATACTACCACAAACCAATTGAGGTAGGGATGGAAGAGCTTATTCATGAGAGTGCAAAAGGTAGCAGGTGCATTAGTGAGACCAAAGGGCATAACAAGGAACTCATAAGCACCGTACCTTGTTACACATGTGGTCTTCGGTTCATCCCCTTTTTCTATGCACACCTGGTAGTATCCCGACCGCAAGTCCAATTTTGAGAAGTATCTTGCATTCCCCAATTGATCAAATAAATCAGTAATGAGTGGGATAACATACTTGTTCTTTACGGTGATCTTGTTTAGAGCGCGGTAGTCAATGCACATTCTCAGTGAGCCATCCTTCTTTTTTTGAAAAAGCACCGAGATACCAAATGGGGCTTTGGATGGTCTAATGAAACCATCATCCAACAGCTCATTGAGTTACTTTCGTAGTTCTGCCAATTTTGAGTTCGCTATCCTGTAAGGACTCATCATTGGTGGTTTTGTGCCAGGCTCCAACTCAATTTCATGGTCCACCTCTCTCCTTGGAGGTAACCATTTCGGCAACGTCTCAGGCATCACATCTTGGAACTCATCCAAGACAACTTACACCTCCATTGGCAAGCTTGGTTGTGGTGATGCTTCCTCATCATCATACTCCTTAATCTTCTTGAATTGAAGTGCTGAGAGAACTTAGAAAATAGGCTTGGTGGTCCTTTCCGTCGGTACTAGACAAGCTTTTGGTCCATCCATAATGCACATAGAGTTTGAACATGGGACAAGGAAAGCTCTAACCTGGTCCAAGAACTCCATGCCGAATACCACTGAGAAATCATCCATGGGTGCCACAGATAAATCCACTTGGCTAGTCCATGCACCAAGACTGACCTTAACTCTACGGGCAACTCCTTGGAGAGGTTGTGCCACCGAGTTAACTGCTTTGAGGGAGCCACCTCCATTAGCAACTTTGAGACCGAGTCTCTTGGCTTCCTCTAGTGAAATAAAGTTGTGAGATGCACCTGTGTCGACCAGGGCTTTGGCGACTTTCCCATTGATGGTTGCATCCACAAACAGAAGTCCCTTGGGGGTCGTCGGGGCACTTTTCAATGCACTAAGCAGCCGTAAAGATCCCATCTTTGCACCTTCATCTGCCTCACTTCTGTCTTGATCATGAGTGGAGGCAACTAAAGCATTCAATGTCTTCATTCTTGGACATTCTCGTGCCCAATGCGGTCCATCACATATGAAGCACGTCACACGGGGCTTTGAGGCACCACGTTCTTCCCTTTCCTTCCCCTTGTCTCGCGGCTTGAATGAGGAGCTTTCTTTGTGATTTTTGTGGCTTTGACTCTTAGCATAGCCTCCCCCCATTCTTTCCTCCACCAAACTTTCTATCAGCTGCCTTCGGGCCTTCTTTGTTTGAGGAGTAATCAATAAGACTTTCAGCAACGGCAATGGCCGAAGACAAGTCTTGGACACCACGTCGTTTGAGCTTAAGGTTAGCCCATGATTGGAGACCGTCCATGAACAAGAATAATGTATCTTTTTCCGATGTGTCAGGGACTTCTAGCAGTAAGGTTGTGAACTCCTTCACATATTCCCTTATGCTACCTGTCTGCTTTAATCGTCGAAGTCGGCCCCTCACCTCTTCCTCAGCATTTACGGGGAAAAATTGGCTTTTGAACTCCCTTTTGAAGTCTTCAAAGTTGTCAATTGTGCACACCCCACGTTGCACATCTCTATGCCTTCGTCTCCACCACAGCATAACAGTGTCGGATAGGTACATGGCAGCAGTTCGGATTTTCCTGGTATGTTCCATTATGCCAGTAACCTTAAAGTAATGTTCCAATCCCCATAGGAAGTTCTCAACTTCCCTAGCATTCCTAGCACCATTGAGGTTTTTGGCTTGGGAATTTCCACTTTCTTGGCCTCAATGATGGTGGTTTTATTAGTTCCTGAGGCCATAGCCCGCTTACATAGTGCTAGATCACCACCCATATCCTCAACTCTAAGCAGCACATTGGAAATTTCTCTTTGGAAGAGATCACGTACCTTAGCAAGTTCAGCCTTCAGCCCATCAATCTCTTGCCTTAACCCACCGTCTAGCTCGTTGAGGGACATCTTGACCGCTGCATGAATCTCCGCATCCTCGGCCTCTAAGCCACTGCAACGTTCTTCCAAGTTGTCCACTCGGTCGAATAGCTCCCCCAAACTGTCCTGAGCACTCTCAACATGTGCTTCCAAGCTAGAAATCATGTCTTTCGACTTGGCTCGAGACTCTTTAGATAGAGGTTTCCAAACTTCCTCACGACCACGCTCCATTAGTGGAACTTCCACACTAGGTGTAGCTGGGGCAATAGCCTTTATTATGCCAAAGGTAGTAATGCTTTAAACCAAAGCTCTGATACCAACTGTCACGATCCTAGACTTTGACTAGCAATCGTGCGGCACTTAGCACGGTCCATTGCACTAAGCCTGTCTTCCAAACCGATAAAACACACCAAAGAGAACAGAAAGGAACTTAGAGATTTAGAGGATTCAAGAGCAAAACAAGAACACAAGAGAGTTTGTGAGGAATGCTTTGTATTGCTTGAAATGCTTGGATGAATACAAATGAATTACATAAGGTATATATAGGCCTCCACCTCCTCAATGAATGACCGAGATCAATTCCCACCTACCAGATGGATGGTTAGGATTAACTCTCACCTACCAAAATGAATGGCTAGGATTGATTCTCACCTACCAAATGGATGATCAAGATCAACTCGCACTACCAAAATGGATGGCTAAGATTGATTCTCACATACCAAATGGAGGGTTAGAATTAATTCCTACCTACCAAAATAGACGACCAAGATCCATTTAATCTAACAGTTTACAATAACCTTCTAGAATATTATACATGTGTGGGAAAATGTAAATGTGCGGAAAATCCCGTATAAACTTTCGCGGTGCGTGACACTTACCTCTCTTATTGTTTTTTATTTTTCATTCTTAATTCAAATTATTTGCTGAGAATTCCCATTTTAGGAATTGGTGTGTGTCTGTTGATTTCTTATCTGAATCTTTGAGAATTAGGCTATTCAATATCGCATATAACTCTACTTGTTTATTTATCTTCAACTTAAATTGCAAGTGGGTGAATACCAACACATAAAAAGGTTTAAACTTTGGGTTTGGGCTTTTTTTTTTGAGTGAAACCCAGTAGTTATTCATTATGATTTAGCAAGGTTGAAGGATTTTTTTTTTTTTAATTATTGTTGGCAGCTGTTATTTTTACTCAGAATTTGCTTCGTAAGACTTTATGTTGAAATTCATTTAACTCTTAATTCTTCTCGATGGGTTAGATATTATCTCGGTGCTTCCTGATATGGGTATCCTTACAGAGTAATCTTTTATTCCTCGTGTTACAATATATTTTATTTTCTAATGAATTAAATAGATTTAACTGAGGATTATCTAATTACTTTTCCTTTGATGCGTGTCTATATTTACATAAATCACTGTAAGGACGGCAAGTAAGCAGTTTGCTTATCTGTATCGATTACTTCAATAACCTTTTGCCATTGCTATATAGACACCAAAGTTAGTTGATTTAGTAGTTTGCTAATCTGTTTGAATTACTTTGAGAACCTTTTACTACCGCTATGTGGATACCGAAATTAGTTGATGTAGTTTGTGTTACTCCAGTTAAAAAAGCCTGCAAAGCTGCTTTCTAATCCCTCTTACGTTATTGAGGGTTTGATTATGTACAATGGAAGGGTTTAATCTTGAAATGGATATCCTTGTACATACACGTTGTGTTGCAATACTCGATGGTTAACTTAAAGCTCATATCATATTGGATCCTTTTAATGATTGATCGTAGATGAATAACCTTTTTGTAGAATGACTCTGTTATTCATATTTGTATCTAATGTTGTGTTCTTGGATGAAATCCCACACCATTTTATGCTATAAGTCCATGTAAAATTAACAGTAAAAATTTGCTGACGGCAGAAATGGACCAAAGTGTTAATGCCATGCTGAAAATGATTGGACAAGATGGTTTTTCTCTAGCAAAGAAAGTTGAATTGTGCAAACAAACTAGGCCTGATTTGGTTGGTGAAATTGAGGAATTTTACTGCTTATATCAATCATTGGTTGAGCGCTATGATAATTTGAATGTGGAACTATACATGTGTATGCCACTAGATTTCCAAATGCAGGATGTTGTCGGTGCTGCTAACAGAAAAATGGTGACTCCTGATCAGAAGTTGGGTTTACACAAGACTGGTCATCAAGTTGACTCTGTGAGTTCTGCTGGTGCTAGTTCTAATATTTCATTGAAACATGGCTCTGATTCATCTCCATCATCATCATCAGACTCTGAACTTAAATCATTCAATTCCTATGGCAACGCCTACTATAGCCTCCCAGCAAACAACGTTCACAAGGGATTGCACCAGAAGATTATTGAATTGGGGACTGATTTCCCAAGAATGGAAGTAAAGCTCCAGATGGATTTAGAAGATGTTGGAGAAAGTGTCTTTAATGCACAAAAAAATGGAAACTACGAAGAATTGCTTGGTAGAACTATGAGGTGTGAGAAAGAGTTGAGGGATACAAAGCTAAATCTCCAGTTTTCCCAAGAGGAGGTTGCTACGTTAAAAAGTGAGCTTGACAATAGTGAATCTTTCATGGTACTTTCAGTGACTCTGCATGGTCAACTAGAATTAGCAAATCAAGATGTAAGAATGAAAGAGGCTGATCTTGAAGTAGAGAGAATAAGAGTAATGGAGCTGCAGAAACAAATAGCTGACAATGAACATGAAATGGAGGGTCATCTTAAATTTGCTCTCTAAGAAATAAGCTTGAAGCAGAAAGTCAGAAATTGTCAGACTTACAGGAGAAGTGTGTCCAGTACAAAAATGATTTATCAGATCATGATGACGAGGTCAAAGCTTTAAAACTTGAAAAATCACATTTGTTGTCTACTATATCTCGTTTGTCAGAAAGAAAGAGCTTATGGGAAGCAACAGTTAAAGAATGGGAAATATGTAGCAAAACCATGAAGGATAAATTAAGGCAATGCGAAGCTAAGAAAATAGACTTGCAACTTTTAAATGATATCCAATTTATTGGATTGCAAGGACATATCAATCAATTGAAGGTAGAACTTGGTGACAAAAGTGGGCATGTGGAAATTATGAATAAACACCTTGACAATCTTAAGTACAAGTATGATATGCTTGAGCCAGAAAAAGATGGGATAAATGCGAAGGTAAATACACTCATTGTAGATGTGAGTTCACATGACAATCAAATCGGAAAATGGTAGAGCACCTTCAACATGTGCAAATGGAAAATGCAGAAGTGATTGTTGGGTTTGAAAATTTGCAGAAGCTAATTCATGAATTGAGGAACAAAATAGGTGAGCTGGAGAAAGAGGTGGATAAGCAGAGAGGCGAGCTTTCTGCTGAAGCTGAGGAGTTAAAATGGGTTTGATTTGATTTACAAGTTGTTTGAGAATAATTTATTTGATTCACGAGTGCTGAGAAGTCGAGAAGTGGAGATGTTCTTAGATTAATTCTCAAGAATTGCAAATTGTCATATATGCATATATGAGCAGGTATTCCTTGCATTGTGTCGGAAAAAAAAAAAAAAAAAACTTAATGAGCAACCCAAAACACCAGCAACAAAACATTTCAACTATGATATAATGAAATTGAAGTCATGACATAATGAAATCAAAACTCACAAACGCAAGAAGGCAAGAAGACAAGTCATTTGAAGTTCATAGTTTATTGAGAATACCCTACCGAATAAAAATACAAAACTCTAATTAGAAAGTAAGTATTATGATTAAACTTTATGTGAATAAAAAGTCCCAGTATATGGGGCAATTTATGTCCATTTCTTTTGCTCTGCATTTGTGATCTAGTAGCTTGCAAAATTAGTTATTTATGTAATAGATATATAGTATATATGAATAAGGACATCCAAAATTGAAATTCAGTATATTGTTTTCCATGAGATAATAGAGAAAATTATTTTGCTCTCAAATTTACATATGGTCAATAAGACAAAAAAATGTGCATATGCTAGTGAAGTATCTAGCTTTAGCACCATTGTCTATTACTTCTTGATTTACCTTGATGTTGTTGCTACCCATTACCAGGTCCAACTTGTCCACATTAGTGCCACCAACAACTGCTTCAGAAGCTTTGTTGTTCATAGTTCCAACCCAATTACATACGCCAAGTCCACAATGTTTGCAGAGATAAGAGAGACTAATATATGGAAACACTTAGTAGGCAACTACACATGGCAAGCATGTAGGCTGCAACTCAACAACCATTGTTCCAAAAGTACATAATGCAACACAATTGTCTGAAGGTATTAAATGATGAATCACGTCAGGAATGAAAAAAACCACATTAGTTCAAATAGCAGATTTAAACCTTTTATTGTTTCAGCAACATATGCTCTTATGAGTCCAACCACATAAATAAAAATACCTTTTGAAATAGCACAATATATTTCTTTATATTAATTCACAAATACAAATAGTAACCAATAACTAATCCAACCCAAAAAAATTACAATTAAAAATAACAAAGGTTAGAAAAGCAATAGCTTAAAAGAAAAATCCAAATCTAGTTAAAAATAAATTGAAAGCTAACATTTGCAAAGCATGACAAAGTGCAATTTTAATATCAGGAATTTTTGAATTATTAAGATTGCTATATAGACAAAAATATTATGTATTTGTACACATATTTACTCCAACTAAGGAACAATTAAACAAATAATATAGAAGTTTATATATAAAACCATGAGATACAAGTTGATATAAACTTTAATTTAAATTCATCAAGCCTGCCCCTTTACGACATGTCCTGCAATTATAACTTTTTTCATGATAAATCTTGCAATGGTGATGCCTTTTAACTATGCCTTTATGACTGCTAATCCTCAAACTTTGAGCATGCATATTCTATTAAAAGCCTTTTACTTACATAATCGACTTCAAAATCGCCTATAAATAAAATCCATTGAGATACAATATTGACACATAATATAAATTTAAAAAAATAAAAAATTAATTCAATAAAAGTCAAATAAACAATCACAAATAATTAAAACGGTCTTTGTAATAATCAAAGCCAGGATTTATTGAAAGTATCCATTTTGAATCTTTTTATTGGCTACCTTCATAAAAAAATAAGTTCAACATTAGAAAATCAGTGGAGAAGCAATAATTGTAATTTCGAATATTGATGGGCAAAGAAAATGAAAGTTTTTATAAAAGATATAACTAATGATTAATGTCAATAAATAAGGTATACAAAATTGGAAAGGAAAAACAACTCCATCTAGGGCCAATAAAAGGTCATATTGGCCTTTACAATTTCGAAAATATAGAAAGGACGCTAATAGAAAGGCCTCCATTGTTCTTCTCATACCCATACATGTAAGTCGTAAACCTGACTGCTTCGAGAAAATAAACTAAAACTAAATCTCTAAAATATGATAATCACTCGTAGGGTCATAGTGCAAGAGCAAAATCTACATTATCTCAATTCTCTACAAAACTCTATAACCTAATTTCTGAGGGTGTTTAGTTCAATTTTTTTTTGTAGCAGCTGATAATTGTTTAATGCCCAATAACTATTAAAGTAGTTTCAGTAGTTAATAGTTAATTTTAGTTTCAATCAATTGTAGATTGAAAAAATTCAATTTTAAAGTTTTTTCCATCAGTCAGTAGCTAATTTGATTTTATTTTTTTTTATTTGGATTATGTTAACCTTATACATTTTTATTAATTATAAAATATTTACTTCCTTCAAATTAATTTTTGAATCAACAAATTATTTATAATTATTAATTTTTTTCAATCAATAAATTATTTATAATTACAAATATAAAAGTATTATAAATAATAGTTAAAATTATAATACCGTTTATTTTTAAACGATAAAAATATATACTATATTTTTAATTAGTATATATATCATTTAATATATTAAGCATAAATTAAAATAAATTAATTGATTTTGTTTATAAATTATATATACATATTTATTAAATTTTTATTTATAATTGATTATATTTATTATTTTAATTATAATAAATAATTATATCAAATAATTATTTTATTTATTCATACATGATATAAAAATTATATATTTTGAATAAAATAAATTATATATTTATTGATAATTTTATATTTTAATAGTATAAATTTAATTAATTTTATCAAATATTAATATTAATCATAGTTATTGTTTCCACTCAACCGAAACAAATGGGGTCAAAAAGATAAATAAAATCATTATTCACTTAACAAAAACTATATTTTGAAGAATAGACCGAACTAAAAGAAACTAAACAAAAAGGAGAGAAATGAGCAATGGAAAAATGAGTAAGGCAGATAGAGTTCAACAGTTGGGGTAGTGCAAAGTCAAAAATAACCATAGAGTTTGAAACAAACGATGATATTTTGTGGGAGTTGTATGGAAAAAGTGGCTTGTTATACAGAGCCGTTTTATTAAAGGGTTTTTTATTTTTGAAATTGACTGTTCTAGAGACAGTAGATGTGTAATGCATTATAATGTATTTACATATATATCTAGATATCCATTTAGAATTTGGGTAGATAAAGGAGACAAATTATATTATGATATATGTTCATAATGTATCGTAAATTATTTTATTTAAATGATAAATAATTTTATATTTTAAAATATATAAAAGAAATAAAAGTATTCTTTCACTTGTAAAAAAAATTGGATTTATAATATAATATGGATTTAGATACACAATATAAAAATTGGATAAGAAATTTCTATAACCAGTTAGGCAGTTTATTAATAATTTTTTTGAGCTCAGACTATTGAGAATTTGGCTTTACAAAAATCAAAATTTAAATTAGTTTGTTAAATTTAATCTAGAATGTTTGTGAGACTTTTAAGTTTTTAATTAGCTCATAAAAAATAGAATTGTTCATGCATCGATTTGGATCAAAATTAATACAAACTCAATCCTTGGATAGTTATTCACTAAAAATCAACCCAATCTAATAATATTATATTAGACGAATTAATTGAATATTAAATTGAACGGAATTATATCAGTAAATATCCAAATATCAAATTTAACTCCCTCACTTGGGTTATATTTTTTATTTTTTATTTTTCTTATTTTACAGTTTATCCAGTTTTCATTTTAATCTTTTTTTTTAATTTTTTTACATAAATCCATATTAGTTAAATAAAAAAAATTCAAAAGGGACATTTAATACTACATCGATTTTCAAAATAAATATTTGAAGTTAAAAAAAAATTCTTTTTTTAAAAAAAAAAATGAAAAGAGTATTATTTTCATTTATTCATAAAAGTTGACACGCAGTCACCAGGTATCTATATTCACGTCCAATCCAAATTAGTAAAATATATTTTACTCAACCCAACATAAAGTAAGCTAGTCTTCTTTTGCTTTGGCGCTAGTAAAGTCCATAAAATACAAATTAGTAAAATATATTTTACTCAACCCAACATAAAATCACTTTAAACTCAAAATTAGATGAATTTGGGTTGGATCAATTGAAATGGTTGGATACCCATTTTTTCTAAACAGCACTAATCAAAAGTGATTCTTTATTAATTAGAAAAAAGTCATTATTTTGAGTCCTGCAAATAAAGCAATAATCTACGAATAAATCTGATTCATGTTTACAGAAAGATGTCTTAATTAAAACTCCAAGCTTGATTAGTTATTTTATTAATTTTAATGATCTAATGTGTCAAAAGTGTTGATTAAGAGCAGGTATTATATAGGTTCATCTATTAATACACACACACGCACACGCACACAGACACTTATGTCATCAAGTAAGCTGTTATCTTTTACTCCATACCAGTGCTTTGATTTGGTCTACTCTCCACTGTGAATGAAAATTATGAGCATCATTAGTTTTCATCTCCACGGTACCATTAAACTATACCATGTCAAGAAAATCTCTTGGCAGCAAATACCCAAAAGAGTGGCCCACTCAAACAGCACATCAGATCCCACGCCAAAAATTCGAATTGACTTTCCTTTGCGTTTTGCCGTTGATTTGGCCTAAATTTTGATATATGAGGAATATTTCCTTTATAATTAATACCATGAAATTATTAATTATGGAATTTATGGATTTTCTTGCTTAGGTGATGTTTTTATGATTCAATCCAATCATATTTTATTATTTTTGCAAAACAATTGTTATTACTTATTAGAATATAAATTAATTTTATTTAGAAAACTTGGTATAAATAAATATTAATCAAATTTATGTATGGTTATAAGTAAGTTCAGTAGTATTTTTTATTCAGTTTATCTAATTAATTATGATTACATTTAAATAGCTAAATGATTTTTGTCATGGTTTTTAACTATTTATGTATTGGATCTTCAAAAGGTCGTATATGAACTTTTATGCTTCAGTGCCAAAGAAATTATTGAGAAGAATATGGCCTTTGATTTTTCTATTATATATTTGATTAAACTATTATTATTATTAGGAAAGTCAAACTATTATTGATTTTTCTATTATATATTTGATTAAACTATTATTATTATTATTATTATTAGGAAAGTCAAACTATTAATACTTAATCTACAATATTTGAAATGAAATGAATCAATAAATTGACTTTTTCTTAATTTCATTTGGCCTATATTTAATTGACTGTTAGTGTTGGCTTACTTTTTTGTTTTTGTTTTTTTTTTTAAGATGAGTTAATTCCAAGTTTTTAACATGGAGTTGATAGTGTTATTACCTAATCAAAAGACTTAAAAGGCAATTGACAACTTGAGATACTTCATTTTTTCTTTTTGCTTTTCTTTCCCTGAAGTCATTAGCAAATATTGTCTCTCACAGCAAAAAAGCCAATTGAGATGTGAGTCAATTTTGTGAAGATAGTGAATAAAGAAAATCTTCTTTTAATTTTTTGTTATTTAGATTGAAACAATAAATAATTTATAATTCTAAGCAAAGATAACTAAAATAGATTAAAATTAATTATTCATGCAATCATGCCCCATCATCTCAGTCGGCACACTATAAAACTTCATTGAGGATGAGAAATTACTTTTAAACTTTACAGTTGAGAATATGATTCGCTGAATGTTCAACATGGCAGATAATAATTGGCTAAAGTAGCCAATCTAGTCAAACTTTGACCTTTCTATTTCAGTTGACTTCAAATAATAAATTTAAAACTACTACCAATTACCAACTTCCCCTCCTTCCTATTTCCTTTTTTTTTTAAAGCCTTATAATCATATATTGATTATTAGCAAATAGCAACAAGTTATTTTTGATGGAGGTCTTTTCTAATAATAATAATAATAATAATAAAACTTAATAGTTCAATTAAATATTTATCAATTATACCAAGTTATCAACCCAATCATGATCAAGCTACCCTGCCCCATTGGGTGAATGACAAAAACAAGATAGAGAAAGCATTAAATGTAAGTGATATGGATCTGGACTATCATATCTAATTTTATTCATCAACCAAATTATTCATTAATTGTTATCAATTAATAACATTATATATCAAATTTTGTTAAATAATTTTTTTAAAAATAATTTTTTTTGAAAAATGGAATATGATTAAATTAGGACAATGAAATCATACAAAAAAATAAAATTTATTTTTTATATGACATTTTTATCATTCATTTGAATTAAAAATAAAACTATGGAAAGAGTTTAGATACATGAAAATGAAATTCTCTCAAAAAGAAAATATTTTCTAACAAAATTTAGAAAATATGGTTTAAAATGAGAGTGATAATTTTAGATGACTACACTCATAATAAACCATAAACGATAAAAATACATAAATATAAATTTGTAATTTTTATAATTGATAAATGAGATTTATTGGTTTGTTTCATCTCCGGGGAGGAAAGAAAACAAGGCATGAGAAAAACAAGAAAGGTTGCAACTGAAATACTAACAGAAAAAGAGGAGCATCAAAATAACGGTCCTGCAAGGGGAAGTGTGACGACCACCACCTTAAAGTCATCAACAACAGCAACACCACCTCTCTTTCTTGCTCTCTATATTTTAAAAAATTATTAAATTACTAAAAACGATATATTTGAAGCACACATGACAAGTAAGCACAAGTTAATGAAGGAGCTTTCAAGGGTCGTCGGCGCCGACTTCAACGCTCTTCATTCATGTCCAGCTCCTCTCTGTCTTTCAGTCCTTCTTTGCCCTTAATTACCTTCAACACATTTCCTCTCTCTCACTCTCTCTGTGTAACAGGACGGCAACACGGTAATGAGTAGTAATAGTTGTTTTTTCTTTTTCTGGCTTTTCGGGGTCTGGGGTTGACTGGAGAAAAAAGAGCCTTCCTCTGCACGAAAAGCTTAAGTCTTTAGTTATGGTCTGAAAGAAGAAGAGGGATCAAAGGTAAAATGAAGAAAACATGGAGAGTGAACTTTGGAGTCACGAAAAGAATTTTCATTTCCTCAAAAATCAGGTTCCTTGCAATTTCTCACCTCTCTTTGCCTTTCACATATCTGCTATATATATACACTTCCTTCTTTTTGCTTCTTCTGCTATTTCTATCTAAGTAGCTCAGATTCCGGAATAAAGGGCCGGTATATGGATCTATATTCTTTAGAGGGTAGATTTGATCCAATCTAATTAACCTTTTTTACATTCTTTTCATTTATGTTTCTATTTTTTCTTCGGATTTCATGTTTATGTTTTGTATGTCTTCTCTTTTGGCTGCTGCTTCCAATTTTTTTCTTCCTTGCTGGGTGTGGAAAATAAAATATACTTCTGCTTGTTCTTTTGTTGCTCATATTCTCTAATCCCAGTTTCCCCAAATTTGTGGATCTGTGCCATTTCTTTTTATAATCCTAAAGTTTAAATTTTTAGCATTTTTAGTAATCTCATTAACGGTATCTGTTAATGGAAGCAACATGTTACTTTGTTTGGTCTTCTAAATCTGACCCTTCCTCCTCTTCTCTCTCTCTCTGTTTTTTTTAATCATTAATTTATCTGAAGTTGCATAACAACAAGTTTAATTTCAGTGATTTTCCTTCTGATCTTCTATAAAAAAAATTATGTAATTTTATTTCAAAATTCTTTGTGGAATAATTTTTATTTACATTTGTGCTTGGGATTACCAAAAATATTGCATATTTCTGGCACCTGGTGTCTGATTTTTCCCACACATTGTTTCTCTTGGGACTTAGTTTTCTGTAGAAGGACGCTTTATCATATTCTTTCTTTTGTTGTTTGATGCTCATTTTGCGTTTCTCTTTACATATCTCTGCTTCTTGATGGAAAAAACTTGCTGGACTAAGTTCATTTCTCTGGTTATGAATGCGTCTTCGTGTAAATGTTTCTCATATAATCTGGCCGATAATGCAAACAATATTCAATAAGAAATGGCAACAACCTTAGCCACTTCATCTAGCATTTCTATTTTTATTTTTGTACTGAAGTTGTGCCTCTTAAATTCATAGTTCTTAATATAATATGACTAATAGCAAAAGTAAAGAAGCTTTAAGTTTTATGCTTTTAGATATTATAAGTTAGCAGCAATCTAATTAGTTAGCATCCTGAATAATCCTAATTGGCATCTCTCGTAGAACTACCTTCTAGAACTTGACTTCTATCATTGTTAAACCACTTGTTGAATTTTGTTTTTGTTAAGATTTTGCTTTCTTGAGATGATTTTATTCCTGAAATATCTAATACGTACCACTGCTTGTTTGCAGATTGTGTGTAGCCTCAGTGTCTTACGATAGGGTTACGATTCATGATTGAATCTGCTATGGGTATTTAGCCATATTAGAATCAGATGTGAAAGCCGACGCTCAAATTGTATAGAGGAACATGAACAGTGAATCAAAGATTAGATTAGTTAGATGTCCTAAATGTCGGAAAGTCCTCCCGGAGATGCCAGATATTCCTGTGTATCAGTGTGGGGGCTGCGGCACAACTCTCCTAGGTAAGAATCTTATAAATTTGTGCTACTAATTATTTATATACTCTATTAGGTACGGGGAGAAATTCTTAGGTAGATTTAGTCTCCAACGTGAATAAAATAATTAAATGCATATTACTGTGTGATTGGATTAGTCTACGAATATAAGAATTTCTTTAGCTACAACATAAAAGACATTCTTTCATTGCCAAGAATGTAGACTAGCTGAAGAGGTTTCAACAGCTGCAAGCAGGCTTCTTCTCTAAATCATAATGATGATGTGAACTTTTTCTCCATTAAATCCTCAACTGAGATGAATTCAACATGTGCAATTACTAAGATTAAGTTGGAGACTGGAATAATCTCTTAGTTTTCATTGGCTGTATCCTTATCCATGACCAACCTTATATAGTTTTACGGGATATGATTGTTCTATGCTATTATATCCTCATTTCTGTAGTAATTTTAATAAGAAAATTGCTAGCTTTCCCACTTGTCTCAAGCTAACAGTTTTTAGTGAATCTTCTCTTCTCTTGCAGCAAAAATTCGAAAACAAAATGCCAAAAACACAACATCCAGCTTACCTGAAACAAATGCTGACGAGACTAATAACTCGTATTGTGTTTCTGAAGGTAAGGGATCCAGCAGCTCAAGTCATGAAACAGATCTTCGTTCTGCAGGGGAATGCTCTTTGGACCAGAACAATGGGAAGGATCAAATTGAATCCGGAAGCTGCAATGGTGACAATCTCACAGGCAAGCACATACTAAGTGAAGATGAGAACAGTGTGAGTGATCAAAATGGTTCTCAGGATAAGTTTGGTGCTGAGAAGCGTGAAGATAACCTATCAAATGATGGCCAAAAGATTGAAAGTGATAGCAGTGAAGCTGGGTTATGTGACAAGGAACAAGTCATACGTGTGAACTTATCAAGTGAAGATTGCAACAATGGTAGTAATCATCAAATTGAGTCTTTGACTTGTAATATTGAGCAGTGTGGAATTTCTAATGAAGATTGTTCATCTAATGGACTTGCTCATGTTGAGAATGGAGAGCTGTCCCAGTCCCTGTTAGTAGGGTCAAATTTAGAAGTTGAGGACATTGACGAAGCCTCATCATTTGCAGCTAAGGTCAAAGCAGAAGCAGAAGCAGATGCTAATAATAAGATTGATTCTACTCTCAAGAGATCCAACCAAGGAGAGCTAGTTGATGGAAAGGAAAGTAATTCAATTGTTACTGCTTATTGGCCAGCGGGAGAAAGCATATCATCGGGTATCCTTACATCTTCTCCTAATGAACTGCTGGAGCAGCCTCAGGAAACTGCTGACTATGGATTTGATCGTGCGAGGTCTACAGATACATTTGACACCACAGATTTCGTCATCCCCAGCTCTGAGGTCAGTGGTAGTCTTATAGATCTATCAAAATCTCCAACAACCAGAAGTTCTCGTGCTTACTATGATGATGGTGTCTCTTCATACGAGGGCACTGATGATCAATTAGCTAATCGGCACAAACAAGCAACTAAACATGCTCATAGGGTTGCAAACCATGCTGTTCCTGATGTGAGGTCCAGAAGGGAAAGATTCCAAGTCAACAACAATTATGAAATGCAACAGCATTTTAAGAATTCTGCATCAATTCCTCTCGAGAGGACACATTATCCTTTAAAATACAGCACATTCGATCGAGGTGAATTGCTGGAGTCAACAAGACTTGGGCACCCAGGTAGAAACTGGAGAAATTTAGAGGGAGATGAGTATCTGTCTCAGCATTCTTTCCATACAAGGGAATCCATGTTTGGATATGGAAGTGGTAGTACTTGCAACCAACTTCCCAATGAGTTGTATTACAATTCAAACTTTCCTTCACTGGACAAGGGTGCACATATTGATCAGCAGAAGTTGAAACTGTTGAGAATGGTTTACGAATTGCAGGATCAACTCAAGGCCTCTCTGAATGATAAAGCAAATGGTGGATTCACATGGAAAGATCATAAAATTCCCATGTGCTATAATCATCAGGTTGAACCCGAGGAAAATTTTCATGGTTTAGTTTATCCTAGACATTATGGCAGAGCCAGAGATGAAAGCAACTGGTCTCAACACAGTAAATACTCACCAATACCGTTCTCAGCTGAGGCAACAATCAATAGGCACCAAGTTGATCATTCCTTGTGCTGCTGCCCCCAAGACCGGAAGAGGTCAGCACAATTACCTCCTCCTGATCTCTTTCACAGTAAAGGGTTCTGCAGGGTGCACTCTCGTATCAACCTTCATAATTCCTATGGCTCTTGTTCCTCAAGTCCTCAACAGCATGTGGACTCCAAGTTTCCGATGTATAGTCGTGGAACTAAGTCTGACGACCAGAGACACAGAGATAGCGAGCTTAGGAAGTACTTGAGAGAGAAGCATCACTTGTCTAAGCGACACCTCAGGCCCCTAGCAGGTGGAGCTCCTTTCATAACTTGTCCTTTTTGCTTGAAACTGCTGCAGTTGCCTGCAGATTTTCTCCTCTTTAAAAGGAGGTTCCAGCAGTTAAAATGTGGTGCTTGTTCAGAGGTACTTAAGTTTTCGCTTGTAAACAGCTCTCATCTAATACCTTGCATGCCAGTAGCAGAAGCGCCTCCACAAAGTGAGGTTGATGAGTATAGTGATGCTATTCGTCGGAGAAACTTTACTTCTACTTCTCATATCACTGATTGCCCTTCTGTGTCATGTTCCGATGACTGTGGACAATATTTCTTTAAATGCTGTTCCACTGGCAGGGATCCTGTTGCCCAGGGCAATGCTATTGAAAGAAATATGTCATACGATTCCCTAGAGCATGACAAAGAGAGAAAGTGGTTCTTTTTGAACGAGAATCAACGCAAAGGTAAAAATCCTGTGGAAACAAATGAATCAGTTGGCCCTTCTGCTAGTACATCCAAATCAAAGATAATGTCATCAGAAATTGAGGAGCTGCCAACAGCCGCTGGAAGAGGCGGAGGTTCACCACTTCATCGATTAATGGGTTATTCCTCGGCCCGTGAAGTGTTACATGGTTGTGAACCCTCTAAATGGCCTACAGTGGAGCAGCTGAGATAAATCTCATGAAGTGATTTTTGTTGCCCTACTACCAAATTTATGCAGTTCTTTCCTTGTTCATTATTAGTACAGATGAAATATGATTGATCTCATTTCTTGGAGAGACTTGGTATATATTGGAAGAAGAAAGCAAACTTTTTTTTTTCTTTGGACCGTGAAGTGTGTGCGTAAATATGTTTTTCAAGAAAATTCCACTGTCATTTGTTTATTTGTATAGAGTAATGTTGATCCTGTTGAAGAAATTCTTTTAAATTCTTGTTTGTATTCAAAGAGAGGAAAAACTAAATTGGTAGTGAGTGGTGCGTTATAAATGGATACTAAATCTGCATTTCCCTCTCCCTTGTATATTGTGCTATACCTGGTCATAGTTTATCCAAGAAATGATTCAGTATCTTTTTGGCATCTATTATAATCTCCCTCTTTTTTTCACCTAGTCAAATTATCCAATAGATAATTAACGTCTTTGTTTCATGTATTGTGATAATTTTTGTTCATATTCTTTACCTTCGAATCTAGTCTCATCAGCTCACCTTCACAAGTTTATCAGTGCATTGTTGTCCAAGAGGAACTGCTTGTGATAAGTGGCATATGTTGATGTCTCCCATGAATGCTTCAACAGCTAAACTTAAAAACACTTCATTGGGCATGCATATTCAGTTTATATGGTTACATCAACCAGCTTTGTTTGAGAAAGAGAATGCTGGTAGGCTGGTAGCTTCATACACAAGCATCCATGCCTAGGATTAAGTGCATTTACTTCACATTTAGAGTAGAAAATTCACTTTGCAAACTTCTTTCCCTGCAACTCCATTTGTTATTCAGCAAAAAGAAGCATATATTTAGCTATTGTGAAGCTTTTCTCACTGGCTTTGATGGTCCAGTTCCAGGGAAAATTTTTAATGGATTGCTATTTATTCATATGGAGAAAATAAAAACAGTAAACATGCTACTGAACCCCTGCAGAATTGAATTTTTCTTACCTAAACTTGATCCATACATGGAAGAGTATGATTGGATCAGTCTATGAAGATCCAATCTAGATAAATATTGTCCCTGCAGAACTGTCTTATAGGAAAGGTCATGTGGAGAAATTACCATCTATAGAACCGTATTTCTGTGTAGAACAATATATGTCAGCACAATAGTGTATTTATATAAATGTGGAGTATGTTTCCTACTCTTTTATATGCTTCTGTAGATTGGCTTCTGTAGATTGTATGCAGCTTCAACTTTGTAGTAGCTCCATTAATTATATTTACATGGGTGAAAGCAAAACTGGAGCAGAGCAAAACACTGTCCTACTAACCAACAATAAACTATGTAAACAAGATTCATTTGAAAGGCAGAGCAAAACACTGTCCTACTAACCAACAATAAACTATGTAAACAAGATTCATTTGAAAGTGTCCCTATAGCTTCTTCTTCGATTTGAAACAATGGTAATCCTCTGATCCTGAAGCATGTTCAGGCTGGAGGCCAACAATCGAGTATACCGATCAAAATAAAGGAACTGTTTCATTAGAATGAGCAAATTCCCTGGGAAATCTGAGTCCGTAAGATTCACTAACACGAATCTGCACGAAACAAAAAAAATAAACACCGGTTGTTAGATTGTCTAATTATCCTCAGGCAGCTGCAGGAAATTAACTAATACCCAATATTCAATATTAGTCATATTTCTTTCGAATGTGTACTTTTGCCCAATGAAATGAGTTGTTTCTTTCAAGGAAAAAAAATTCTACCTTGTCTTGAGACAAGTATGCATACATTATTTGAAATAAAGGACTCCCTTTTCTCATGAGCAAGATTTCAACCTAATAACCTAAAGAAATTTATTTTGAATTGAAAGGTTCTTGTTTTTATTGATACAGAATATTAGATATTTAGACACATTTTACAACCGACTCTACATAAATGCATATCTAATATTTTCTAACTATTTTGCTAACTAAAAAAATGCATATTTATACAACTAATCTACTAATTAACTAATAAATGCATATTTCTAACTAATTTACTAACTAATAAATGCATATTTAAACAATTGATTTGCAGACTAATAAATATATATTTACACATCAATAAGTTTGACCCTTAATTTTTGAGATTTCCAACACTCCCCTTCAAGTTGGTTTGAAGATATCTCACATGGTTAGCTTGTTCACTAGTTTGTCAAATTGCTTTTTTCGGCAGTTTTTTAATGAAAATATCAACAATTTCTTCTTTTGTTGGAATATTAGGGCATACAAATGATACATTCTTACAATTTTTCCTTGATAAAGTTCTTGTCAATTTCTACATATTTTGTTATATCATGTAGGACATAATTTTGAACTATTACTATAACTGCTTTATTATCACAAAAAACTTTTATAGGAAGACATCTAAAGAATGTTTACTTTCAGAGAATTCTCTAATTTTCTAAAAAAAATTTCAAAATGAAAACAAAAAACAGAATTTTGTATTTACTTGTACTATTTTTCTAAAATGGAAGAAGAAATCAGTTTCCATGTTTTCTAAATTATAACTAAACTTTGAAAAACAAGTTTTAACAAGTTTTCTATATTTTCCTTTATATAAGATGTGACTTATTTTTAAATGAAAACAAAAAAATTTCACTTCATTTTTTCAAAGTTTACCCTTTTAACTTAAAATGTTATTCAAATAGAAAACAATAAGTTTTCTATATAATAGTAAGTAAACATGTTTTACAAATTTTATAATTTTTCAATGAAAATGAAAACAAAAAAAAAATTTATATAAGTAAACACACCCTTAGTTACTTTGTGTTATTTAAGTAATCTCTTTATCAAGAAAACTTCACATATTCTGGGTGCAACTGCTCTAAATTTTATTTCTACACTATTTCTAGTAACTACATTATGTTTTTTTACTTTGTCAGATAACTAAAATTCCACCAACAAAGGTGCAATATCCAAAAATATACCTCATGTCTGTTACACTTCCAGACCAATTAACATCGATATAAACTTCAACTTCTAAATGTCTCTTATCTTCAAATAAGAGACATTTTTCTAGAGTCCGCTTTAATTACCTAAGGATTCTGTAGACAACATCAAAGTGAACTTGTCTAAAAGCATGCATGAATTGACTAATCATACTTACAATAAATTTATATCTGGGTGTGTATGAAAAATGTAGATTAACCTCCCTTCTAGCCATTGAAATCTGTCTTTATCTTTAATTTCTTCAACTTTTACCAGTTGTAATTTTAAATTAGATTCAATTGGAATTTCAGCCGTTTTGCAACTGAATAAACTCAGCTCTTTTAACAAATCCAATACATACTTTTTTTGGGAAACAAATATTCATTTCCTTGATCTTGCATTCCATATTAAAAAAATATTTCAAGGTTCCCAAATCTTTAATCTCAAATTCGTAAGCCAACAATATCTTCAATCTTTTAATTTCCAAGTTGTCATCACTAGTTAAAATAATGTCATCCATATAAATAATTAAGACAATAATTTTTCTTTCACTATAATGTTTAAAAAATATTGTATAATATGTTTGCATATAATCATGACATTTTTCTGCTTTTCCAAAATGCTCGAACCAGGCCCTAAGTGACTGTTTGAGTCTATAAAGAAATTTTTTCCAATTTCAAACTTTATGTTCACTCCCATTTTCTTCAAATCTAGGCGGCTAGTCCATAAAGACTTCTTCCTCCAAATCTCCATTCAGAAAAATATTTTTTACATCTAGTCGGTAAAGAGGCAAACTAAATTTAATTGTAAGAGAGAGTAAAACTCAAATTGAATTGATTTTTACCACTCATATAAAAGTTTCATGGTAGTCTAACCTAAATATTTGTGTAAATCCTTTTGCAACTAAGTATGTCTTGTATCTCTCAATAGTTCCATCAGCCTTGCATTTTATTATGAACACCTATTTACACCCTACAGTTTTTTTACCCTCAAGTGATTCAATAATTTCTCAAGTTTCATTTTTTTTAGTGCATCCATTTCTTCCAAAGCTGCTTTTTTCTAACTCAAGTGACTAAGGGCCTCCTAAACATATTTTGTCACAAACTGATTATTGATTCTAAAAATTAAAGTTTGATGTTTTTAGAAAAATTAGGATAGGATAAGAAATTGTCAATAAGATTTGGAGTCGATGACTAGCCTTATAGGATAGCCACATTTTCTTTAGTAGTTTGATGAAATTTTTTTCTAGTGTAAATACTTTGTCACATCCTCCGATTTAGGCCCCAACCGACATGTGTATTATGAAACCAGATGCGGCAAATTGATCGAAAATTGAGTGTATTCGCTACCGAAATGGAGGTTACGATAAGAGTTTAAACTTAGGCTATATACAAGTAAAAAAAACTAGTCACAAACTCGTAACATTGAATTTTACACGAAAAATCGAGGAAAAATGACCAAATTGAAATTTCATAACTTTTGGTTCTTCAGCGAGTCGCGAATGGAGAATACTAAGATGTAGGATACATTGAGATGAGTTAGTCAATTTAATTATTTATCAAAACTTTTAGGGCATAAAAAAAAATCCAAAGTCCAGTTTTGTGTAAATCACAAAATTGAGAACATTAATACGTCAAATAAATTATAATGAGAAATTTTAGTAAATTTAATTGTAGAAAATTAATTAGCCTATAGGTTGAAATTGAAGAAATAATTTTTTTTGATTAAGGATCAATTTGAAAAAAAGAAAAGTTCGAGGATCAATTGAGAAATTTGGAAATAATTAATATTAATGGTAATTAATTAAAATAAAAATAATAATTAACTAACCCAAATGCACACATGCACGGTTACATATGGAAGCCATGCAAAACTAATCAAATCTTGCTTTTTATGAGATTATTACACATGGTCCATTATAAAAAAAAAAATGAATGAGTAAAATAATCATCTTTCTTTATACCACCATTTTGTCATTCACTTATCCCATTTCAAATTAAAAAGAATTCTCTAACTTTTCTTTAAATTTAATTCACATATAAAAAGTGGTCATTCTTTCATTTTGACAACCTTTAACCGAAATCTTCAAAACAAATATATATTGTGCATTTGCTTCTTCTCCTTTCTTTTTGACCGAAACCTATTCCTTGATATTTTCCTTAATTTTCTTCTTAAATCTTGACTACCAAACACCCATCTAGCTTTGTTAGACCACGATTTGGAGAAAGCAAGTTGTACCCAACCAAATTAAGTGACGACCGAAATGTTATATTAGAGAAAATCCATGGTGAGGAGCTCGGCTAAGGTTGGATTTCAAGAAAAATGTTTCGGTCAAAACTCAAAAGAGAGGTGGATGGTGATGCATGTTGGTCTTGAGGCAAGCAATGGTCTTGCATGTGGAAACTAAAGCCAAGGAGGATCCAAACAAATGAGTCACAGTTGCTAGAAGCAAATTTCATGGGTGAGTTATATTCCTCTCCAACCGACAGCTGCAAGTCCATTTTGGTTTCCATGTCACTTCCTTTCTCTTTTTTTTTTCTTTTTTTTTTTATATATTTATTTTCTTACTCTTGGGATGGAAAGATGAAAACTAATGCTTAATCTTCTCTCTCCCTTTTGTCTTGTTTTGATGTTATAGCTAGAGGAATGCGTGGGAAGTTAAAAATGAAATGTTGGCCAAAACACTTAGGGAACTAAATTGGTCTCCTTGAACTCTGTGGAGATATAAGGACTCTAGAAGAATTTAATCCGTGAACTAGAAGAGGTAAAGGACCCAAGAACAAGCTTCAATTTAAGACAAGGAATTAGTTAAGATTAATAAGTATATTAATAACAAAACAAAGAATAAACCAATTATATTTTGAATTTGAGTAAACCGAGAATTCCATAAAAGTATTTGGGACCTTGTGATTAATTTAAGACTTATTTGAGCCTTGGTGAGGTTGAAACCGTGACAAAAGAGAAGAATGATTTTTTTTTTATTGCTATAAAAGGAAATGGACTTAATTTTAGGACTTTTTGGAACTATTGGATAAAACTAGGTTTAGCCGAGAACTCAAGAGACTAAAATAGAATTTTGAGCTTAAAACTAATAGGGCATAAATAAAAGGAAATTAGGGTTTATGACAAAAATGGGCAAAGGTCGAAGGTTATAAGGATCAAAAAGAAAATGTTATAACTTATGTTGAGGCTAAAGTAAGTGTGGTGTAAGACAATGACCAAATATGGAGTTCGGAAATGAGATTGTGGACAAAAATAATAATAATAATTAGAATGTCAGGAGACTATAATTTCCTTTTGAATCGGAAGACCATAGACTAGACTGCAAACCATAGAACAACGAACCAACCCCAAAAAAATGTGAAATACGATAAGGTAGAAACAACGTTAGGAAGAGAATGCACATAACCTTTAATCGAACCACGATATAAGACCATAAGATAGATGCGAGAACCACTAGGATTAGGTGATCAGCAGTTTTTTGATTTAGTTATACGCTTGTATGACACAGACACTAATTGATCGGTATGTGGATTTATATCAGACATGTTGCCGTGGCAGGAGCTCAAGGTAGATGAGGGCAAAGACTTAGCTAATGCAAGAATAGCATAGGTCAGGTTTGTGCAAGTTTTATGACAATAACCATTAAAATAAAATTATTAATATGATAAAAAATAAGATGATACTATAATTATATATGTGGTGTATATATAGTATATGTATGAGATATGCATGATATATGTATGGTATATATGAGATATATGAGGTATATATGTAGTATATGTTTAGCATATGTTGAGTGTATATTTAGTATATGTGATATATAATAAGTATATGTTTGATGTATATATAATTTATGTTGGATATAATTGCTATAGAATGATAATAAATTGTATATAAAATAAATGAATGAAATGATGATAGTGAATTATGATATATGTGTTATAAGGAAAATACAAAAATGAATTATGTATTAGATACAATGATATGAATGTCATATAAAATATACGAGCAACATGCTAAGATAAACAATACATGAAAATGTATAATTCAATATGAAATGAGCACAGTAAGATGATGTTAACAAACGAATTGCATGTGTGATTTTGATGTGAAACTTGTGACTGGAATCCAAACATAAGCCTAGACTAGAATAAGGTAAACTTGTTGGCATGCCAATAAGGTTATTATTTTTTGGCCATATAAAATTATCTTTGATTTTGTGATGGTTTTGAACCATGTGAAATAGAATATAGTCTTGTGAATGTCTTTGACCATGTGATTGACGTCTTTTTCATACGACCACTAGATCGAGATACCCCTTCGTGTTTTTCTACGATATAGTCTAGGCAATTTAACTTATGGGCACAATAAGCAAAACAGATAAAGATACAATCTATTTGAATATATTTTTTTTTATTAGTATTATATATAAAATAAGATGATTTGATCAAAATTGGAGATATGCATATGAATTTTACTTAATTTGTGGGTATAATAGGTAATGTTATAATTATACATTTCAGGGTTGATACATTCTTTTATATGATGTCTAAAACAATATGTAATATTTCATGAAAAACATGCTAGCATAATAAATGAATTTTTATTTATACAAAATTTGACTATTTCTATAAAGCTTGCACTACTAAGTTAAAACTCAGCATGATAGTTTATTATCTCTCATGCAAGATCATAGTCGCCCAATGAAGGTGGAGTATGGATAGGCAATGGTTTACAGATTCAGTGATTTCACATGAGGAGCGCAACAGTAACAAAAACAATTATAGTTATGTCGTACTCATAAAGAAAATTTTTGTTTATTGCATGTAAATTAAACATATAATAGTTTTATACTCTACAAAAATATCATTCATACATATATATAAAATGACTATTTTCTCTCATTTAAAGTAATAAATATATTTATATATATTGTATGTTTATAAGTCATGTGCAAATACATCAGTTAGTTGGTCAGAGACGCCACTTTACTTGACTGACGTATATAAGGGTAATAAGGTATTACATTTAGTGGTATCAAAGTAGATTTAGATAGTTATGAGTTAGTAAAGGTTAGAGTTAGGCATGCACATGTATACATGTAACACCCCCTCATCCAAGCAGCGCGTGCCCAGATAAGAGAATATTATCCTGATTTTATCTATTCAAATATCATTCTTAAATTATGTATAAATGAAAATTACTTGTATATTTTTTTTCTTTATTTACTATTTATTTACTTGTAGTGTAAAAGAAATCATAATAAATAAACATGATACATTTTATATAATAAAGTATTATTTACAAAACGTGCATTTACTTTACAAATATTATAAAATAAAATTCAAAATATAAACACAACAGTTGTGTGACTCACAGTACTTGATACTAATTGCTCTATTAGATCAGGTCACTGTTATATTTGTCTACTATTGTCTACTTATTATTTGATATACCTGCGTGAGAGAAACTCTTACGCTAAGCTCTAGGCTTAGTGGTACATATAAATAAGGCAATAAACTATTTTATGCAACATGCATTATCATATATCAACTCATGCTTAATCATCTTCTCATGCAAATATACATATCATGGTATTCTAAGATATATAAACATCAAATTATATTCTTTTATCTCATACTTGTTTGTTTTATTAAAACATCATTATATAACACATCATAATTAACTATGTTACAAGTGGTTATTCCTTAACCTTTTTATGTCATAGTATTCTAACATGCATAAACATAATTATATTTGTTTAACTTTAACTAATCATGATTATCCATATTACCATTCATGATTCACTTTTTATTTTCAATCCCTTCTTTATTTTTTATAACATTTTTGTGCCCACAACATCCAATCATTTTTTTTATGTAAACATACATTTCATAAATTTTATTCTTTTTCATCTCATATTTATTTTATTTTATCAAATCATTATTATTCATAGCATTTTATTGCCCATAACACCTATGAACCCCTGATTAGGATAACGAAATTGTCATTCAGTCACTTAGGAGTGTCACCCGAGCAATATGATTTGCACATATAAGTACCATTACCGGCTTTATATTTGCTCCTTTGAACTAGCTCCTTGTCAATATGAGTTCCTAAAATATATAATAATTTTATCAAAAATATTTCTTTCATCATATATCTCTAACCCCTAAAATCTCTCTCTTCAAGAATCATGCTCTATACTACCTCATCCTTTAAAGAAACTTAAAGACAAGATGATGATCAACACTTACCCAAGCTCTTACCTCCTATGGCTGAAATTTTGGAGGTTTAACTCTCCTCTTTTCTTGCTTTTCTTCCTCTCTTTTGCTCCCTTAAACTTCCTTAAACTCCTTTTTGCATGAGGATCCACTTTTCCATGGCTCTCTCTCTCTCTTTCTCACTTTTTCTTCTTAGCATCAAGCTTTGGCCATTGAGGGAGATGAAGGGAACACGTGGGCTGGTTTGAGGAGATTATAGAATTCTAGATGTTAAGTGATAAGGAAGAAGGAGAGATAATTAAGAGGAAGAAGACAAATTTAATCAATAATGGGACACCTAAGCCCATAAATATCTAGATATTTTGGCTAATTAATGTGTTCATCTCCCTTGGTGTATGGTGTTTCAAAGGGAAATGTTGCCCAGATATTAGACCAAGAAGGGGGGTTGAATTGGAGTTTCAAAAATTAAACTTTAAAGTGCGAAAATAAAATTGTTAATTTTAGAAGGGATAGAGAAAATCAGACACAAAGATTTATAGAGGTTCGGGTATTAACAAACCCTACTCCTCTCCCCAATCGCAATTGAGAGTTTTACTAACACACTTAGTGTTACAATGGAGTTTTACAAGCTAACTCCCAACTATGGTGTTTCTCACAATGGCTCACACCTAACCCAGAAATCCCTTGTGTTTTAATGGCTCACACAATAACCAATTCCTTTGTGTTTTACAGGCTCACACAAACAACCTACACTTTGTGTTTTATAGGCTCACACAAACAACCTATACTTTGTGTTTTACAGGCTCACACAAACAACTTTTTAATTTGTGTTTTGGAGGTTCACACAACTAACCCTTACAAGTGTTCTTCTCTTAACCCAAAACTACCCAATGTTCACTTGAGTAAAGATTATAGAGAGAATCACTTATAAATCTTTATTGCTCAATTATGAGGAGCAATAAGATTTTTACAGAGAATTGATTTGTTCTCAAAGTATAAAAGTACAAGATAGCTTGTGATTTTTAAGTATATGCTAATTTTTTATTTTTCTTATCATTCTCTTGTTTCTTAATGCCTAAATGACTTCCATTTATACTCCCATGGCTGAATATAGTTATTGGGGGGGGGCATTAAATAAGAAACTAGCCGTTGTACCAACTAAAAAATCGCGCCTGGCATTTTTCTCTTTCATTGTTCACGGGCGTGACTATGCTTGTCACGGGGGTGACAGTTCTTCCCAAGCCGTGACTGAAGTGGTGACCTTGGTCGTGAAGCTCTCTGAAATGTTTTGACATATGGAGTCACGGGGGTGACTTTAATTGGTCACGGGCATGACACTTTTCCCAGCCGTGAGACAAGTGGTGACTCAGGTCGTGAAGCTCTCTGGATGAAATTGAATGAATCATTCACGGGGGTGACACCATCATTCACGGGGGTGCACATCTTCCCAGTCGTGACCCAAGTGGTGACTTTGGTCGTGAAGCTCTCTGGTTGAAATTACATGACTCTTCACGGGGGTGACACCTTTAGTCACGGGGTGACTGAAATGCTTACTTCACGGTTTGGTTTTCCTTCATGGTCGTGAACTTCAAATGTTGGTTTCGGTAACGGCTAGCTTCCTTCACGGGGGTGACTCCTAGAGTCACGGCAGTGAACATGCTACTTCTTGCTTTTTGTTTCTCAAGTATTTATACTTCCAATTCTCCATTCTTGCTATTTTAATTCATGTCCTGTAAAATATACTTACAAAAATAAGTATGTTAAATACAATATTGCTATATTATTTATTATCATCAAAATGACAAAAATATCCCTCAAGATTAACAATCTCCCCCTTTTTGATGGTGACAAATAATCTAGCAATATGTGATTTTGAGAAGTCTCCCCCTCAAAATATACTTAGGATAAAAATTATAATGTGCAAGAATAGTAAATAAAGATGTAGCATCAAATAAGATTTTAAGTATATGCAAGTTATATGAGAAGTATATCAATACATACCATAATTCCTTTTTAAGACAAAAAGTATATGTAAGGTATATCATGGCATGTTTTTATTTGTAACTTGCTCTTAAGGTGTATGCAAAGTATGCTTAGGGTATTTTTAAAGAAATTATCTACTTTGCATCTGAAAAGTTGAATCAAGATTTTAAAATCAATTCAAAGTTGATTCACAATTCTTATATTACCTTATCATATATTATCTATCATATATTGCTAGTTTTCTCCCCCTTTTGTCATCAATCAAAAAGAATATGTAGATTGAAGTAAACGAAAGCAAATATATTATGAAGACAGGGATACAAATTATGAAAGAAATTTTAAGATTTCCTACATAAACATAACAAACAACAAAAAAAAATGAGCAAACATAACAAAATTTAGGCTACTCTCTAGCCTATATCCTAGCTAGACATCCTATCACGAAGCCTAGCTACTTCAGCCTCAAGACTGTCGATCCGAGACTCCATGAAGTCCTTGAGGTTTTCCAACCTCTCATCCATGGAAGTCTACAGCTGCTCGAAACGTGGTGCCAAAAGGTCGACCACCTGCTGCGCTAAAGACGGTGTGGAGGCTGAGGACTGTCCAATGTCTTGATAGATGGCTAGAGTGGCTTCCTCAATCCTAGCCCTCTTTTTCTGCTGGACTCCCTGGAGGCCTGCTTTAAAATCCTCCATGTCATGATCTTCCCAGATAATCTCTCCAGCAGTATCAGTGAAGCGATAAAAGATATCGTTCTGGTAAACGATTCTCACTGCTGCTCCCATCTTGATGAATGACTCGATATCCAGCCTATCTCGTGGATGTGCAGGAATGATGTTGAAGTAGTGGTTATCCAGCTTCAAGTAATTGAGCTTCATTGCCATATGAGTGACATAAGCCCTAATTAAGATATCTCCTGTGGGCTTGGTGGCGATGGAGAGAAGATGGTTTGCAAACCATCTGGAAAGCGCCACTGTGACTCCCCGGTGAGCCATCTCGAATAAGAAGAGTTCTGACTTCCTAATAGTTCCATTGCTCTCTCTCCGAGCAAAAATGCTATAGGTTAGAAACCTATGCAAATACCTGTGTACTGGGGCCACGAGATGAGTGCTCTTCGTCTTCTTTACGTCCCAACTACAGTTATATCCAAAATGAGTCCAGGCTGCAGGGGCAGAGAATTCTACCTCAGTCTCATTCAGAACGCCATCTGATGGTAGGTTGACCAATTCTCCAAATGCGATGGCGCTGAGGGTGTTTGCATTGTTGCAGATTTGAAATTTCACCATTCCAGTTGGTGAAACCTGCATGGTGCTGAGGAATTCCAGCGTTGGCTCCCGTAGGGTTGGCAGATGAATTTCAACAAATTCTCGTAGATGACAGGCTTGAAGTTGCTCTGTCATAGCCATCTCGAGTCCAAGATTATGGACTGTCTGCCATTTGAAGGACCTTGATGATAAAATTGGTCTCTTCTTCAAAGTTGCATACCGAGGATGGCAACTTTCGGGTATGATGTTCATGAGGTAATCTGAATACCTCTTCGGTGCATGGGACTTCTTTCTCTTCCCTTTTGACGAAACAGACTCCATTTTGTTTGAAGAATTTTAGTTTGAAGAAGATTTTTGACAGAAAAAGTATGATGAAATACCCTAGGAATGTCTGTTTTCTGCTGAAGATTCGAACTTTTGATGGAATTTATAGTGAAATATCAAGGCTTTGGGGTCGGAATCTTCAATGTCTCAATGAATGAGAGTAAATGAGAGCAGTTTTGGGAGATGGAGAGTTGAAATGAAGATTGTAACCGGCTGTTTTCTTATATATTCGATACATTCACGGGCGTGGCTTACAGTTTCACGGGCGTGAATTGTCGTGTTCACAGTTTGCTGAAGCAGTGTTCCACCCGTGAATGAAAGCATGAATGCGTTCACGGGTGTGATCGATGAGCCTCATGGCCGTGAATGATCATCCATCACGGGGGTAAATACGGTGTCATGGCCGTGAACTGTTGAATTTCACTACTTATGCCCGTGAAGTAAGTCATGACACAAGGCGTGAAAGTTTCTATGAGTTTTTGAGGCGTACTGCTTCACGGGAGTGAACAAGTGTCACGGGCGTGACAAATCTCTGCCATGGTTGTGACTTAAGCCGTGAAACTATGTTTCACCACTTGAAGCCGTGACTCATGCCGTGACCCAAGGCGTGAAAGCTTCTGTGAGTTTTTGAGGCGTAATGGTTCACGGGAGTGAAAAAGCGTCACGGACGTGAATATTTTTATCCACGGGCGTGACTTAAGTCGTGAAACAATGTTTCACTATTTGAAGCCGTGAAGCATGTCGTGAACCTAAGTCATGAACGACACTGCCTCTTTAGGCCACTTAAGTCACGGGCATGAGTATAAGTCACGGGCGTGATGCCCCTATAATTTTCATCAGATTGAATTTTAGTTCTGCAACAAGACTTAATTATTTCAACAAACATTTTACTTCATAAAACATAAATTCAAAAAAATTTATCTTATAACTTGTGAGAATTCATATTCTTGTAATCACAAAGTTAAACCATCAATCATACCTAGTTCTCTTCTAATGAAATTAAATCTTTCCTCATTTAGAGACTTAGTGAAAATATCTGCTAATTGCTTTTCTGTGCATACAAATTCTAATTCAACATCTCCATATTGAACATGATCTCTAATAAAGTGATGTCTAATGTCAATATGTTTACTTCTAGAGTGTTGAATAGGATTCTTTGAAAGATTTATAGCACTGGTGTTGTCACATTTTATAGGTATATGGTTCATCTCATGACCATAGTCCTTAAGTTGTTGTTTTATCCAAAGAATTTGTGTACAACAACATCCAACTGCTACATATTCAGCCTCAGCAGTTGAGAGAGCAACTGAAATTTGTTTCTTGCTAAACCAAGAAACCAAACATTCTCCGATGAAATGACAAGTACCTGAAGTGCTTTTCCTATCCAAAAGACTACCAGCATAGTCTGCATCTGAATATCCTATAATATAGAAAGATGAATTTCTAGGATACCATAAACCTAGATGCAATGTACCATGTAAATATCTTAAAATCCTTTTTACAACATTTAAATGAGATTCTTTTGGACATGATTGAAAACGCGCACATAAGCAAACACTATACATAATATCGGGTCTAGAAGCAGTGAGATATAAAAGTGATCTGATCATACCTCTATAAAGTTTTTCATTAATGCTCTTACCCTTTTCATCTTTGTCCAATTTTGTTGATGTGCTTATAGGAGTCTTGGCATTTTTGCATCATTCCATACTAAATTTTTTGATTAAGTCTTTGGCATATTTGGATTGGTTGATGAATATGCCCTCATTGCTTTGTTTGATTTGTAGACCAAGGAAATACTTAAGTTCTCCCATCATGCTCATTTCAAATTCCCTAGTTATGCACTTAGCAAATTCTTGACAAAGTAGCTCATTAGTAGAACCAAATATTATATCATCAACATAAATTTGAACAATTAGTATCTCATGCTTATGCTTTTTGATGAACAGTGTAGTATCAACATTTCCCTTTGTGAAGCTATTTTCTAGTAAAATAGAATTTAGTCTTTCATACCAAGCTCTTGGAGCTTGTTTTAAACCATACAAAGCTTTTGAAAGTTTAAAAATATGATTTGGCAAATCATAGCTTTCAAAACCTGGTGGTTGTTCTACATACATTTCTTCATCTATATAGCCATTTAGAAATGCACTTTTCACATCCATTTGAAAAAGTTTGAAATTCATGTGACATGCATATGCTAAGAGTATTCTTATAGCTTCTAATCTAGCTACCGGTGCATATGTTTCATCATAGTCTATACCTTCTTCCTGATTATATCCTTTTGCAACTAGTCTTGCTTTATTCCTAGTTATTAACCCTTGTTCATCTAACTTATTTTAAATACCCATTTGCTGCCTATGATTGGATGATTCTTAGGTCTTGGTACTAGGTTCCATACCTTATTTCTCTCAAATTGGTTAAGTTCCTCTTGCATGGAAATTACCCAACTTTCATCATTAAGAGTCTCATCAATGTTTTTAGGCTCAATTTGTGAAATAAAAGCAATGTCAGTGACTAAATGCTTGAAATGAGATCTAGTACTTACTCCCCTTGATAGATCACTAATTATTTGCTCTTTTGGATGATTTCTGTTCATTCTCCATTCTTTTGGAAGTTTTTGCTCCAATTGTTCTTGATTTTGAGGTAGTAGTTTTTTTTATCATTTTCTTCATTTCCATTTTCAATGACAAGTTTTTCCATATTATCTACAACATCATCAAGAACACTACCTTTCACAAGATCAAGTCTACTAGATTCATTAAAAACAACATGCATGGATTCTTCCACTATTAATGATCTCTTATTAAATACTCTATATGCTTTGCTGGTTGTAGAGTACCCTAAAAAGATACCATCATCAGACTTAGAGGCAAATTTTCCAAGATTGTCCTTGGTGTTCAATATAAAACACTTGCATCCAAATACTCTAAAGTATGATACCAAGGGCTTTCTTCCATTCCATAGCTCAAATGAGGTTTTGTTTAAAAGAGGTGTTTTGAAAACTCGATTTGAAATATAACATGCAGTGTTTGTGGCTTCTGCCCAAAAATAAGTTGGTAATTCATATTCATTAAGCATTGTTCTTGCCATTTCAATTAATGTTCGATTTTTCCTTTCAACTACACCATTTTGTTGAGGTGTTCTAGGAGATGAGAAATTATGTGAAATACCATGTTCAAGACAAAAACTTTCAAAGTTTTCATTTTCAAATTCTTTCCCATGATCACTTCTTATTTTTGAAATGCAGTACCCTTTTTCATTTTGAATTCTTTTAGTAAAGTTTTTGAAATTTTCAAAAGCATCACTCTTTTGAGCTAAGAAAATTACCCAAGTAAATCTAGAGTAATCATCTACGATGACAAATGCATAATATTTTCCTCCTAAGCTAGCAACCCTAGTAGGTCCAAATAAGTCTAAATGTAGGAGTTGAAGGGGTTTTGAAGTACTTACTATGTTTTTGGCTTTGAAGGATGACTTGTGTTGCTTTCCTCTTTGACAATGATCACATGTCTTGCCTTTTTCATATTTAACTCTTGGTAATCCTTTTACTAGCTCTCCTGTGCTAAGACTTTATATTAAATCCATGTTAGCATGACCAAGTCTTCTATGCCACAGCCAAGATTCATCACTAGTAGTCACAAGACACTTAGATGAATGGTTAGATAGTTCATGTAAGTTTATTATGTATGTATTGATATCTCTATTTCCTTTAAATATTTCTTGATCATCAATAGAGATTACAAGACATTCATTTGAAGTGAAGATTACTTTGTGTCCTTTATCACATAATTGACTTACACTTAACAAGTTATGTTTCAAGCCATCAACAAGTAAAACACCCTTAATAAGAGTAGTAACATTAACACCAATAGAACCAATGCCAATTACCTTACCCTTTGCATTGTTTCCAAAGGTAACTTTACCTCCATCAATACTTTTGATTTCATTGAAGAGTTCTTTGTCTCCTGTCATATGCCTAGAGCATCCACTGTCTACTAGCCATGCAGTTTTGTTTATTGTGGACTTGAGGCATACCTACAGAGTTACGAATCAAGTATGATATTTAGGTATCCAAATGAGTTTGGGTCCTTGGGGGTTAGCACATGAAGGTTGCCAATGAGCCTTTCTTATCCAGCAATGTTTATTTATGTGACCTATTTCCATACAATAATTACATTGTTTAGGTCTAAACTTGTTTTTTGGTCTCATATTGTATTTAAATGCCATAATTCTATTAGACTGATTTTGAGAACAATGGCATGCACGTTCATGAATAATTTGCGTTTTTCTTGATGCATGCTTCTTATACATAAAGGCATGATTCTTTTTCTGTATAGAGGGTTTAACATTCTTATTTTTTGGTGTTGTTCTAATAGGTGTGTAGATGTTATGTTCTTTAGATTTAACAAATACAGTTTTGTTAGAAGATGATGATGTGTCTTTAAACCCTAGACCATGTCTAACTAAAGGTTGTCTTTGAGACACAATGAGAGTATCTAAACTCTCTTTACCCTTGTGAAATTTAGAAATGGAATTTCTAAATTCTTCAACTTCATTTTTCAAAGTATTATTTTCTTTTAACAGTGAAGTTGTTGAGGGTTTTGATGAGTATTCATCTAATGACTTTTGAAGTGATTCATTAGATGATTTAAGCTTTATGTTCTCCTTTTCTAAGTCATCTATCTTATTTTTCAAATTAGAGATATTATTTCTATAGATACTAAATTTTGTTCTATATTTCTCTAATTCTATATTTAATTCTTATATTAGGCTTTGCTCATTATCATCATCTTCACTATTACTATCATTATTACTACTATCATTATTGAAAGAGTATGAGTGTAGTGATCTTACCTCGTCCGAGACGTGATCCTCAATAGCCATGAAACATAGGTTGACCTTTTCACCTTCATTATCATCTTTTTCACTTGAAGTGCTTTCGTCATCCCATGTGGCTTTGTGACCTTTCTCCCCATTGTCTCTTTGGTATTTGCTCTTATGCTTCTTGAGCCTTGGACATTCTGGTTTGATATGTCATTTCTTTCTACATTCATAGCATTTTACCTCTTCCTTACTTATGTGTATATCATTTGAAGTTTGTTTGAGGTTTCTTTCCCTGAATTTTCTGGAATTGATCATTTTCTTCTCAATGATTCTTTTTAATCTCCTTGAAAGCATAGTGATGTCCTCATTTTCATCATCACTCATCTCTTTATCATCTTCACTTTCTTCTTGAGATTTTGAAGTAGAGGCTTTGAGTGCTAAGGGTTTTCTTTTCTCTGGCTCTGCTTCAAGCTCTCTATCTCTCTTTACTGCCATCTCATGTGTGATAAGCTTGCCAATCAGCACATCGGTGTTCATGATACTTATATTTTCATTTGTTTCTTCTATGCCAGCAACTCTTAAACCATAGTCTTTAAGAGGAAGACTTCTCAGGATTTTATTGTTTACATCTTCCAAGCTCAGATGCTTCCCAAGTTTCCTCATTCCATTTATAATGGATATAAGACGGTTGGTCATGTCAGTGATTGACTCATTTGATTTCATCTTGAAGAGCTCATATTCTGAGGTTAGAAGTTGAATCTTCTTGGATTTGACTTGCTTAGTTCCCTCATGATAGTTCTCCAATGTCTTCCACATACTATATGCTGTTGAGCAATGCTGTACTCTCCCACATTCTTCAATAGATAATGAGCTTGATAGAATTGTCATTGCCCTCTTGTTTTTAAAATTTGCTCTTCTTTGGGGCTCAGTCCAATCATCTCTTGATAGGATTTCCTCTTCACCATCAGCTCCTCTTCTGGTTGGTGGTGTCCATTCTTTTTGTACACTATCACAGACTTCAATTCCTTCACTATCCAAATATGTCTCCATCCTAAACTTCCAATGGGCATAATTTGCTCCATCAAAGTAAGGTTTGAGACTCTGGAATCCTTCACTGGCCATATCTAACTCTTTACTAGCGCTTTTTAGACTTCGATGCTAGACAAAGCTCTGATACCAATTGTTACCCAGATATTAGACCAAGAAGGGGGGTTGAATTGGAGTTTCAAAAATTAAACTTTAAAGTGCGGAAATAAAATTGTTAATTTTAGAAGGGATAGAGAAAATCAGACACAAAGATTTATAGAGGTTCGGGTATTAACAAACCCTACTCCTCTCCCCAATCGCAATTGGGAGTTTTACTAACACACTTAGTATTACAATAGAGTTTTACAAGCTAACTCCCAACTATAGTGTTTCTCACAATGGCTCACACCTAACCCAGAAATCCCTTGTGTTTTAATGGCTCACACAATAACCAATTCCTTTGTGTTTTACAGGCTCACACAAACAACCTACACTTTGTGTTTTATAGGCTCACACAAACAACCTATACTTTGTGTTTTACAGGCTCACACAAACAACCTTTTAATTTGTGTTTTGGAGGTTCACACAACTAACCCTTACAAGTGTTCTTCTCTTAACCCAGAACTACCCAATGCTCACTTGAGTAAAGATTACAGAGAGAATCACTTATAAATCTTTATTGCTCAATTATGAGGAGCAATAAGATTTTTACAGAGAATGGATTTGTTCTCAAAGTATAAAAGTACAAGATAGCTTGTGATTTTTAAGTATATGCTAATCTATTGTTTTTCTTATCATTCTCTTGTTTCTTAATGCCTAAATGACTTCCATTTATACTCTCATGACTGAATACAGCCGTTGTGGGGGCATTAAATAAGAAACTAGTCGTTGTACCAACTAAAAAATCGCGCCTGACATTTTTCTCTTTCATTGTTCACGGGCGTGACTATGCTTGTCACGGGGGTGACAGTTCTTCCCAAGCCGTGACTGAAGTGGTGACCTTGGTCGTGAAGCTCTCTGAAATATTTTGACATATGGAGTCACGGGCGTGACTTTAATTGGTCACGGGCGTGACACTCTTCCCAGCCGTGAGACAAATGGTGACTCAGGTCGTGAAGCTCTCTGGATGAAATTGAATGAATCATTCACGGGGGTGACACCATCATTCACGGGGATGCACATCTTCCCAGTCGTGACCCAAGTGGTGAATTTGGTCGTGAAGCTCTTTTGTTGAAATTACATGACTCTTCACGGGGGTGACACCTTTAGTCACGGGAGTGACTGAAATGCTTACTTCACGGTTTGATTTTCCTTCATGGCCGTGAACTTCAAATGTTGGTTTCGGTAACGGTTAGCTTCCTTCACGGGGTGACTCCTAGAGTCACGGCAGTGAACATGCTACTTCTTGCTTTTTGTTTCTCAAGTATTTATACTTCCAATTCTCCATTCTTGCTATTTTAATTCATGTCCTGTAAAATATACTTACAAAAACAAGTATGTTAAATACAATATTGTTATATTATTTATTATCATCAAAATGACGAAAATATCCCTCAAGGTTAACAGGAAATATGGGAGACAATTAAAAGATAGAAAATTCTAGATTAAGAGTGATAATGAAGAAAGGATAAGCAATTAAGAGTAAAGTGACAAAATTAATTAATTAATGGAGACACCTAAGCTATAATCTAGATGTTTTCATTAATGTCTAATTCATGCACATCACTTGGCTAATTGTTGCATGTCACTTGGTTAAGCCAACCACCATATGTATTTAATGTCCCAATTCATGCATTTAATTGGTAATTATCCTTATTAATTCTCCAATTTTGGGTAAATTGCAAATTGACTCCAAAACTTTTCAAAAATTTTAATTTAGCCCCTTATCGTAATTTAACATCTTTAAATAATTTAAAAACTTTATTAAATATTTTTCATAATTATTTGCCCTTATTTTAATTTTTTTCCATTCAAAATCCTAATTTATACTCCGGTCAAACCGATGCATTAATTTAATGACACACGCGACCCGGGCCTAAATTTGCGAATATGACAATACACGTCAATATAATTATGACATAAAGATTTCTAATAAATTGCTACTCTTTGATGTAGACCACTCTTTCTAATAAATAAAAGAGATAAAACAATAGTTGAGTCAAATTCTTAAAAGAGAAAGGCAAAGGGACTTGATTTTGTTGCTATACCCGTTTATACATAAATATCACCAGTAAATATGACGGAACTAAGTATGATATATTTCTCATTACAACTTCCAGTAGAATTAGCACTTTTAATCGAGCACTAGTTTTCTGAAATAAGGCTGAACACGCTCGACTAATAATCAAGATATTGCCAATATAATAGTATGGAATCTAGTACAACAAGTTACAAAAACATGACATTGTTGAACCTTTAGAATATATATACTGATTAATGAAATAGAATGTAGTATGTAAACTGATAAATAATAAAGTTATGAAAGCTAAGAACACCTACCTTGTCCTTAAGGTGAGTATAATATACAGATAGAACTTGAATATAAAGATATGTGGTATATTCCATAATTTTTAGAGCCACAAATTCATACACCTAATCTAATATTCATATGGATAAATAATTACAGAACTTGACTTAATATGACAAGAATAAGGTGAGTACGGGCACATGAAAAAGAAAGGTTTAAAACAATTAGGTGCTGCTGGAATAATGAAGAGGAATCAAAGGTATTATCACTTTGAAAAGTGGAAAGTTAGAAAACCCTTAGCTAAAGAGGGGGAAATATGATTAAACCCTATATAGAAATTGAGTTATAAACTAATCAAGAACAATTAGAGATTTAAACACTCTCAAAAAATGGAAGAGCTTAAAGAGAACTATAAAGCAAAAAGTTTTGTTAAAGTTATGTCAAAATAAGGAAAAGAAAGTTTATAAATTATATCATCTAATATAATTTCTATATTTGCCATAATCAATAATCTGATACTATAGAGTTAGATGAATAGGTAAAAAGTTGAATCTCTTAAAACGAATAAAGTATAACTAGAAAGAATGAAGAATAATACATTTGGGATATGTAGTGACAGATAAAAATATTAGCAAGAATTCCACAAAAATGACAAACTAATAATAAAGATTCGAGAGTTGTTCTTAAATTCTTGTAACCAACCATTTAAAAAAGAGGGTATATCATAACAAATTAATAGATACTAAGTAAAACTTGATAGAATGTGACTAAGTTTGTTAAAATACTAAAATTAAAAGGGTTTATTTAGAAGGAGAACTTAGCAGTGATGCTTTGTATAATATTATAGCCCTACCTTGACTCAATCTAAATAGTGGATATATAGAATATACATTTTGATCATGGGAATTATGCATATTAATCCTTTTTACTCTTTAAAGTCCACAAGTTGTGGAGGAAAACCAATCCAGAATATATTTAACCCTTATGCTAATAACATCGTACACTTTACACGTAAACTTTAATAAGTGTGAATTTATATTTAACACAATAAATGAAAGGAAAGTTAAGGAATATTAAAAATAGACTGAAAATATCCAAAGATAAATATAAACCTTATGTAGATTTGAATTGAAAATGATAGATAGTGCTGATAATGGCAAAAAGTTTTTGAAAAACTTACCATAAAGAAAGTTATCTAGTTTGGTAGAGAAATAGAGAATTAAGTCTAGATCTATTAAATTGTATCAAATGTTGAAACAAATGAGGTTGATATCACACGAATAGGTTTCATCCCATAGGCATGATGTCTTATTAAAGACGAAATAGCCAATCTAGTGGGGATGGTAAGAGACTACCAAACTAGATGAATAATAAATAAGAATTAGAATAAGATAACCTGGTGGTGTTGAAATAAAGGATATAGGTGCCCAGTTAAAACAATGGTAAGCATGAAAGCCTATGAATTTATGACAAATAGGAGAAAATCCTAATTGACCCATGAAAGTGGTACTAACGGAGAAGCCCAAATGCTAAAACACACCCACTACTCATAAAAAAAAATTGAATAGACACTAGTCAATAAAGCGAACTCCCCTAAAGGAAAACATTTTAGAAAGATAATTGAAATAAAAAAAATATGCCTAATACTCATCATGCTATTAAGAAAATATGGTAAGAAGCGCCTCTATTATTTGCCAACAATTTTAATAGGCCAATAAAAATGAGGTGCCTCCTATCCTTACTCAGTCTTAAGAGAAATCTTATAAGGAATAGTAGAATATTATGAGATAAGATATGAATTGAGCACAATAAGGTGATGTTAACAAACGATTTGTATGTGTGATTTTAATGTGAAACTTGTAACTAGAGCCCAAAGATAAGTTTGAACTAGAATAGGGTAAATTTATTGACATGTTAATAGGGTGATTATTATTTGGCCATGCAAAGATCTTTGACTATGTGAAATTATATTTGATCCTATGATGGTTTTGGACCATGTAAAATAAACTTGGTTATGTGAATGTCTTTGACCATATGATTGATGTCTTCTTCATACGACTACTGGGTCGGCATACCCCTTCGTATTTCCTTAGAATCCGGTTTATGCAATTTAACTTATGGACACAACAAGCAAAACAGATAAAGATACATTCTATTTGAATATATTTTCTTTTATTAGTATTATATATAAAATAAGATGATTTGATAATAATTGGAGATATGCATATGGGTTTTACTTAATTTGTGGGTATAATAGGTAAATTTTATAATTATACATTTCGGCGTTGATACATTTTTTATATGACTATCTGAAATAATATATAATAAAATAAATGTTATATTTCATGAAAAGTATGCTAGCATAATAAATGAATTTTTATTTATACAAAATTTGACTATTTCTATAAAGCTTGCACCATTGAGTTAAAACTCAATATAAGAGTTTATTACCTCTCATGTAGGATCAGAGTCGCCTAACGAATGCTGAGTATGGATAGGCAAGAGTTTACAAATTTAATGATTTTACTAAAGGAGCGACAGTAATAGAAACAGTGATAGTAATGTCATATTCATAAAAAAAAAATTGTTTATTGCATTATGTATATTTTAAAATAAATACATGTCAGCAAATTAAGCATATAACAATTTTATAGTCTACAAAAATTTCATTTATACATATATATAAAATGACTATTTTGTCTCATTTAGAGTAATGAGTATATTTATATACGTTGTATATTTATAAATCTTATGCAAACATATTAGTTAGTCAGTTAGAGACACCACTTTACTTGACTAACTTATAAAAGGGTAAAGAGTGTTACACACGTAGTTCAAAATTTCTATTATTTTGGATTGTTTCTCCTTACTGGTGATTCCCTAACCTTTGACACGAGTAAACTAAGTTCAACTATATTATCTTTATCAAACAATTTTGTCCCATCAATGGAAGAAGTATTATCATGAGAAAAAAATGTTAGTTTAAAAACATGTCAAAACTGATTTTCATTGTATTTCTCCCTTGAAGGAAAGTTTTGCTAAAAAACATAATTTTTTCAAGAAAATTTGCATCCATGGTTATATAAAATTTTCTAGTTGTTGGATTAAAATATTTATACCCTTTTTATTTGAATCATAACCTATAAAAACACTTTTTTCAACTCAATGGTTTAATTTATTTTGAAGGTGGTTAGGTATATGAATATATATTGTGCAATAAAAAAAACTTTTAGGGGTAAATCTGTGGTCAACCTATTTATAGAAAATATGTTTCTTAATGTTTGTTAATGTGTATCATATTTCAGTACCCGACTAGACATTCTATTAATTAAATAATAAACAGTTAAAATTGCATCTCTCTATAAATATTTAGGCATATGCATAAAAAAATATGAGTGACTTAGTCACTTTTAATAAATATCGGTTTTTGCACTCAGCTATACTGTTTCATTGGGGTGTACCCTACAAGTAGATTGGTTTTGGATGTTTCTTTCTTTCAAAAAAAAATTTCAAATAATCATTGAAATATTCAGTACCATTATCGACTCTTAAAATACTAATTTTAATGTTGAATTGGATCTCAATGAAAGCATAAATGTTTTTGAATATTTGTGCAATATTAGTTTTTGATTTCATTAAATAAATATAACAATATCTTATGTGATCATTAATAAATGTCACAGACCATTTTTTTTTCCATTCAATGTGTGAATTTTAGAGGGTCCCCATACATAAAAGAACTTGAAGGAAAATAATATTTTAAATTGTAAGTCACACGATGACTTTTAGATAAAACACGAAATTCACAATCCAGCAAAATGCAAACAACTCATTTAAACAAATTAGAGAATAAATGTTTCAAATAAATAAAATTAATATGATGGAAAAATATTATTTTATCATAAATAGAAAAAAAAAACTAATACTACCAACAAAGCCCTGAATTTATTTATTCTAGAAGATCTTTTCATTAAAATAGTAGAGACTATCTTGCATTTTAGTATTGTCAATTATATTTAAAAAGTTTGCTCACAGATAACAAATTATAAGCAAGTTTATGAACATGCAGAACGGATTGAAATTTAACATTTTCAGTAAAAGGAATTGAGATTTTTCTTGCAATAGATAAAAAAAACTACTGTCTGTAATTCTGATTTTCTGATTGTTAGGACAAGAGACATAATTTTGAAACAAATTTAAAAGATTTTTCATATGACTAGTTACATCATAATCAATTATCCTAGGAGTAGATGAAAAAACATAAAAAAATAGAAAAAAATACTACCTATTTATGCCAAAGAACCAACAAGAGTAGGAGTTGACATATTGGATTTCAATAATTGTAGAAGTTGTTTCACTTGTTTTCTATTAAAAAAAGACATTTCAGTAGTATTAGTCATAACTGTATTCCAATTTGACTATCCTCCATATCCTTTTTTCTTTGGTTTCCAATGTGCTGGTTTTTCATAGATCTTCCAATATGTTTCACAAGCATGCCCAGGTTTATTGCAAAAATCACACCAAATGTTCTCATCTATCTTCCTTTGGGTGTTGGATGTCTAAATAGTTGCATTAGCAGCAGAAGTAATTAGGGAAAATTTTTTAATTTCAACAGCAATTGTTTTCTTTTCTATCATAATACTACTATGACTTTTTTCTCTTTGAACTTTAGAAAACAATTCTCTAATAGATGGTAAAGGTTGCCTTTAAATAATTTTTTCTCTCACTTCATCAAATTCTATATTAAGACTAGCCAAAATTTTGAAAATTCTATAACACTCCACCATCTTTCTATGGTGATTTCCATCTTTTGTACATTTCCATTAGTAATCCATAAATAGGTCAAGGTCTTGCTATAATCTTTTAAGGGTATTGAAATACTTAATGACAATATTTTTTTCATTGTCGTATTCTCTTAATTTGGTCTCCAACTCATAAACTTAAGAGTGATTTCCAAAATCATATTACATCTAATTTATATTGTCCCAAAGTTCTTTAACAGTTGAATAATATATGTAATTTGCACTGATGTCTTCTTCCAGAGTATTGGCAAGTCAAGCCATAATCATAGAATTTTCTGCATCCCAAGTAGCATATGCGACATTCGTTTTGTTTTTCTATATTTTTGTGTCACCAGTCAGATAACCAATCTTTCTTCAACCTCTGATGTACAAATGAACAATTTGAGACCAGTGCAAGAAATTGTTACCATTTAATCGAATGGTAGTAATCTAAATTGAGTGGAAAATAGAATTTGAATTGTTGAGTTTGGGGATTACTTTAGACAAAGTGGTAGAAGTGATTTTAGAAATAGTGTTAGCCATGGAAAAAAATTAATTGGGTTAGCAAAAAAAGATCTAAAAACAAATGTTATTTTCAGAACTTTTTACTGCTCTGATACCATAAATAAATTTATTTTGAACTGAAATGGTCTTGTTTTTATTGATACAAAATATTACATATTTATACACATTTTACAAGTGCCCTACATAATTGCATATCTGATTATTTTCTAACTGATTTGCCTACTAATAAATGCATATTTACATAACTAATCTGCTGACTAAGAAATGCATATTCCTAACTAATTTGTTTGACTAATAAATTCATATTTACACAACTGATTTGTTAACTAATAAATGCATATTTATACATAAAAAAGTTTCACCCTTAATTTCTGAAATTTTCAATACAATCATTCTGATCTCAAACTGTTCTTTGCTAGTCTCAGCTAAGGAACCAAGAGCATTATTTAAATATAAATATTGTAATCGAATGATATATGAGCTGTGAATCCAATGTTAAAAAAGAAGTGCTAGGATATACCCATTTTAACAATTGAAATATCCTGCAAATCTTTCAGATGCAAATAAGAATGATGGGAACTGAATAGTGATCAGCCTCCACCCAACCTTCTCGCACTCTAACGTGCAATTTATATGGCTATGTATATAAAATCAAATTAGTCACAAGCTTGGAACAAATCTTGACAACCTGACTGATTTGAATGTGCACATAGGTTGTTGCAAATGTTACCTATGGCTAAATATGAAAGTTACTTCAGGAATAGTATATTTCTATCATGATTGTTAAACTTCTCTTTGAACAGCAAGTAATCTGCCTATTTTAATAGAGTTTGAATAATATTCATCAGCAATGGATGCTTTGAAGAGGTTTAAAATGAAAATATTTTATTGCAGAAAAGATGCCAAATTCTTTGAAATCTTCGTTTATTTTTTATTTTTTAATTATGGAGTATTTGGAAAGAGAGAAATGCACATTTCCAAATCATAGAGTTTGTTATGGAAGTAGGAGTTGTTTTAGGCTTCTATTTGGGCATATGATTCAGCACTTCCTCTTTTCTTTTCTTTTTTTTCCGTTGTTGTGGTTGGGGGCCCCCCGGGGGGTTGTGGGTGTTTGCATTGGGGTTTCAAGAAAAAGTGCATTCATTTGTCTCTCATCAACTAGTAGGTTGGCAGTACATTTGTATTAGCATCTCTTGCTGTTGCAACAACTATTTCTGTATCCAATTCCTGCAATAAAATACAAATTTGTGTTTCGAAGGAGCACTCCATATAAAATCATATTTTTGATGTTGGAAAGAATATCAATGTCAACATCAAAGATAAGCATTTTGGAGTATTTAGTGCCTGCCTGTATCGATAAAAATATATTTTCCAAGTCCCTTGCAAAGGCATTGACATCAACATCCTTATTTGTAGCTCCCATTTCAATCAAGGCAGATGCCATTGACTCATATTCTTCAGTTGTCATGAGATATGCGCCCGACAATTCCTATAGAAACATTTTTGTTTTAAGTTGTTGATGGACAGTCATAATAGCTTATCAGCGGCAAAGTCAACATAGAAATTTTTATATGCCTTCTATTTATCGAGACTTCTAGTAAGAAAATCCAGGAGTCACAATTTATTGTTCCTTATCTTTTCTTGGTCAACCAAACACCTAGCAGAGTTAGTGCTAGAAAATATGTTCTGTTTTATACCATCTGAACCAACGCCAGTCCTTCACACTTCAGTTAATATTAGTTCATACATTAGTTCTCAAAAGAATAATAAGACAATATATTATTTCGGTGTTAATTTTCTGATGATATGCAGATTTTGCAGTGGAAATTTATATGAAATTCCATGCAAATTAATCATTGTGCTATTATCGGTGCATAAGGCATTTCCAGTTTCATAGAGCGAGTATTTGCAGAAAACACTAAAATAAACAACTGTGTAGTATGAGAGCAAATTTCAGAAGATAAAGTCCGTTAGCAAACTATGATGTTAATTTAAAATTTACCAACTATTTTTATCTGTATTATAGGAATCAATGCCTAAGAATTCTAAAAGAAGTTTTTGGAAACAAATCATTAAAGAGAACAGTGCCAAAAAGAGGCATACCAAAATCAAGAAATCCAATATGACCGTCACGTAATAACCACAAGTTTCCTGCATGTACATCTGCATGGAAAGATTCACATGCAACCAAACTACCAAACCTGCATAGCAATTAAAGATATCATTGACTTCTTAAATTCATACAGGATCTGCAAGACATGCATGAAACATCCCAAACATATCAAAATCATGGATAACCTACCACACATTTAGAGCTGTTATAAGACTGGTCTCTGGACTAGAAACAAGTGAACTTATGGAGTCCAAGTCAGTAAGAGGCACTCCATACAGCCTCTCCATGGTCAGAACTCTTCGGGTACTACAATGTTGCTAGACGTTTGGGGCAGTAGCTTGCCTTGTAAGTCCCATAGCTTCTAAATAATTCCAGAAAGAATCAATATTTGCAGCTTCTTTATAAAAGTCAACTTCTTCAGGCATGGACTCCCTTATGTCTTTGACAATACCAACCTAACAAAAGTTATAAAATAAAATAAAAAATCAAATCTAGAGTTTAACATTTGATAGGACAATCGAGTAAAAAATTAAAAGGCAATGCATATACTACAAGAAAAAGTTTAAGGCTACTTACTTTAAAGAAGCAGTTAAAAATGTTAAAGAGAGAGGTACTGAAACACAATAACCCAACGCGTCACCATTTGAATAATATGTTACATGCATCATTAAGTTGGGTTACTTGTTGAAAAATTTTAGCATGTTCTATATGTAATGCAAAAAGTACTGAGGTAGGAAGAGAAGACAGTAACCTAGTTAATTAAATACATAGAAAGTCTAAAATTTACTGAAAGAGCTGCAAATTTATATCACAAGTTGCCAAAAAAGAAAATATCAGATTTAACATTCCACTAGAGATGTTCGGCTGAGATCAGGGCTTAAGAACTCTAATATGCGTGCCATGATGTAAATGAAGTTCTATTCCAGGCTTGAGGACCTTTATAACCACATCTTCTTGGGAGCCTTTGAACCTTGCCCCATGAACCTAGGGAATATAGTCATCAGTCTAACCATAACCACCAAGCTTCATAAGTGGTAAATGATATTATTGTGATATGATAGGGGATGGGCTGGGAGAGAATGGGAAAGGAGGACCAGCCCCAATAGAAAGAGAGAGAGAGAGAGAGAAAGAGTAGGATAAATTGACACCTGTGCTATTGAGGCTGAGGCAATTGGTGTTGGGTCAACATATTCATAGATGCTTTCCATGGGCCTCCCTAGTTCTGTACGCAAGATTGCTTGAATTTCTTCAAAAGGAACTGCAGGACCCCTATCAAAGCAGTTCTGAAATTCTTCGACATATTCAGGTGGGAACAATGTCGCAGCAGATGCTATGAACTAGAAAATATGCATGCTAAGAAAGCATTAGAGATACCTTGTGATACATAAAAAAACAGAACAGAAAATTTAATTTTATTGCATAAAAGAGAAGTTTTTTGACATGCAATTTATGACAGCTTAATGGGGTCCATCAAACAAACAAATGAATAGGTCCAAGTTCATCAAGAAACTGACAGAAGCAATGATAGGACTTATCTGACCTAATTTAATATAGGTTGCACACATGCGTTCAAATAATCTCCTCAAGTATAGTGGAGAAATTAATCCAAGTGGCATTTGGCTCAGAAATCCAGTAGATGAGCTTGTTGACTGCAATTTTAGGAACAGTAATCTGGATTAGTGAACTCAGAGCCATTGGGATCTGAAGATCAACCTTTTGGACCTCAATTATTAAGTTAAGAAAAATAGAAAGAAACGAGGGAAAAGAATCTCAACACTAAAATGAGGCACTCCTTTCTGCTGCAACTTTTAAGGGAGGTTGAAATAATCATGCATTATCACTCTGTTAAAGCACATGTCAAAAGAACATGACAATCACTATTAATTTATATATAGGAATCATGCCAACCAACCCTCTGTTTCTCAAGACCACACAATAATATAAAAAGTTTGCCCATCAGAGTTCCCACCATTACATCAAATTTATTACCAAATCAAATTGTATGTTTCTAAATTGAAAATTTCCAATTAGTGATAGTTTTGCAATTCCCACACTATTTGACGTGGCCAAATATGAAAATCCACTGAAGCAAGCATCTTCTCATGTTTCCAAATTAATTTTCCCACAAATATGAATTCAGAATTGTAGCAAAAACTTACTCGTTAATAATCTACTAGGTCTCTAGACAATGTGCAGGTATCTAGTGAGAAGTTGTAGATATGGGATACAGTTCATTTCTAAATCCTTCCAATTATGTGCATGCATGTGATGTTCTTTAGAAATCTAGTGGCAGTGCATAAGAAAAGAGAAAACGAACTGGCAAGCTATGAGGAGGAGATAATCTGAAGAAATGAACAGGGGAAGAAATAGGAAAGAATTGACTCCTATTTTTTTAGAATTTCAAAGAATAAGATAAGACGCTAAACCTAAACACTCTCCTGCCTTGAAATTGCGTGTACATCAGAAAATACATTTCCATGAATTTTTACAAGTCTCCTCGATGCTTGAAAGGAGATTCCAACCTGCCCTGTGCATTATGCCAGAAGGAATTGGATCTGGTAAAACTCCAAAGCCGTTATGCTGTCATGCCATATTTTGGGAAAGTAGATTTCCTGGGTCTGAATACCCCTAAGCAAAAGAGCTGTTTTTTTTTTTTTTTCTGGTTTGACTGAATAAATTCACCTTTCAACCTCCTCAATTGAAGGACGTGAAGAATTTGCTTCCTGAAAAACATATGATGCAGCTATACAGGGGATATTGAAGATAAGTGACTTGGTAAGGTGGCAAGATTAATCCTCCAATCACTTGAACAATAAACCATGTCACCGAAAGTAGGAGCTTCCAACCTCTAAACATCAGAGTTTTCACGAATGAAACAAAAGAAATGTTAAACATTGCATTGCAGTGAATGACACAAAGTGATTCAGTGACTAAAAGTCAACAAATATCTAACCTGATGTTCCAAGAAGTCTCTATGAAAGAAATACAAGGGAATGCAAAAGAGATTCTTTCACTTATTTGTTCACTAAATTACGACCCAAATGAGAAGTAATATAAAAAAGGAAGGATGGAAGAAGGTTCAAACTTTTATTCATTAGCATCATCTATTACTCAAAATATCCGATTGCATGTACATAATATAATAGGAAAAGAAGACAAACAGAAATAAAGTCTAGGCTACCTTTGATACATCGGCCAGCCACTCACCACCAACTCCAATAAATGCCTGAATACCTTGAGCTAGCCTTAAGGTTCCACGGGGACCAGTATTAATAGATGTTTGGATAATATCCTCCACCAGTTTAGGCAAGTTTTCAATGCTATCTGAAAGCAGAATTATATATAAGCTTGTACATGAATTTATATTGGAATGAGGTATACTTACAGCTAAAACTTGAATAATGAGCATCCAAACACATGGTTTTCTTAATTATGCAAACAAATATTAAGTCTAGCATAAGAAAAGTCCATTTTTTTTCCTTTTTTTTCCCAGTTCACAAAATCTATGGTTAGACAGCAAAATCCTTGTGCTTCCCGAATCAAAGGGGAATTATATATTATAATATGAGGTTTCAAACTTAAGGCCTACAACCATGAGCTAAAACTAATTAATTATTACTCATACTTTCCACTCGGATATCATGCCAAATATATTATCTTTTCCCTTAAACTTATTATTATAGGTAAATTTAAGGAGGACCATCATAACGTAAATGGCTTCTTATTTCGTATTGTGACAAAGTGATCCTCTACGAAAGAAAAACAGCTTCCACAGACCATCAAGGGAAGAGGAAATTGGCAGCGTTAAAAAAGAAAAATTTCCAAGGAATTTGATAAAACACTTAAAGATAAGGATATGGAAATGGATGGGCTAAAGTTTGTTATAGGGTCATTTTGATAAAGCTATTAACTTCGCACAAATTGCCTTCACTTATCATAATTTCATAACAGAGAATAACAATTCATGGCAATAAATTGTAGCACACCTTGAACGCGAGAAGAGAAGCGATCCTGCGCTTGTGAATATCGAGCAAAACGCCTAAACGCCTTTGCACGGAAACTGATCTTCCTCGATCTGCTATTTGCGACAGAAAACTGCGAACCAGTGATCAATAAAATTGACCAGAGACATGAGACGGGAGACCCAAACTGATCAAGAAAGAAGAGACCATGAAAAATGGTTTACCTGAGGATAAGGGTAAGGATTAAACAATGTGAAGCGACCACCTCTCAACGCTGACAGAGAAAACATCGCCATTCTTTTCAGGGTATTTTGCAGAAGTAGAAAGATGATGAGTTGATAAAGTAGCGCAGTATGAGTGTCATGCGGACATGGGAAAGATGATGACTTGAGCAAGTAGTGCTGTCTGGAAATACCCGTTCTTTCTGCTAGGAGACGAAGGAAAAGCAAAAAGATATTCAAAATCTTCGTGGATATCCTGGCTTCTGATGGATCCTATTGGGTCAGAAGGACCATGACTAGGACTACTGACTAGAACTGCATGTTTGCTTTATTTATCAATCTTCAGAAAGAAAAGGTTTAGATGGTACGTGGTGTTTTGCATAGAAGATATCTTCTTTTCAATTAGAAATGCTTATGATGGTGTAAATAAATTCGTTGAAATTTTTTTTATCAACAGAATGTCATGTTCAGTAGCCATTCTTTTCAGCATATGCATCCTGCAGGGATTTAAGATAACGAGGGTTGGAAAAGGGGAAAGCTTTACGGTGATAACAACTATTATAAGAGCTCATACATATTAAGCAGTAAAACAAGGAAAGACTGCTGCTCTGAATCAAACCAATATATTCAACTGTTGAACGCAGACTTAATCCTCATTGTACTGAGAATAAATAATATTAAACAAATACTTTACAAATTAAGAAAAAGGCAATACAAATTCAAAATTTTGTTCCTTCTTCATTAGCATAGCATTTCAAATTGCTTGAATGCAACAACAGCTATTAATATGAGCTCAAGGGCTTGATGTATGGTAATCTAAGAATCTGTATCAGACCCTAGTTTGGACTCGGAGTCTGATTCGAACTGTGGTGGCTTCATTCTATTCATATTGACTTCTAATGGGGGGAGTCCGTCTTCATCACTTGAACCAAACTCATTATCTTCTTGTTCCTCACCACTCTTCCACAGACTTCCGTTAGAATGATCTGAAGTCGTAGACCTGAAAATTTCTGGCCTGCATCCAGTCATACAAGGCAGAAGTTAAAAAGAAGGAACAACACATCACCAACAAAGAAAGGGAAGGGAAAAGTTTACAAATAAAAGGGCACCAAGGAATAAGCTTGCAGCATGTATTGCCCAAATCAAGCAGTAAGAAGACAAGCTACATCTCATTAACATGTTCTCATAGGTCATACTCTAAGAAGACATTCTTTTTGATAAGCAACGAGGATCACTGTAATGTTCTTCCCTACAATTGTCTGGTATCCATGCATACAATGGCAATTTGACAGCAAAAACAATAAGAAATTCCAAATAGAAAAATATAGTGCCACAGTATATGATTGATTAGCTGATTTCTGGGTAATAAAAATATAAATTTTCTTGCTTAATATTCGCTATTTAGACATTTTCTAATGCAGTTACTAAATAACCTCGGTAGTAAACATTTAAAAAAGGGACAATGAGCAAAGACCACAATCAATCAAAGAGGCCAAAAATACCATCAGAATTCTCGCAAGTACCGAAATCTAAGATATGTATTGCCCGTAGAAAATTAGAAGCATTACTTAACTGTTCTTGGATTAAATACTTCAAGCAACACATTAATAGTTACTTCAAAAGACAATGGAAAATCCCCCAATAGTATGTCTATTTACCAAAATGAAATCTATAACAAAGAATTGGACATAACTTGCACAATAAAAATAAGTCAAGGTGTGTTTCAAAGTTCAATATTGTGCGTGAAGAACAAAGCCAGAATGCATAAACACTATTTAGACAGTCGATTGTTAGACTATGTTCGAGTTTTAGGATGTAGAGAAACAAACCATTCAGGAGATTTCTGAAGTGCATGAACTTGTTCATAAAAGAGAACTTGAGAAACAATGCTCGTCACCTTGCTGCCTGACTCTAGAGCCTTTTCTTTCCCACTTTCATCAACGACAACAAAACTCCCTGCATATTTTTCCAATCAGTTTTATGGATAATGTTGGAAATCAACTTAAGAACCATCCAATTCGAAACTTAATTTACCAGAATGACCACTCTAATCCTACCTCGTTTTATCCACATGCTCTTCTGGAACTTAGCAGGAAACAAGGCCAGTGACTTTTCCCCTCTGGCATCCATGACCTTGAACGAGGGATAATTAACACAGTATCAGCAGACAGAAAATGATCAACACCATATATGCAGAATATGAACGAACTAAAAGACAAAGATTTTGTGACAATGGAAGCTAAGAACAAAAATTATGAAGTAAAAACGATGAAGCAGCTTATTCATACATTCGAAAGCGCATTAGGCAAAGACCCCAACTTTAGTATTTCTAGTACTCAACTTCATGAATTTAACAGGTGAAGCAGTGACTTCAGGGATCATATATCATCTAATATGAAGAGTAAAAACTAATGACAAATTCCAACAGCCATCTCTGCACACAGTTAAACCATTATGCTGATATTAAATAAAGCAATCGCCAATTAGTTAAGTGCAGCAACGCCTCACTAGCAGGAGGTAGAAAAAGATACAAACTTCGAGAGATGAAATATAGAAATCTTTAGGAGATTATACGTGAAGCTTTAGGGAAAAAGCACCTCAATAAGATTGGAACCTCTAAGAGACACAACTTGAGTGATGCTTTGGCCATCTTCAAGCGTCAAATTTTGTTCCTTTGTGGCTCTCTTCAGGTTCTTCCTTCCTCCTTTCATGTCTCCTTCTTCCTTAATTACAATTACTGCAATTTGGGTTTACGAGAAGAAAACAAGTTAGGGTTTTCCTCTTTCAGGGACGGACAGAGAGAGGAAATCAAGTTCTACGATTTTGATGCAACTAAAATGCTGTGAACGACTTTCATGTAAATTCCGATCAAGCAGATGGGCAATATAGTAAAAGCAATTTATATTATGAAGTACTATTTTCTTCCTAAAAATAAAGCCGCTTCCTTTAACAACGCGCTGCCTTGCTCGTGAATTACATTCGCGTCCTCCGAGTGGCCGGGAAGGAGAAGCCATGCTCATTTCTTGATTCAAGCCTTTCACACAGACAGTAAGTTCGAAATCCTTTTAAGGGTTATCTTTATGTATATATAACATTTGCTTTCATGGCTGTGAAACCCCTGTGTTGTGCTTTTTTCCATAGTTTAGCATTGCTCTCCGGTCTTTGCTTTATTTGTTGAGCTTGCTCACAGAAGTAAAAATCTCTCTTTTCCACAAAATTCTTCAAATTGACCAATTCTATTATTTCTTTCACAAAACGGAAAAAGTTTACTAGGTATTGTTGACATTACTATTAGTTTTTTTGGGGTTTGATCGTCGCTTTTTCTTTCTCTGTAGTTGTTTTTGTCGTTGTGTATTTTCAATGATGTGGTTTTTGCATTATTGTTATTTAAGAACTTAAGCATTTTACTGAATTTCGTGCTTGTGCACTTCATATTGTGTTCTCTTATTTCCCCGTGTTCAAAACTATGCAATTATCTTTGTATCTTGTATGTGTTTTGTGATTTTTGGAAACCTACTTGTTCAAGTTTTATTTTTTACATGATTGATCTGCACTCTATGACTCAGGTGTAATTTTACATGGTTGACCTTTACTTTGAGCACTTCATATTGTGCTCTCTTATTCTCCTTGTTCCAAACAGTGTAATTATCTTTCTATCATGTGTATGTTTTATACATTTCTTAGTTTTTACATGATTGACCTCTATTCTATAATTCTGGTGTCCATTTTGCATATTTTATTTGTTATGCATATGTTTACTTGTTTGTGCTCGACTATAGTTTGCTCCTAGTGATGGGTCAAAGGAAGCCAGTCCGCTCCCATATGTCTAGTGACTTAATAATAGCAAACAGTGTTGCTTTGGAAGCTGAACTGAATAAGCGGAAAGCACCTGACACTGACTCAGGTCACTCAGCAGAAAAGGGGAATCTATTGCTGGTGATAGATCCTATTACGTAGAAGTTGATAGGAGTCGTTGGGTTTCAAATGAGCACCTTGATATATCTGAACTCGTGTGAAATGATTTAAACTTAAGTGAAGCACATTCTAGTTTTGGAATAAATTCAGACTTATATCAGGAGTCTAAGTATTCGTTAAGATTTTGGGTGTGCAATGTGGATGAGTTTGTTCTTTGATCGTATTAGGTTGGGTTATTGGCCTATGTTCTCTTCGAGTGATATATCTTTGGAATTCATTTAGAAATGCATGGTTGAAGAGAGGGAAATGCAATTGGTAATTTTCTCTAGGAATTTTGATGGACCAGATGAGGGTATTATTGTTCTTGTTCACTTGACAGGTATGCAGTTTATGATATCGAGGCCAATTCTGGGATTTAATTGTTCTAATGAGATTATATCTCTAAAAGTTAGGGTAGAGATGCTTAAGAAAGCTTTTGATGCTTGTGAGTCCATCCTAGAAAATACCAGGCAATTGTGGAAGAGTTTGTTGAATTTTGGCGATCTCCCAATCTCACATCGGAAGTGGAAGAGGGATGAAGAAAAATATTAGCCTATAAAAAAGTTTCATCCCTCTCTTAACAATTCATCCCAAACATCAATCCCCTACTTCTATGATTAATTGTATTTTCTTTCTCTTTTTTAATATTTTACTTTGTAATATTTCTTTGAAATAGTGAAATATTATTTTAGTAGTGTCCGATGACGTAGGCATAATTGGTCGAACCTCGTTAAATTCTGGTGTTCTCTTTATTGTCTATTTAATTGCTATTATCGGGTCATTTCTTTTAGTGATATATTATGCTTTAAATTATCTAAGAAAAATTATGTCACCAAGACTTTAAGAGTATAAGGAAGTTGGTTTTTAAGGGAGACATTTGTGACTCCACCAATTACCTGAGAATTTTACTTTGTCTTAATTTTTGGCACAATTATTCATTTTAGTGGAAACTAACCCGATTTCCACAACAATTGGTATCATAGCCAAGGTTACTAAGTTATATGCTCTGTGGTTGCGACGTAAGCTGATCTTCCACATCAGAAATGTTTCCTTGGATTTTTGGGTATTCCGCATTTGAAAGCTATTAAATAGTCTTAAAAAAATAGCAAGAGACAAACAAAAATCCACGATGGACACAACAACTTCTACTTCATCAATTTTGGCGAGAACTACTGTGGCAAATACGAGAATTGCAGTGGAGATTTTTGATGGTACAGGTCATTTCGGCATGTGGCAAAGTAAAGTTCTAGACGCCTTATTTCAGTAAGGCTTAGACATTGCCATTGAAAGAGAAAAGCCAGAAGGTGTAGATGAGAAGGAATGGAAGACAATCAATCGTTTAGCATGTGATACAATTTGATCGTGTCTGTCTAGAGAGCAGAAGTATGTCTTTTGTAAAGAAACTTCTGCAAGTAAATTGTGGAAGATATTGAAGGAAAAATTCTTAAAAAAGAGCAGTCAAAATAAGCTTCATATGAAGAAAAGACTATTCAAATTCACATATGTTCTTGGTACCACAATGAATGATTATATCACCAATGTCAATCAACTTTTAGCAGATCTGATGAATTTGGATGTGACTTTTGAAGATGAAGATCTGGCCCTAATGTTGTTGGGATCCCTTCCTGAGGAGTTTGAGTTTCTAGAAACTACTCTACTCCATGGGAAAGCTGAGGTGTCTCTTAGTGAAGTATGTGTTGCACTATACAGCTATGAATTAAGGAGAAAAGACAAGAAGGATAGCACCAGTGGAGCAGTAGAAGCTTTGATAGTAAGAGGCTGTTTGAAAATTAAGAACATAGGAAAGAAAGATAGATTAAAGTCCAAAGTGGGCAAAGATGAATGTGTCTTTTGTTGAGAAAAGGGACACTGGAAAAAAGATTGTCCTAAGTTGAGAAACAAATCTAGCAAAGACAAGGTTGTTGCAGATTCATATGTAGCTAAATGTGATTATTCAGATTTTTCATTAGCATTGATGCCATCAATAAGCAGTTTGAATGCTTGGATCCTGGATTCAGGCTGTAGCCACCACATGTGTCTCAATCGGGAATGGTTATTCGATTTTAAAGAAATTGAAGGTGGAGTTGTCTATACAACAAATGACAACCCTTGCAAAATAACTGTAATTGGTTTAGTCCAGTTGAGGAATCATGATGGATCAATCAGAACTCTTACAGACGTAAGATGTGTGCCCAATCTGATGAAAAATCTCATTTCTATGGGAATCCTTGGGAGAAAGGGTTTCACTATAGTCATTAAAAATGAAGTAATGAAGGTTATATCTGGAGCACTTGTGGTGATGAAAGGAGTTCAAATGAGCAACAACTTGTATTACTATGAAGGCAATACATTTGTTGGAACAACAGCAGCAGTTTCTAGTGATGACCAGGAGCTAGAAACAACCAGATTGTGGCATATGCGCTTGGGGCATGCAGGTGAAAAATCCTTGAAACTTCTGGCGAATCAAGGATTATTGCAAGGAGTAAAAACTTGCAAATTAGACTTCTGTGAGCATTGCATCAAAGGGAAGCAAACGAAAATGAAGTTTGGTACTGCATTCCATGATACCAAAGGTATTTTGGATTATATTCACTCAGATGTATGGGATCCTTCCAAAACTACTTCAATGTGAGGTAAACACTACTAAGTTACCTTTGTTGATGATTGTTCAAGAAGAGTATGAGTGTATACAATGAAGACAAAGGATGAAGTGTTGGAATTTTTTCTCATATGGAAAAAGATGGTGGAAACTCAGACGGGCAGAAAGATCAAGTGTCTTCAAACAGACAATGGCGGAGAGTACACAAGTGATCCTTTCACGAAAGTTTGTAGAAATGAAGGAATTGTTCGATATTTCACTGTCAGAAATAGACCACAACAGAATGGGGTGGCTGAATGCATAAATCGAACTCTACTGGAGAAAGTTTGGTGTATGTTGTCTAATGCTGGATTAGGCAGATAGTTTTGGGTTGAGGCTGTAACATACGCATGTCATCTCATTAATCGTTTGCTATCAACTGCTATCAATGGCAAAACACCTTTGGAGGTATGGTATGGAAAACCTGCTACAGATTATAATTTCTTACATATGTTTGGTTCCACTACATACTATCATGTTAAGGAATCAAAGTTAGATCCAAGGGCAAAGAAAGATATATTTATGAGGATATCCTCTGGTATCAAAGAATATCATTTATGGTGCTCAGAGACGAAGAAAATAATTTTTAGTAGAGATATTACCTTTGATGAGTCTACCATGTTAAAAAAGGTAACAGAGGAGCAGACAAATGGTTCTCCACAACAGGTGGAGGGAACTCCCAAACATGTGAAGTTTGATAGAAGAAGAATTGTTGATTCAGCAATTGTAAAGTCTGATAAAATTACTCCTATGGCAGAAGAGGAAATAATGGTAGAAAATGGATCAGATGAGGAAGCAGAGGTTTCAGCACAAGAACCTCCTCAGCAACTTGAGCTAATTGCACTACGAAAGCCGAAAAGGAATATTAAAAAACATGTTCGACTTGAAGAGATGACTAATTATACATCTTCAATAGATGATGAGATTTCTTCCACTTATTTTGAGACTACTCAAAGCTCAAAAGAAGAAAAGTGGAGAAAGGCTATGGAAGAAGAGATGCAGTCTCTAGAAAAGAATCAGACATGGAAGCTAGCAAGTCTGCCAAAGGGAAAGAAAGCTATTGGCTATAAATGGATTTATGCAGAGAAAGAAGGATTTATGCAGAGAAAGAAGGATTTTCTGATAAGAATGATATTCGCTACAAGACAAGATTAGTAGCTAAAGGCTACGCTCAGAAGGAGGGAATTGATTATAATGAAGTATTTTCTCCAGTTATAAAATATTCCTCCATTATAATATTATTAGCCTTAGTAGCAGAATTAGATTTGGAACTAGTTCAGCTGGATATAAAAACTGCATTTTTACATATAGACTTAGAAGAAAAAATCTATATGAGTCAGCCAGAAGGATTTAAAGTTACTAGAAAAGAAAATTTGGTGTGCAAGTTGAGCAAATCGTTGTATGGATTGAAGCAATCTCCAAGACAGTGGTACAAACGATTTGACAAGTTTATGATAATGCAGAAATACACAAGAAGTAAATATGATCATTGTGTATATTTGCGCAAGCTACGGGATGGTTCCTTTATCTATCTTCTCCTTTATGTTGATGATATATTGATAGCTTCGAAGGATGAAAGAGAGATTCAGAAGTTAAAAGTTCAACTAAATTAGGAATTTGAAATGAAGGATTTAGGAGAAGTTAAGAAGATTCTCGGTATGGAGATATGCACAAACAGAAAATTGGGGAGACTTTGTTTGACTCAGAAACAATATCTGAGAAAGGTACTAAAACATTTTGGGATAAATAAGAAAACAAAACCAGTTAGTACTCTACTTGCTGCTCATTTTAAGCTCAGTGCATTTTTATCTCCGAAAAGTGATGAAGAATGAGAATATATGTCAAAAGTTTCATATGCAAATGTTGTTGGTAACTTGATGTATGCAATGGTATGTACGAGCCCTGACATTTCACAAGCAGTTGGAGTTGTGAGCAGGTACATGCATAATCGTAGCAAAGGACATTGGCAAGCTGTGAAATGGATTCTGCTGTATATTCAGAATACTGTATATGTTGGTATAATATTTGAGCGGGATGAGAAAATTAGTCAGTATATAGTTGGATATTGTGATTTCGACTATGCAGGTGATTTAGACAAACGTCGATCTATTACCTGTTGGGTTTGGAAGAATGAATCATATTCATAAATGCAGCGAAAAATAAAATTTTTTAAAATCCAAAACAAAAGATCATACTTGTAACATTAAAACTAATTTATATAAATGTAAATGTTAAAAATTATACCTTGTAATTTTTATTTGTTCTTCAAATCTTTACTTTGTTGGGTTGTAGCAAACCACAACAATCCACACTAAGATGACTGTAATGATAATCAACGTGAAGAATGAAGAAGAAACTATTAAGAGAAAATGGTTTGAACAAATTCAAAGTGTTGGCTTTGAAAGTGTTATTGAGAGAATTTTTGTTGTCTTAAAAATATTTTTTTTCACAAAAAATATTTTCATGTATATTTTCTGTCATTTGATGTCTTTTCTATTTGAATCAAATTCAAAAATAAGATGAAAAGTCAAAAATGGAGAAAATAGTAACTAATGAATAGTAATTGGCCATAATTGGCCTAATTATGGCCCAAAACAGCTGTTGGCCAACGGATGGGAAACTGCAGACGCGCTGGGCCTGCTGCGGGCAGCCCAGCTAGCCTGCAAGGTCGGCCAGCAGCCTGCCTAGCCCGCGCAGGCCAGTGACACTCCTGAACAATTTTTTCGTGCGATCTTATCGCGATCCATCCTAAAATAATTCTCTCATATTTTGGATTCTATCCAATACCATTTTACTCATTCTCCATATCTTCAATGCGTGTAACCCATTAGGTTTCCGGTTATGTTGGCCACTTAAATTAATAATTAATTTAAGCAAGTCATGAGTGGTATCTAGCAACACATCATGACCTCCAATTGACCGGAAAGTTAGTGGTTTGACTACGAACCTTTTCATAGATAATTTCTATGCAATTATTTCTTTCACCATTCTATACCCCACTTGGTTCAAAGTATGGACATGTGTCAACTTCCACTAGACTGACTACGTCACATCTAGTCCAAGTAATGTTAGTTCTTGGCCTTGAGGCTCGTTACTCTATTAGATATGTCATTAAATACTATCTTTATGACATTTCCACTCCGGCCATAAATTCCTGAGTAATGACCACAATAAGAGGTCATGGGTATACACTCCTTCTATCAAGAGTGGTGAATCATTTGTTGGTTACCTAATTACCTTCGAATACCTCAAGATGTATCCAATCACTACCCTATGAGCTACCTTTCTGAGGCAACAAGGAATAGTGTCAAAATACAGAATCAATATTCAAGATATCCTTGAGTACCTCAAGTCTAAGGATACTTGCATCATTGCTATGATGCGACTATCATTGACATTTGAATAGATTATCCATATGATTGTCTCATAGTTGGTCATTCAATGTACTTAGCTCCACTTAGCAAGCATCCACATGTTAACTCTAAACATCTCATGTTTATAGATTATGAGATCTACTACTCGATCCAATCAAGGAGTGTAACATGTGTTAGTCTGTCTAGATTAATAATGTCTCGTCTCATTAATCCTATGACTAGAGATAATTTTGATACTAACATAATTACACAAGATAAGAATCTCAATATCATAATCTCATCATGATTTCCTTCATGCTATGTTATGTATCAAGGACTTCATTAATTGATTTAAGATCATTTATCAATTCATATATCAAATGAACATGAAATTAATGAAAAAGTCTTTTATTAATCAAATAAATTTGTACAATAAGTGCTAAAGGTGATTGCCTTTAGAGCACTCCTCTAATACTACCGGTTATGTGTTCACACTTGCAAAGACACCGGTTAGTTGGAAGTCCACCTTACAGTCAACAGTTGCTTTGTCTACAATAGAGGTAGAGTACATGGCAGTTTTAGAAGCTGTTAAGGAGGCAATTTGGCTTCAAGGGTTGCTGAATGACTTGAAAATTGGTCAGAAGCATGTCAAAGTGCATTGTGACAGTCAAAGTGTTATTTGTTTAGCAAAGAATCAAGTTTATCATACAAGGATGAAGCACATCGATGTTCAATATCATTTTGTACAGAAAATTCTTAAAGATGGTGGGATACTACTTCAAAAGATTTTAACTGCTGAAAATCCTGCAGATATGGCAACAAAAGTTGTGATAGGTATCAAGTTCCAACATTGTTTGGACTTGATAAATGTTCTCAAAATTTGAAATTGGGTGCTTCGAAACGCATTTGGAGACATTACTGAAATTTATAAAATAAGAGTTTGGAGAATATTTGTTTGGAATTGTGAGATCGCCAAAGTGGAGATTTGTTGAATTTTGGCGATCTCTCAATCCCACATCGGAAGTGGGAGAGGGAGGAAGAAAAATATTAGCCTATAAAAAGGTTTCATCCCCTTTTAATAATTCATCTCAAACACCAATCCCCTACTTCTAAAATTGATTGTATTTTCTTTCTCTCTTTTATTATTTCACTTTTGCTCGAGCCGGATGATAAAAAATTATCATGTCTGGTTCCTTTGGAGGATGGATCTATAATAATTCACCTATCCCAATAACAAAAAAAGTTGACTCAACAGAAGCCCAAGCTCATGGAATTGTTGATCTATCAACTTGTTCCGACCTAGGATAATAAGTTCATGGCTTTTCTCTATTTGTTTGATTTTTTACATGATTGATAATGTTTTTTTGAAATCAAAGAATATTGAAAAGGCTTCTTTCCCCTTTTTTTTTTCCAAGGCCGACCGATTCTTATCTTATGTGGTAAGAACTTCCAATTATGAATAAAAGTTAGAGTAGTTAAACCTCTGCAGAACAAATCAAGAACAAGATCTCACCCAGATATGTTTGCAAGTGAGCTAACTAGCCGCCATCCAAGCACGAATACCTTCCTTTAAGAGAATATTTTTAGTGTAAAAAGGCTCCTTGTTGTTTGAAGAAACCCTCCACTTCAATTGGTATTTTTTCACGAAAAGCAAACATGAGATAACAAATCCAGTCATTCACTAAGATTTCCAATAGCTGTCCCGAATTCAAGTTGATTATGTTTCACTCGAACGAGCAATCGAAAAGATTCTGGCCAAAAAGGGAAGGACCTTTCCTTCTAGAGGTAGGAAAATCATGATCGGGATAAAAAAAATTAATAAATATTAAATATTAAATATATTAATATTAATAAATATTTCTTTGAAATAATGAAATATTATTTTAGTAGTATCTGAAGAAGTAGGTATAATTGGCCGAACCTCGTTAAATTCTGGTGTTCTCTTTATTGTCTATTTAATTGCTATTGTCGGGTTATTTTTTTTAGTGATATATTGTGTTTTAAATTATCTGAGAAAAATTATGTCACTAAGACTCTAAGAGTCTAAGGAAGTTGGTTTTTAAGGGAGACTATTTGTGACTCCACCAACTACCTGAAAATTTTTTTGTCTTAATTTTTGGCACAATTATTCATTTTTGTGGAAATTAACCCGATTTTCACAACAGATGAGCATGAGGAATGTGATGTCTTGGCTGCAACCAGAAGTAATGATTTCTGAGGCAAGGTAAGGAATTACTAAATCTACAGAAATGGAGATCAACTTGGTTGTAGAGATGGGAGATGATACCTCTCAATCTACAAAATGTGCAAGGTTTGATGTTGTTGGGTTTTCATCAAAGTGAGTGCTTATTGACTGCTCTATAATATGCATTTTAGGATATTATCTAGTCATGTATGTCCAAAGTTTTTCTTTTCCCCCTTAGAAAATGATTTTAATTACTATTTTTACATTTTTGTATGGATCCAATCCTATGCTTGATGATAACCTAACTGATTTGCTCCCTGAGCTGAGACATTATCAGCGTCGTGTAGCTTATTGGATGGTGCAACAAGAGAAAGGATAAAAAAATTCAATTCTTTTCCTCCTTATTCATGTTTGTGGACTTTCGTGACAGTTGTACAAAAATGTTCTATAATCCATTCAGGTAAGGTTTTTAGACTTGGCATGGATCATGAAAGTCTTGATTCTCTTTCTAAAACAACCTTTCCTTCCCTTGAAATGCTATTTATTTCTCGCACTTTTTTTACTTATATTATAATTTTATCTTTAGTGACAATATTTCGTTGTAACACCCGTCAATACAGCCAAAAAACTCTTACCAACTGTACCGATAGATGTCACGATATTGTTTTGCAGAAAAATTCATTAAATTAAAACTTTCACATTTAAAATATGCTTAAATATTATAATGCAATTATTGCATAAAATCAACATAAAGATAAAAATCTGATCCAATAATCGATACCATAACGTAATATTTGTTTCCAGCTTCACTAGCCTCATATTACAAAATACATATTTAAAATACCATCACATGTGTTTAAAACATAAAAACATGTAAAATCTCCAAATTTTTCCATGACATAAACAAAATGTATAATGTCATAAATGTATACATCCCAATTAGGTGCTCTCTGACTGAACTCTGATAGGCTAGCTGCTCTACTGGTCAACTCCTGTCTACCGGCTCCGAACCTGTATGCAGAAAATCCACACACTAAACAAACTAATATTTAGTGGTACATATGTGTACAAAATTTCTACATTTATATCGTGTTATGCAGTATCATGTCATTCACATTATGATTGTACATAGAATCATACAATCTAGTTGTTTCATACCTCAATGCAAATTTTCATGTTTATCAATACCATAGATATCATATAATATTATCAAGTATATTATACATATATACATATTTTACACATCATATATCTGATATCAATATAAACAAATACATGTCTATAAAAAATTTCATTTAAACTTTCAACCAATATATATATAATTTATTTCATTCAACCCCAGACTCTCTATACTTATTACATTAATTTTACTTAGCCCAAGATTTTCTATACTTGACTATCCAAATATGGGACATAAGTCAACAGTGCTCATAATACCTGAGTCACATTGTCCTCATATAAAAGTATCTCATACATTATTATTTACCTTTCTTAATGGTATATCATTTATTCTATGTTAAGTCTAAGCTTAAAGAACTGGGCTTTTTATTTCATAAGATTTATTTTTCGATTCATTTTAAACACATGTTATTACCAACATTCACTTTATCACATGCTATTATACATTATCATATTCAATACATAAATATCATGTCATTCACATGTTATATTTCCTGTATACCAACATTCTATAACATGCATTAAGTCAACCTATCACCATAGGTAATAATATAAATGTACACAATTTATATTCAAACTACTTCACGGAAGTGAACTATTTATTCACGGTTATGAATAAACATTTCATGGTTACCTTACCCATTAATTATTATATAAATCGCTACATAATCATCATAACTTCCCAACCGTGACACCAACCTGTAAAACTTTGGGTTCATACAATTCATCAACCCATGATATTTACAGTCATGACACCCTTGAAGTTTATTATTTATGACTAAAGGATCCTTGATCAAAATTCATGACAATATTGGAAATTTTATTATTACATATCAAATTGAGAAGAATTTGATTACAATTTAAAGAAGGAATAATCAAAAAATTAATAAAAGATTAGAGTTGGACTTAATGTTCAATTTTGGCAAAATTAATAAATAGAAAAGGAATAGATAAAATATTTGTGGCCAATTCAAAAATCTTTTTAATTCATCAAATTGGCAAACGGGATAAAGTACTTCACGTGCAAAGAATTATAAATAATTATGATAATTAATTATAATCAAATTTTATAAATAACGTGCTTTATAAAAATTTATAAGTAATGTATCTTTAAGAATAATTAATCGCGTGCAAAGCATGAGGATAACAAACTATCTATACACACAAACAGTGTCAACACAATCACACAGGCACAGCATCATCTAGACTTACATTTGTTCTGATTGGCCCCCTTCCAATCATTAAGTACTCTACACAAATTTCCGGATCCCGGCATCTCTCCTTAGAAGATGAAGAAGCCTGGTAAAAGCTCTTTTATGTTGTAGGATCAGTTAATATTCTTATATTTCTCATGTTCTTTGAGCTGCTGACCGTATGAAACACCATCAGCCAAATAAGCTGGCTCGAGTTGTTTTTGGGTCATTGGTCCTCAAAAATATATTAAGTATACCCCTGCATTCTGGTTTTAAATATTGGTTGATGTTGCTGATACAACATTGGCTAATACCAGAAAAATGGCTGGCCGATACAGGATGCTGCAAGATAGGATGGAGATTCTGAAGATTAGTGTCTTGCCTTATGGCAGTGTGTTTTGCCTATTATGTATTATACACTCTTTTCTCTAAGTGCTGTAATGGGATTATTGATAGAATTGGAAAAAAGAGATAGGAAGAAAAGACAACAGACGACACAGAAATAGATGATATTGACAATAGTAAAAAATAGGAAGATGGAGGAAATATACCTCGGATAAGCTACTTCCCTTCTTTTGTTTTATTTAACTCCAGCTTATGGGCTTGAGCCAGGTTAGTGGGGCTGACTTCAAAAAACATCATAAACCGAAGTTGACCCACATTGGTTCTTATTCTTAAATAATATTTTTATTTATAAAAAATACTTTTTATATGTAAAATATAAGTAGGTGTAAATATATATCTGATCAGAACCGGTAGACTTACAGCAAAGGAACTGAAATGGAATTCTAAATTATACCAAGGAAATGGAAAATACAAGCATTCAAGAGGTTTATTCTCTTTAGTCACTAAGACCTTAAAAATGATCATAATATTTACACCTAACAGACCTCTTAGCGTTATAGCTCACTATTTAAGCCTAGGATTGTAAACGAACTACACTGAGCCGAATATTGGTGAGCTCGATCTCAGCTCGTTTAAGTTTATTACAAGCTCGAGCTCGATTCGAACTTTTATACTTGAGCTCAAACTCGACTTGTTTGAAAATTATCAAATTCGGGAGCGGCTCAAACTCGACTTGTAAAAAACTCATTTATTATGCTTAACGAGCTTAGCTCGAGTTCGGCTTATTAACTAATAGCGACAAAAACTCAAGTTTGGCTCGTTAACTAATAATGACAAAAATTCGAATTTAACTCGTTAATTAATAATGATAAAACCTCGAGTTCGGCTCGTTAACTAATAATGATAAAAGTTCGAGTGCGACTCGTTAATTAATAATGACAAAAACTCGAGCTTGATAACAAAATATAATATAAACGAATCCTAAATGAACACATTCACCAGTTTTTAAATGAGCACGTTCGCGAGCTTTTAAATAAACACGTTTACGAGCTTTTAAACAAACACGTTCGCAAATATGTTCGTAAGCTCATTGAACTAAACAATATTAAATTCGAGCTCGAACTCGATAAAGTTTTCGAGATTGGATTTGAGCTCAAGTTCATCTTGTTAACAGTAATAAACAATTTCGAACAAACATTTTTTCGAACTGAGACCCGAATAGCTCACAAGAGACTTGGTTCATTTACAGCCCTATTTAAAGTTGTAACAAACTTTAATTAAAATTCCTAAACATAACTCAGCAACCCCAAAACCTCCCTAAAACCCCAAAATTACTATTCACATGTTCTCTTAAGATGTTGGGAAATTGTATATCTAATTGGGGGCTTATCAATATCTGGGCTGGACTTGTTCCTAAATTGGGTTGTCTCAATCGGCTCATCTCGCTTAATTCAGGATGGGAGGGTGGGTGGGTTTGCTCCTCCATTTTATGTATTTGTTATGAATAATCTAAGTTTAAGAAAAATCATATTCTTTTGAAGGTTTGTACTGCATTAAGTGATACAGAAAATCAACATACAACATGGTGGTTGAATGCTCTTCATCATGCTGAGTTGAATAAGAACTTAACAAGAGACTTGATGAGAAAAATTGAAGAGGTTGTAATAGGAACTCTAAACAATTCAAGGTCAACCAGAATTCCATCCAGGTGGTTTGTCTTGCATTTTTCTCTGTCAGTTTAATGGATCCAAATCATACTTCATGTCAATTTTCTGCTTGTGTTTTAAATAACATTTATTCAAATAATAAATAAGTAAATAAATATATACATAAATAATTAAACTAATCATTAAATCAAAAAATCAATGGTACAATATTATAGAGTGGTGATACCCCATACCACCAAAGGCCAGATAGTTGATAAATACTATACCAGTAACAGATACAAATATAAATAACAAATATTTTTCACCACATATACCAATGCAAATGCTTCTAATGCAAGTGAAATATTTTATGATGCATGATAACAATTAATGCAGTCCTAATGTTATGGTATCTATGGAGAGTCTAGATAACAAATAACAAATATATAAATTACACATGATATAGCCAGATAACATATAAATTGAGTAATATATCAGTTTGAAAACAATATTCATAAGCAAAAATTCAGTTAATAATATCAATTCAACTTCAGATTACATAATTGAATATTATTTCTAAAATTAATAAACTCAATGATATTCTTTTCAAAAAAAAATAATTTTCAAATAAATTTTGATAATTTCAAAATTTTAATATAGAGGATAATCAAATTGATAGATATTAAGAGTTTTTTCCCAGTTATCTAAAGATCTTTAGAGTATTTAACTTAGTTAAATTAATAAACACATACAAAGAATTTAATGTAATTAAATAAAATATTTTATAGAAAATTTGTTTGTATAAAATACTTAATTAAAGTCCATTTGCTAAAATAAAACAAAAAATATAATTTAATAATCACATTTATTGAAATCCATTTTCATGCTTAAAGGATAATCATTTTACAGAAAACGAGTTGTACATAATTATCATTCACCTGAAATTTCAGACAGAAGCCAGATCCAGACTCAGACTCTACCAATGGAGCATCTGAATCCCTTAATCAATATGATAAAGGAAGGAAAAAAATTTCTAAAAACAATATCCATTGTCTGCCACTTAGAAAAAATACTATTTAAATGTAATACCACTTGAAATTAAAACTAACAATTTTTGACACAATACGATTAAACGACAAGAAATGATATGACTTTAATTGTATATGGATTTGAACTAAATGGATATGTATTATAATCATGTCAACATATTTATGACACGAAAAAAAAATGTGTCATAAATGAATTTTATATGCGTAACTTGTTTAGATAAATTTAAAAATATATAAAATATTTAATAATTTTAGTGATATTAAAAATTTAAAATACATAAAGTATTCAAATATATATAATTATAATAAATATCTATAACATATATTTATATATGAATAAATTTATAATACATTTTGATAAAATTAATTATATTAGTATATTGTATATATAAATAAATTATTTTTATTGAGTAATATATATATATATATATATATATATATATATATATATATATACTATTATTATTTTTATTTTAGCTAATTATTTTTCTATTATATATGATATTATATTCATTATGATCATAAATATATGTATTATATAATATAAAAATTGTTAATAATTATTTTATACAATTAGAGTTAATTTTAACTAATATGAAAGTTTAGTAATATACAACTCTAAATCAGTAGAAAAGTTTGTCTTTTACTATCATCTATTGATTCTTTAGGAAATGTAGACTTTTTAATATTTTTAATTAATTTCACATTAAATTGAACTTTTTATTTTATTAATATTAATATAACATAAAAAAAAAAAATTTACTTTGTAATCATCAATGATTCAATTCCACGTCGCCATTTGGTTCACACTTCATAACGTACATAACTTTTCTTTCCTTTATAATAATCAATCATACATCGGTAAAAATAATGAATTGATATGCTAAAAAACTCTGTAAAAAAACAATTGTGAATAGACAAAACTTAACTTATTTAATTGGATCCATTAAAATTGGTTAATTGAATTAATTGGTTTATGAATAACTTGATGAATTGATTGTTATATGAATTAACTATATAATTAATTTAATCATACATGATTAATTAATTGTGTTAGACATAATCATGCATGACACATTTAATGATATGAAACAATACAATTAAAATATGTATTAATACAACACAATACGATTAATTAATCATGTCGTATACGAATTTAATATAATCGTATCATATCCGATTGAGACACGACACGATACGATACAAATTATAAGCTCTAATTGAAATATATATATATATATATATATATATATATATATATATATATATATATATATATTTAAATTAAAAATAGTTTAATAGGGGAGTAAGGGTTCTGCCAAATATAAATAAACAAAAAATAGAGTTAAACAATAAATTTATGTTGCAGTGAGTAGGTGAAAGCCAAAGGGGAAAAAAAGCTTCATTCCCCTTTTCTTTTTTTTTTTAAATAGTTGTTGAGTAATGAATTTACTTTAATAACGACAAGAAATTTTGTTAGAGAGAATAAGAGGTGGTTCCAGTGGAGAGGACACGCATGGCAATTAGAGAATTGCACATTTGCAAAATTGAAAGAAGGCCACGTGAATTAGCCAAATGGGAGAAGAAGGAAATAAAATAAAAACTAATGTAGCATGAGCCATTAGGTAAAAGAACACAATAAATAGAAAAAAAAATAATACGAAGATAATTAAAGAGTAGGAATGATTTGACCCAACATATGTATATATATAATAAATATAAATCATGGAGAAAAGGAAAAAGAATGAAAGAAGAAGTTTAAGCAACCTAGAGCTAAAAGCAATAGATGATGTCAAATAAAAAAGAAGTTAATTTTGGAAGAAGAAAATAAAATAAAAAGAACAGATTATGAATAAAAATTCAACATAGAAGGGACGAACATAAATATAAAGAGAAGAAGTAGTGTTCAGATTTCTAGGAAGAAAAGAAAGAGAAAAAAAATAATGAATAATTGTAAATCACATTAGTTGAAATCTAATCAAATCAGTTCCAAAACAACAAGAGATTATACTACACTTCAAGAATTAGAAAAAAAAAAAAAAAAAAAAAAAGGTAATTAGATCTACATAAATAGTTATATCACAATCCAATGAAGAAAAATGACTGACTAATTAAGAAAAAAAATCATTCAAGTATTAACCTGATCACTTGAAGAATGAAAAGTTCAAAAATTCAACTAAGGCAGAATTTTGGAGACTTCAGAAAAAGAAGAATTTTTTTTAACGGCAAATGAGGGAGAGAAAGGCAGAATGAGAGAGAATAAAATAACTGATGTATTTAATTAGGGTTTGATTTCTTTAAAACAACTTGTTTGGTTTTTTAAATAGTAGAGTTTTTAGATTGTTTGGGGAAGAAGATTTTCTAATAATATTTCTAGGATAGTTACAGGTATATATACATTTATAATCATTTAAACTAAGGATACTAACTATTAATTAGCCTTGATCAAAGCTAAGTAAATAAGGTGTGTCAACTACAGCTAATTATTTACATTCTGTAACACTAATCATCATTGCGAAGTGTTCTATTTCACACACTCATAGACAACTTTGATGCAATGCAAAAAATGTAGAAGTTTGGTTTCTATAAAGTAATAATTATAAAACTGTTACACTTCTAACCTGTACTGGCCCAAATAAATGAAAACAAATACAAATTTTTGGATATGAATGTTGATCTTGTCATTTATGGACCTCAACTAATGTTTATTTACATTGTTTTGTCATGTTTTTACAAGTGCAGGAAAGCATGTATTGCCATCAGCCAATTTAGAAGAGAGAACAGCAATCTACAACATGGAGCGAATGGTCTTAATCTCTTAGAAGCACAGCATGTTGTTCTTGTGGAGCCACTACTTAATCCTGCAGCAGAAGCTCAGGCAATCTGCTGGGTACACCGAATTGGGCAGAAAAATAGGACACTTGTCCATCTTTTTATAGCAAGTGCATTTTCCTAATCTTAAATTACTGTACATGGACAATTTTGAATATTGTGCACACGGATGCACAGCCTCCCATGTCAGTTCATGACTTGAGAAATTTACATGGCCTACAGATTTTTCTTGATTATTGTCATCAGCTGAACTTGTTTCTAGTTGGAAGACCAGTGCCATATAGGAATGCTGTCTTAATTGTTGCAGTTTTGAGGGTGTCTTTTGTCAGCATGATCTTAGGGATATTTTCATGATTGTAGGGGTATTTTGTGAATAACACAATTATAGGAAAATAAATTAGAAAGTTTCTTGATTTTCTCCTTGACATAATCCATTAATTTAGGATATATACCAAACTTGTATCTTGTACTTCTATTTATGTATTTTCCTCCTTGAGAGAAGAAATATATACAAAAAGACCTTATGCCAAAATTCAATATTTAGCATGGTATCAGAGCAACATACTGATCTATGAAAACCACAACAAATTAACCTCTTTTTCTTTCCTCTCTTCATAATCTCGAAACAAGAGATTTACCATGGCTGAAGAAAGTGCAACCATCACAATTATAAACCAAAACCAAAACACAACCCCAATTGAATTACCTAACTCCAACAGCTTACCCTTTGGTTTTAGGTTAAATGATACAAACTTTAAGATCTAGTCATGAATGATAGAAGTTCATGTTGCAGGTCTGAACAAATTGGGATATTTAAATGGTCAGACTCAGAAGGTGGATGTGAAGAATGATGGTTATGCAAAGTAGTGTACTGAGGATGCAATTGTGAGAGGATGGTAGTTAAAAACCATGGAACCTCATCTCCTTGGTCTATTCATTGATCTCCCAACAGCAAAAGATATATGGAATAGTGTCACTCAAATGTTCTATGATGAAGCTGATGAGTCACAATATTATGACCTGCATTGCAAAGCTACGAGGACCAAGTAGAATGGACGACTTGTACACCTTTATTACGCTGAGCTGAATAGTGTGTGGCAAGAAATTGATAGGCGACGACCAATCAAAATGGTATGTACCACAGATCTACATACCAGACAAGAGGAAATTCAAAAGGATATAATGTATGACTTTCTTACGGGCCTAGATGAGATTTTTTATCCTATTAGAAGTGATCTTCTTCAAATGAAGCTTGTTCCAAGAATTAAAGAATGCTTTAATATGGTTCGGCATCAGGCACAACGTCAAGTAATCATGCTTAAAAAAAGGAGCTTGGAGAAGGTTTGCACATGGCAATGGTTTCCAAGACCACCTCCTCGAATTGCAAAAGTAATCTTTGAGCTATTGAAGATTCTGAAACGACAAGTTATGTTGCAACCATTGCAATGGAAAGCACCATACCAAGGATACTTGCTTTGAAATTGATGGTTATCTTGACTGGTTCCTAGAAAAACAGAAACAAAATAAAGGACGAAACAATAAACATCCAGCTCAAGCTAAAGTAGCCAATACCACAAATGATGAACCAAGTGTAGCTATTATTGTAACAAGCAAAGTTGATCACACCGAACTTGGTGAATTGTTCTCCCTAAACAATTGCTTGTCATTGGATAATTCAGGTAATATAGACATGGTTCTTTCTACATCTACAACATAAGATACAGATTGGATCATTGACTCGAAAGCTACAAAACATATGACTTGCAACAAATTTGTATTTCAATACTTGACTTCGCCTTCTAAGAATAATGTTGCGACGGCTAATAGGGAGATCACCCCAGTTGTTGGTGCAGGATCAATAGCCCTTACTCCCACTCTTTCTTTACATAATTGTTTACTTGTTCCTGCATTATCTAAGCATTTGCTATCAGTTAGTCGGATCACCAAATAGTTAGAATGAGTTGTACTAATGTTTCCCACCTTTTGCTTACTTCATGATATCCGGATTTAGGCAACCAATGGGCATGGTACTAAAAGGAAAGGGTTGTACTATGTTAATAATGTTGCAACTGGTCATGTTAATCAAGTAAGAAGTCGCAGTGATGATGATTTGAAGAATATTCAGTTGTGGCATCGTCAACTAAGTCATGCCTCTTTTGGTTATTTGAAAAAATTGTTCCCATCTTTATTTGGTGATATTTCATACTCTTCTCTTAAATGTGATGTTTGCATTTTGGCCAAAAGCCACCGTACCTCATATCCTTTAAGTTTAAATAAAAAAACAGTCCCATTTGAGTTAATTCACTCGGATGTTTGGGGACCTCCTGCTATTACTTTTCAATCTGGAATCTAGTGGTTTGTTACCTTTGTAGATGATTGCACTCAAATGACCTGGTTATACACCATAAAATATAAAAGTGATATGTGTTATATTTTCAGTTTTCTACAACATGGTTCGCACTCAGTATTTTCTTCTAATCAAAATGGTTACATTTGATAATGTGGAGAGTACCTAAACTCTGAATTGTCACAATTTTTCCAAGCCAGTGGCATTCTCCATGAGACTACTTGCCCTCACACTCCGCAACAAAATGGAATTGTCAAGCGCAAGAACAGACACATACTTGAAACAATCAGAGCACTCCTTATTGGTGCAAATGTTCCACAAACTTATTGGGTTGATGTTGTCACTTATGTGGTGTATCTCATGAACAATGTGTCATCTTGAGTTCTCTCATTTCAAACTCCTCTAGAGATGTTTGCCAAACATGTTCAGCTTCCACCTTCATTGCAATTGGACCCACGAGTTTTCGGGTGTATAGCATTTATTCATATCCATAGGACCTAATGCACTAAATTGGATCCTTGTGCAGTGCAATGTGTCTTTCTGGTATGTTAGTATGGATGTCACATTATCAAAAACATAATATTTTTTCTATAACAATCAAACTACCTCTAATTCTCAAAGGGAGGTACATAGTAGCTGGATTTTTTTATTGGTACTATAGTTGGATTGATCTTTCATAGTAGCTGGATTTTTTTGGTTCAGGGGGAGAAACTATTCAGCCTAATAAATAAGACATTCCTGATGAATATAGTAACAATGTTGAAATTGAAGACACCTTCTCCTGTCAAGTACACATTCTAGAGCCAACATATATTCTTGAGATAAGTACTCCTAAAGGCTCTAACTCAATTGTTTTACATGTGCCAACTTACTCTTTGCCTCTTAGACAAAATCATGGCAAACCACCAAACAGATACTCCCCAGATGGAAAAGCAAAAATATGCAATCAACAGTATGTCTCTATTCACAAGCTTTCATTACAACATCAAGCCTTTGGGAATCAAATGAAGAGCATCAAGATACCTACAAAAGTTAAAGCTCTAGAAAATCCAAAATGGGCAAAAGCAATGCAAGTTAAAATGGATGCACTACAAAAAAAAATGGCACATGGAGCATTGTCTCTCTTTCACTAGGAATGGATGTTCACTATCAAACATAAAAATGATGGAACAATCAATCGGTACAAGGCAAGGTTATTAGCAAAAGGATATACACAATCATTTGGCATTGACTACCAAGAAACTTTCGCTCACGTTGCAAAGATGAACACGATTAGAGTTTTATTATCTTTGGTAGCTAATTTTGATTGGTCATTGAAACAATTTGATTTTAAAAATATTTTTTTACATGGAAACTTAGAAGTGGAAATGTACATGCATACTCATTCTAATGACAAAGTGTGCAAGTTACAAAAAGCATTGTATGGACTGAAATAGTCACCAAGAGCATGGTTTGGGAAATTTTCAAATGCTATGAAAAGAAATGGGTATCACCAAGCAAACTCATATCATATCTTGTTCATCAAACGCAGAGATGATAAAGTTACTGTAACACCCCTTGATATAATTAAGACTAAACTCAATTATACCAAAAGATGTTACAATGCATATGAGTTAAAATATCAAAATTTTCAAAAACTTTCATACATCATAGTCATTATGACTTAACAAAATAAAAATATTTTTAAAACATAAAAGTGATCTCAATAAAATAAGAGTTTAACAAAAAACATACAGGCATACTCAAGCCCAAAGTTTTACAAAATGAGTAGTTATAAAACTACATGTCTCTGAAATACAGCATATAAAGCTATAACTACTCAACCCATGACAAAACAACCAAAAATAAAATACAACAATGTACCACCCACCCTAAATGAATATCCCTGACTCTGATCACTAGGCGTTCTCCTCTGTCGGTCATCTCCTAAGCTCCAACCCTGCACATAGAAAATTCATACGCTAAACAACTTGTGTTTAGTGGTACATAATAACGTGTAAGACATACAACAACATATACATAATATGCATGAAATATTCACCGAGCTACTATATCAACTTACCTCGAAGTCCGTACATGAACTAGCTCACATATTACATGACATGTCATCCGGATTTTATATATATATATATATATGCATGTATATGATACACATTACTACATAGCATATCAAGCAATCTCTCAGTGTCATACACATGTTTATCACACAACAATTTATTAATTATATTTCATTTGTCTACCTACTCATAACTAAACTAAAATAGATATGGGTAATTCAGTCCACCGAGGCGTTGTGGTCCGTTAACCTCTGGCTGTAATATATATACATATATATATATAACCCACCGAGGCGCTCTGGTCCGCTAACCTCTAGGCCTTCAATATAAATAACCCACTGAGACGCTATAGTCCGCTAACCTTTAGGCCTTCAAATATATAACCCACTGGGGGGCTCTGGTCCGCTAACCTCTGGATCTTCAAATATATATAACCAATATAGGTCACTCGGTACCAAACTCTTCTCTCAATAGCATGTCATCTATTCTAGCTCTAGTTCTAGTTAGAGTATTAGGCTTACAATATTATCATACACACATTCATATTATTCATTACCATATTTTATATAAATTTCATGATTTCTACAATCATATATTTCCATAGCATGCTAATAGCATGTATCCAAGGCCTACTGCCTCCTAACGAATCAAATCCAATTGAAAACCAAACATATCAATTTGTTTATTAAAAATAGATTTACGCCCGTGAATAACCTTTCACAGCTGTGAAACACCACTTCACGAGTAGTTTTCTGATGACTCAAGCCGTGATTTAACCCGTGAATTAGCACATGTTCACTTCCGTAATCACCTCTTCACAGGCGTGAACCCAACCGTGAAGCTACCAGTGAACGGGTCTGCTTCAGCAACAAGAATGTATTTCACGACATTCACGCCCATGAACCTACCTTTCACGGCCGTGAATATGAAAATTTTCTTAAAAAAAAAAGAACATCACAAATCATGCCAATTCCACTTGCAATACTCACTATAGTTGACCAATGTCAGTCACCCTATCAACATTCCAGCATGCATTCAAGTTATCTAATATTACTATATCATATCTAATCATCAATAATAATTAGAATTATTCCTCAAATATGTCAATTTAACCATATTCATATAAATTTTCTTAATGCATATCAACCCTATATTTCGCCATTTAACTATATAATGGTCATCTAAAACATGTCTTTAAAGCAAAAAAAACATAAAAAAAAATATAAAATTATGGCCTTAAGTGTTGTTATGTAAGAACGTTACACCTAGGATGGAGATTGGCTAAAGCTTGATCTCTTCAAGTTTATCCTCTTCATTGAGATGGACTTCCAGCACTTTCTTTAGGTCCTAGCAAAATGAAGAAATGTCCTTTTAGCTTCTAGAAAATAAACTAATGTCCAGAAAAGAAAAACCAAACTTTCCTTTTGTAACCCACAACTCTCTCATTCTCACTATTTCTCTCAGTTGACTTATAGAAACAACCCTTTCCAAGCTTCAACAATGGAAGAAGAAGAGCTCTTGAGGAAGAAAAATATGAAGTTTGCATGTTTTTTTTGTTAACAAGAAATGGAGAGTGGATTTAGAGGGGATGGCAGAGAGAGAAAAATGTGATTGCCTCATCAACCCTGTCTGCCCATACTTCACGACCATGACTCCACTTTCATGGGTGTGAACCTATATTTCACGATCGTGAAGAACCTCATCACGGTTGTACACTAAAATCCGATATTCACAATCGTGACACCTATTATCACGGGCATGAAACATCAGATTTTAATCACTCTCAAAATCTCAAAATTCCACTTAATTCTCCATTCTCCACTAACCATAACATAACTTATAGGCTCTTATTACGGGTGTTACAATTACTCTTCTAATCATCTATGTGGATGATATGATTCTAGTAAATGATGATATGGAAGAAATAAAAAAATTGCAAAAATATTTATCTTTTGAGTTTGAAATGAAAGATTTAGAAGGATTGAAGTACTTCTTGGGGATTGAAGTTACAAGGTCAAAAAAAAGGTATATACTTGTCCCAGCGAAAATATATACTTGATCTTTTGTCTGAAATAGGCATGTAGATTGTAAACCTGCTCAAACTCCAATTATTCAGAATCATCACCTTGCCATTTACCTGGATCAAGTTTCAACGAACAAGAACTGATATCAAAGGTTGGTAGGGAGGTTAATATATTTATCACATACACGAGTAGACATTGCCTATGTTGTCAGTGTGGTGAGTTAGTTTATGCATAAGCCGAGTGAAGATCACATGGCTACTGTTATGAGGATTTTGAGCTATCTAAAGGGGACATCTGGAAAAGGGCTAACCTTTAAGAATCATGGACATATGGAAGTAAAAAGGCATACTGATGTAGATTGGGTTGGGAATATCACGGATTGTCGATCGACCTTTAGATACTTCACATTTGTAGCTCGAAGTCTTGTCACATGGCGAAGCAAAAAGAAAATTGTAACAGCAAGATCATCAGCAGAAGCAGAGTATAAAAGCATGGTTCATGGAATATCAAAACTCTTGTGGATTAGATTGTTGCTTATACGGATCGGTGTCATACCTAAGGAACTTATGCTTTTGCATTGTGATAATAATGCAACTTGGGAAATAACTAATAATCCATTAAAACATTATCAAACTAAACACATTGAAGTAGATAGACACTTTATCAAGGAAAATATGAACCAAAAGTTGGTGGACATTCCCTTTGTTCGTTCTAGTGAGTAGTTAGCGAATGTTTTAATGCATGCAGTCCCTGTGGAAGTATTTCGAAAATCACTAGACAAGTTGGGTTTATAAGGCATCTTCACTCCAACTTGAGGAGGAGTATCAACATGATCTTAGGGATATTTTTGATTAATACAATTATAGAAAAATAAGCTTAGAAAGTTTCTAGATTTTCTCCTTGATGTAATCCATTAATTTAGGATATATACCAAACTTGTATCTTGTAATCCTTTTTTTTTCCTCCTTGAGAGAAGAAATATATACAAAAAAAAAATCTTCTACCAAAATTCAATATTTAGCATCTTTTTCCCGTTTCTAAAGTCAATTTTTTATGATGGATATGCAAGAAACAAACCGCCGTCATTTGAAAGTGGATCTGTTTTTCCATCTTTTACATTATGTAGATTACAAATCTCTGCTCTATCTGGTTAGAATCATCTCTGTTTGTTAATGGTCTCCTTTAGTCCTTTAAAATTGTCACTTAAGTGATCTCCCAAAAAAGCCAGGCACATGGCAAAGGTTGCCCGGAAGAATCTTGAATTAGAGAGACATAATCGCTGTTGACTTTGTAATACCAAAGATCATGTAGAACAAAGTAAAGAGAGCACAAATAAGATCATTTTTGTGAAAATACAATTAAACTGATCTTTCACAATAAGAAGTCAAGTACCAGGATGCTATTTTTACAGTCAGAATTTACAAATCTTAAATCTCATTGTCATTTTTTCTCTGTCTACATCAAAAGGCCTCACTATGGTTTTTGAAGAGGCAGATGTGGCATTTATCAGACTTTTCTGCGTAATTAATTTGAATCTGGCTCTTGATCACTCACACGCCCCAAAGATCTTTTTGCTGCTTTTTTCCTTAACTAGTTTTCCCTTTAATGATGTTAGATCAAGAACACAGTGGAAGAGAGCATATATAAACTAAACAGTAGGAACACCAGTTCCTTAAGTGGCAACACAAAGAATCAGGATCAGCCACTTTTGATGCTTAAAGACGTCGAGTCTTTATTTGCTACAGCGGCATTCAAAGTTCCGACAAGTGATGAAGAGCCAACTGAAAGTCTGAGACATTTGCCACCTCGAATGGCTGCTGCTATAGCAGCTGAGAAGAGACTGAAGGAGCGTACAACATGACAAACTTTTATGGTAATCATTTTTTTGAACAAATTCAAAATGTCAAATGGAACGGAAATAAAGATATTTTCTGGCCATCTTACATCTGACAGGCAGCTCGCATTCTCCCCCCAGGTTCGCTAACTAATGTTTTATACAGACCACTAGTTGTTAGAATAGAAATTTACTTGTCGCTGTATTTTGTAAAATGACCATTTTAACGCTGAAGTTAAAGCTTAGTATAGTCACAGAGACCAAATTAGATATGAGCTTCTTGTAGATAACTAATTGTAACTCAATTTAGTTTTCTTTTCTCAACGTGTCATTTCTATTATTAGACATTAATATTTACTGCTCCAGTTGCTTGCCACTATTAGCTGTTCCCTATTCGTCATGGAAACTGCTAAAGAAGCCAGGGTTTGGGCACATGAACTTACATTGATTCAACAACACACCAGTACAGATTCCTGACTTTGATTTGTTTGATGGATTCTGAACCGATACTCTTTTGGAGTTGCCCATTTCTTTGTATTTATAGGCCAGTAACAGAATTAAGTATGTCTAACTTCGCAGTCTTCCTTTGCAAATTTCTAGCTGAGTTATTTTCACAAAGGCCTAAAGCATATTCGGGCCTCTGCCTTTAGTAGAATTATATTTACGAAGGTCTAGAGCATATTCAATTCTTTGCATTTGCTCCATGTATTTATTTTTGAACATTATAGGCACATATATTTAAATTTTTGGATCTCATGGACACTTGTACTCGCATATTTAGATGCATTTGTGTTGATGTGTATGAGTATGAGTATTTCTATTTAGATTTTTAGTATAATTAATATGTGCTTAACATTTTCTACCGTTTAAATGCCTTCATGGTAACATGGACAAACATGGCACTCATGTGAACATAAAGATGTTTTAATTGTTAAAAAATACTAAGTAAATGTATTTATTGGGTGCAAGTGGAGAGATTCGATATCGAGGTTTAGGTTGGTCCTGTACTTCTGCTTTATTGAGTTCTTTTTTTAGCTTTTATCTATTAAAAAAAGTAAATATATATATTATGTAAAAGGGATAAATTAACAGATCATGCAAATTTCTGGATATGCTTTAAGCCTTTATAGATTGTTAAATTCTCAGGACTTGGAGGTGCCTTCAATTCCATAGGCTGTGATGTTATTCAAACAAGCCAGAATTGATGTTTGTCTTTGGAAAGATAACACCCATAATTGCTCAGATAACGTGTCTAGTAAATACAGTTTGAAAAAGTCGGCATAATAAGATGACAGACGAGTTTCCAACTTTCCATGCTTGATATGAACGTGGCCGTCAATCTTTCAAGCGCGTGCCATATCCTGGAAATCTCAGGAAACCAACAGTAGCATACTCGCATCTCTACTTTACACGTTGCTTCTTCTGCACGTTAGCTGACTGGTGGGGTCAACCTCAGCCTCTAATCCTATATAAACCCATTCAACCAGCCTTTCAAGGCACAGTAACGAGATTTACCAGGACTTTCAAAACCTGGGTTTATTTCAAGAATAACCCTTTAGCACCATGGAAGCATCTATTTGTAATCTAAATATATCCCCTTTTTCTTCATCATCTTCTACCTCGCAAAAAACCAAACCCCCTCAGAGTTTTTCAGTTCCATTGGCTGGTTTGAGCTTCAGGCTAAGGGAAAAGCATAGCCATAGGCTACTTGGGTTGTCAGCAGGATGTGCTAAAGTGGAACCCATTTCTGTTCAAGAATTGGGGAGAGAACTGGAGGCTGAGATTAACCCAGAAGGAGAAGATTGGATGGAGTTGGGGAAGTTCTGCAAGGAAAGGAGAGGAATGGTGGAAATGTTGGAGCGCTTGGAGAGAGAAGCAATCATGGGTGAAGATGAGGGTAGAGAACCTACTGATTACAATAGAAGGGCGCAGATATTTGACAAGAGTTCTAGAGTATTTCAGGCTCTCAAGGAACGTGCACCACCTTCTCACCAGTCATGATAAGGATCATCGTAGTCAGATGTCAAAATGATGAAGTGTGTAATAACTAATAAGACAGTGATTTTACCTTGTACTATACCTTGAATTGTTTGCTTGTACTTGTAGTGGTGGTTGAAGGATGCAACATGTGTAATAACTAATAAGACAGTGATTTTACCTTGTACTATACCTTGAATTATTTGCTTGTACTTGTGGTGGTGGTTGAAGGATGCAACATTCTTTTTTTAATCTTCTTACCTAGTAATCAAACTAGCAATATGTCCTGGCTAGGCAAGAATTTTGTTTTCATTAAACCTAATATGGGCAAGAATTTTCCCCCTTCTTCTATAACAACACCAGAAAACGAGACAAGAGAAGGCAAATAACTAGTTATTATAAGAAAAACGTTATCCAAATACATCATGTAGAAACACCTATGAAGAAAAATCAGATAGTGACTGAAATAGTGCTGAAAACATAGCTTATCCTAAGATGCTAATACATAACATATGAGCAACTCTACGAGACAAGTTAACAGAATTTCCAATGGTTATTGTAATTTACACATGTGACATAGGTTGTCATAGGCTCATCAGCACTCCTAGTCCGCATTTGGTAGTAGGTAGTCTTATTCTGTCCACATCGACTGCACTTGAATTGATCAGTTGTGGCTTTTGGAGCACCTCCAAGCTCACACTCGAATAATGCTTGTTGTTTGATCTGCTGATTCTTCTGTTGCCTCTCATCACTTGCCATTTCTTCTGAACTCAAGTCTACAATTTTTCTGGCTTCGCTTGTCCGAGAACTTTTCTCCGGAAATCAGGATTCTTTGTGTCCTTAATGTTGAACATCAATGACCTATACTTGGCATTATGCAATTCATTGGAACGCCCCCAATTTTTGAATAACGCAGACTCAACCAAAACAGCTACTTGAGTTGGGTCACATGCATTCACATCATCCCGAATTTCTTCCTTGGCTTCACTAGAAACCTTGCAAAAAGCCTGGTGAAGTTCTCGTACTCTTATCTCATCTCGCAAGGCATCATTGCATTTGGGAAGAGATTTCATTTCCAAAGATGGAACATTAGGCTTCGGCTGCAGAGCTTTGGCAGATGTCGGCATGCCTGTTTGATCAATTTTTACAGCCTTGATAGATTCAGTTGGGGTTGTCTTCGCAGGCTTATCTTTGGCAGAATTTGTATCTTCTAGCAATCCATTTTCCTTATCGCTATTAAATTTTTTGCACAGCATAAAAACTTCAGAAGCAAGATACTTGATGTTCTTCCTCGCATGTTTTGTCAGAGGTCGAAGATGCTTTCCTACCTGAAAATTCAGTCAAAGTAAATTCATCAAATTTAGTTTGTGAAGCACAATGTCTCTCAGCATCTCTTGTAGTCATCAGGTAGATAGATAGACATACATATATACAAACAACAGTTGAATTTTATTCCAATATGTATTAAACAAATTAAGGGGATTAATGTTCCTCACTAATGAGGTCAGATATCATTCATGTTTATGATCTCGACAAGAGCAGATAAAATAGTTCACTATTGCAGTCTCAGATAGAATATGCAAATGTAAAATACAGAGAAATAACTGAAGCAAAGAAAAAAATGTCTGGGAGAGAGGGTATACCTGGGTGGAGACTAGAAGTTGGACGGTAACAGGGAAGGCTTTGCGCTGAGCCACGGCATCAAGGCATCGACTTTCCTGAGCCGCCGCCGTTGCTTTCTTTGATGCCTCAAATAGCTCTCCCGGCTCTTTTTCTTTTTCTTTGTCACTCAGCATGATTCTTTCATTCTACAATCTCGCAAGAGTTGCAAAATGAAATACCCTAATGAATGAGAAAAAATAACCCGAAAAGCACCTGGCTTGGCTATGAGCTCTGAGAAAACACAGAAAGGGAAACAGTAGAGAAGAAAGCTTTTGTCGTTGTCAAAAAATAACCCAAATCTATTACTTCTATTGTGGCTCGAGTAGAGACTTTTATCGCAATTAATGCCACAATCAATGGTGCTTTTACGGGACATAATTACTATGTTGAGGCTTATATTAGCTAGAAGTATCCAGCAGTGAGTTGGGTTAAGCTGAACACTGACGGTGCTTTAAGACGCAACGGTGGTCTATGTACTACCGGTGGTTTGATCAGAAACAGCGAAGGGTTATGGTTGGCTGGTTTTATTGTCAATATTGGTATTTGTCCGGTTCTAACTGCAAAAGCTTGGAGTTCAGTTTATGGTTTTGAGGCTAGCTTGACATCATGGCTTTCAAAAGATGTTAATAGAAGTAGATAATAAGTTGTTTGTTGACATAGTTAACAAACGTACTCCTTGCTCAGCTCATCATATGGCCTTGATTCAGGATATTCAGCATATGCTCAATTGGAGTTGGGAAGTGCAGACTACTCATATTTATCGTGAAACCAATCAGATGGGTTTTAACATGCCTGTGGGATACCTCGAGTTGAGTGCTACTCCTTATGGCATTCGATACATATTAGTGCAAGACAGAATGGGCACATCTTTTTCTAGAATGTGCCTCATTTAGTTTGTTTTAGGCTTTTGGTCTCTTTTTCTGATTCTAAATAAATAAATAAATTTAGATTCAATTCTTCGGATATTGACCTCCATGAACTGTCTGCGCCACCACAAGAGCTTACTAATGGTGCTCAGCTGAAGAGCACGACTGTTTGGAGCGTTTCTTTGCCCTCGCTTGTTCGAATAAAAAAATATATATATAGAAAATTAAGCATGTTATTGTGCATCTGAATTCCGCTGGAAAGGTTTAATCAGGCATTTTAACAACAGAAATTTATCCATTGATTGAATTATAAATGAATTTTTCTATAAAGGTTCGAACTCCAAATTCAATCCTGCTTTTCACTTGGAAGACCTCTATATGCTTCAGTTTACCATCACAGTAGACAAAAAGGTTTTAGCAGCCCAGAGAGAAGCACTTCTCTACTTTATGTAATACCTTATAAACCTGCAGAAGCTCATAAATCCTGCACAATTTGTCTGCTCAGGGAGACAATTATAGAATATAATTTTCATTTTCTGCCCCCAAAATTGGAGAAAGCAAACCGTTAAGTGAATAGATTTCCATCCAACATCTAAGCACAAGACATACATTAAAAGATAATCAGCCTGTGTAGGGTAGTCACACTACCATGGCTGGCTATTCTAAGCTCATAACATGCTGAAGTTATAACTTTTAGGCTGTCGATGGATCTTAGTTCTGCTAGCAAAGCATATCAAGTTCATCAAAGAAACGTGACATCGACATGCATCTTGCACTAATCTGACATGAACAAACTATGCATCTGGCACTAATCTGACATGAACAAACTACATTTTAAATAACATCTGCGTAATGCCCATTATTTAAACAAAATTACCCTTCTATAATTGTTGACATCCATTATGCAAAGACATTTTTTTTTTTGCAAAGAAAATTATTGTAACGGCATTGCTTAACGAGTATAACATTGTTACGATGTTCATAATGGCCATTACATGTATTATTTGCCCAATTTTGTGTGTATCAAACCAATTATTGTCTTTTTTTAGCTTTTCAAAGAAAAAGAGAGACAATGTCTAGTGTTCTAAAAGAAAAGAAATAGCTTGAGTTTGTAAAAAAAATACCAAAAAATTATGTAATGGAAAAATCAAAGGGCTGAAATCAAGAAAAAGTTCAGAAATAAATGAGATTAGGTTTTTTTTTTCCATTTGTTTAAAGCAATCAGCTTTGTTTTAGCTAAAAATTTGTTGTCATTATATCTAAATATTAAAAGCAATAAATTTAAAAAGGTAGATCTACACAGTCATCCACTACCACATTATCATTATAGGGTACAAAAAGATCAAAACTCTCAAGTTCAAAGCTAACAAAAATCAATTATTAAGACTCTCCTAGACACTCATTTTGGTGGTAGTAGATATTAAATGATAAAATAACATCTATTGTGTTTTGTGCTAGCTTTAATACTTATTATGAGATAATAACTTAAAATTTTTGAATTAAACGTGTTTTCCTTTTGAATTTATGCTAATTATATAGTAATATTTTCTTCATTTTAGTAAATTCCTTTAAATTATATTAATTCTATGAGTTTTTACAATTTTTACAAAGAAATTTAGATCCGTTTGGCATTACATTTGGAAAAAATACTTTTGGTGAAAAAAAAATTATTTTTAATCTTTTTTGAGTTTTGAAAACTGTTTTTTAGAGAAAACAGATAAATAAATTATTTTTCCAAAAACTGTTTTGAGAAAAACAGTTTATAAAAAATTAAAAAAATCAGTCAATTAAATCAAAAAAAATTTAAACCTGCTTTTTGAACACCCAATAATAATCTCAAACACCCCTTTGTCCCTTAGTAGTCCGTTACCGTCGCATTATGCCGTTACAAGCCCGTTTTCATTGCATGAGACTGCATCTGCAATCACGGACATTACCACAATTTAAATTTATGAAACAAGCACAACCTGTTCCCCTGGTTGTGGGGTAGGGGAGATAATGACTAAATTAAGGTTGTGGAGGTGGGGAGGGAGACACACATACAGACTAGCGGAAAAATGAGAGTTGTGAAACTCTATAGTATAACTAAAAATATAAAAACATTTTGAGTTCAAAACTGTCCAATAACCCCAGAGATATATGCCAATTAACGATAATCTGAAAATGAAACAACATTATTCATATCAACCCAGTTCTGTTCACATTTTCTTAACACCGGCCTGATTGGGGAAAAAAAATCAAGAAGCTAACCAGAAAATTGATCCATGTTCACTTTCCTTCAGATTCCTTCTCAATAAAGGTCTTCTTTATCCAATCAAATGGCTGGGAAATGACACAAGAAAAATTGTAAAATTGAATGAAAAATATAAAAATGTATAAAAGAATCAATAATAGCCAAAAGTAGTCTGCAAAAGCATCTCTCTTGTTTCTTCTGTGTGTGTGTGTGTCTATGCATGTCAAACTGCTAATTGATGTAGTAGATAGTAAAATCTCCTTATCTCTGTTTGTGCGCAAGCTCGTGTGTGAATAAATATGTGGGGGTAACAAAATGCTAATTGATCTAGTACACAGCAAAATTTCCCCAACATGCACGCATTCTTCTATATAAAAATAAGTCGGTGGTCAAGACAAAAATTTCTTGGAAGCACAACATGAGCTGCAGAACCAGAAAACATAATTCATCATTGTATAAGGAGGTAACCACACAAATGCAAGAGAGCATTCATCAATAAATATTTGAATGTGGTCTGTGTTGTGCTTGTTACACTTGAAATACTCAAACCGTCTCAACTTTTGACACTGTTTGCATCTTTTTTCATAAAGACAACAGCAGGAAACAGTGTTAAAAATTAGGACAGATCGAGCATTTCCAAGCATAACAATTCAAATATTCAATCATGAATCCCACAAATCTTCAATTTTATACACAAAGTGTGGCCCACAGAGATTCACAAATGAGATAAATACACGCTTTTCTCCAAGTTACATTCTAATAATCGAACTTCTTTTGTTCCTATGTGTTTTATGTGCTGGTCCATGGTGCTATATTCACTTTATTTAAGAAGGTAAGTGCTGATATTCCAAAATTAGCATGTCATGCATATGCATTCAATGGGTCTCGAAAGGAGAAAAATAAAAACTTCCCGAGCAATCACATTTGATTGAGTAGTTCCTAAAGAGGTAATTCTAATAATCAAGTGAATAAGAGCACGGATTAAAAAACATACGAAGACCACTATTAGGTAATTTCTTAGACGCAATTAGCATTGTGAAAACAACAAGAAAAGGCAGCTAAGCGTGTTATTCTTTCAGCTCAAAACTCTTCTTTATTTAATGGTCTATGGTCCTAACCTATGGAGGAGCCTTCAGCTTTATTCAACTAGTCGTCAATGAATGATATGACTACTAACAATACTTTCAATATCAGCAAAAATATATAGGCGTAATACAATCCCTTCCAATGCATAAAAGATAACCCATTTCTTAACATGAAATTCAACCCCATATAGTTGAAGAAAATCAAAAGCTCTCCCAACAAAGAGCCAAAAGCATCAACCGCAGCCGCACAAAGGAATACATTTACAATTACATAAACATTTGATGTTTACATTTTTATCCAACATCGGCTATCCTCTGGATCTGTAATAAATAATAAGAAGTCAGATCTAAGGGAGAAGAAGGAGTAGATACCTGGATGAGCCAAAGAGCAGTGGTGGTGGCTGTGACCCCCCAAAAGGCGGCGGCTTGAATGTCAGTGGATTGGGGACGAAGCCTAGGCTTTAGGAACTTGAACACGGCCGTTTCACCTGCCATTTACGACTCGATGTGAGGACCCTAATACCTTAAAATCAAGAAAGGGAACTCTTTTAATGAGGAGGATTTTTGCTCGCCTTTCTGTCGATGTCAATGGACAAACACGCAGCAAGTTTCTTCGCTGATCCTATTGATATGTCCTTGATTCATTTCACGCCGTCCGATTTTCTCTCTCTCTCTTCCCCCACAATTTGATTTGATAGTATACTTGGGCCTCCGGCCTGCAAAGTGCCAAACCTTTCATAAGCCTAACTCTAATTAAGTTTAACACAGGGAAAGAAAATTTTGAAAAACACCCTAACCATCTTTCAAAATTACCGGACATTTAAATGCTTTTTAAAAAATACTAAAATTAACTTTTTAAAATTTAAACCTAAAAAAAAAATTAAAATCTCACTCAATAATTTTCTTTTAAATAAATCTAGCGCCATATCTTTTATATATATCTAAACATATAGCATTTTGTCAACATTATTGTCAAATTATTCATTATTGTTTTTAGAAAATCATTTTTTTATCTTTCAAAATCAATTTCTTCATTTATATTCATCTTCCTATAATAATATCAACATTAAATCATAAATATACTGTTGTTTATACTTTTTAAAAAAAATTATTTGATAAATTTTATATAAATAATGAGTAATTTTTTAGTTAAAATTGAGTATATGTTCATCAAATATTGATAGAAATAATACAAATAAATATAATATGACATATTTCAAATAAATGATAATTAAAAAAATGTATCCAATATTTATCTAAAGCTTATAGTGTTGGAAAATGATAGCTGAAAATGTTTGTTAAAGACAATCATCTTTGGACACTTTATGTACACATTAATAATTATTAATAAATGTATTTTCAATATTTGGTATTCATTAATTATATGTGATCTTAAATTATTTAATCAAAACCTTGATATGTAACAATATGAATGAAATCATGATATTATTGATATTTTCATCGGATATTGTATTTATACTTAAATGATCCCCAATTATAGTATTAACAAAATGTGAATATTTTTCTAATTAAAATTTTATTTGGTTTTATTTGATTGGTTATATTCCTATTAGGAAGTAAATAAATAAATAAAATGTGTAATTACTCCAATGTGTACATATCCATTAAAACCAATTATTCAAACAACAACGTATTAGAGAGATTTATTCGCTCACGTAATTATTTTTTTTAATCCGATTTCTATGGTTGTATGGTGGATTTCTCCATTGGGTTTCCATCTCTGTACATAAATCCACCTTTTTCATTTTTTAAAAAATAATAATAATAACTGAGGTCGATGGCTTCTCTCTAGATTCCAGCAATAAGGAAGCAGCTGATCTGCAGTCCCATGGCGCGACTTTTTATTTAGTTTAGACGCCACCATCTCCACCTTTGTAACCCATATTCCATTAAAACTGCAACTACTAATATTATTTTCCTCCTCCATCTTTTAAATTTCAAACTCACGTTAATTGAGCATCAGTATTTTGTATTCCTCCTTCAAGTCACAGCCCTTCATCATTTGTCAAGTTTTAATTTTTATTCCTTGAAATTAATTCTTGTGTTTTCCTTTATTTTAATCTTAGTTTGCATTTGCAATTGAATTTTTATTTTATATCCATTAATTTTATTAACACCTAAAAAAAATATACATATCATTTTCATTGGTATCTGCAAGATGATACCTTTTGTCCCTATAAGATAATTTGTTTTTCTTGACATCATGTTTCTTTTGGGGTTTTCAGCGCACTTTGGCCAAGTTTTCAATCTTGAGTTTTATTTCATATTTTTATTTTGTAATTATAATCTAATTGATTGATTTCAATTGAAGTGGAATACTTAATGCCTAAAGTCTTTTACACAGATTCCTTTTATGCAGTTTTAACTATATATATATATATTATTATTACAATTCTTTCAAGTAACTAGATTTATTATATAATTAAAAAAAATTCTCTATTGGTTTCATATGGATTAGGAAAACTGGATACTTTACTAGTAGATTGAATAGCTATTATCAGAGACCTAGCATCTGTTATAATCTAAAATAATTACCTTTCAATTTTTTTTATATCATGAAAATGAATTGTGATTATTAAATTATTATTTTTATTTATATTTTTACAGTTGGATTTTAGTAAAGTATTTTACTCAAATAATTTTTCTGTAAATTATGTTATTTAATTACATTGTATTGTTTATTAATTTAATTATTGTTAAAATTCTTTATAAAACTTTAGGTACCTAGGAACAAGTTTTTGATATTGGTTGATTTAAATATCTTCTGTATTGATATTTTGAAATTATCTAAACTGATTACAATTATTTTTATTCAAAAAGAGTATTATTGAAATTATTACTATTAGAAATTGTAATTGTTTTTATTATCTGAGATTGAATTGATTTTGTTAATTGAATTTTTCATTTTCAAAACCAGTATATTACTCAGTTATCTAGTTTTATCGTAAACAATTTATATATTTGTGATATGACTATATTGTGAGCAATATATCTGTTATATGTTTTATGGACTCTCCACAGATGTCATATCAATAGGATCATATTTATTATCTTTAAATGTTATATCATTTTATTTATATTTGTATCATAAGCATGCATATTGGTATCTATAGTAAATGATATCTATTATCTGTATCTATTACTAGTAACGAGTTTACCAACTATCTGACATTTGGTAGTATGGAGTATCACTATTGTATTATACCATGTATTTTAAAAATTTTATTTGAATTTACTATTAGCGCGTTTATCAACTATCTGACCTTTGGTGGTATGGAGTATCACAACTGATGTATGCACGGAAACCATGCATGGAAGACAAGAAAGACAATCTTTTATCAATGGAGTTGAGCAATCTTATATCATTGAAATGAGTTTAAAAGAAGTTCAAAAACTTATTAATATGATCAAAATGTTTATGGGGTGTTCCAAACCATATGAAGCAGAAATGGATCTTTGAGAGCAACAATAGACATAAATTTCACAATCAAATTTATGGGCTAATAATACACAAAGGGAAGCCTAAAGTGAGGATAAAAGGAATCTTTCATGAAAATTAAATTCAAATGGGCTAAACAAAACAAAGTCCATAAACCTAGTCATGTACAAATTATGTGCTAAGAATCATGTGCCGAACATGTGCAAGACATGTGTCATCTATGTACAAGACATTATGTGTCAACCATGTGCTCAAGATCATGTGTCACACATGTGCCTACTTATAGAATTTGTGCTTAATGTGTAATTGGACTTAATTATGTATGTGGGCTATCTATTTTAATTATCATAAACTTTTAATTAGTGATAGACATGTGAGCCAAAGGATTTGAAACTCAACCCATTAATTATCTTATTTTAGAAGGATTTAATTAGTATCCTAATTCAAGTAGGATTCTACCTTTTTAGAATATGAGTTAAATATGACTGTACTTTTAGAAGTTGAGTTAAAATAGGATTTAGTTATCATTTACCATAAAGGATTCAAAGATTTAGGGCTATAAATACTCATTTAGGCTTCTTGTACAAGACATCAATGAATGAATCAATGAATAAAAATGAATTTGATAGTTTACTTTAAAGTGAGGCAGATTTGCATCTCTTTATTACCTTTAGGAATTAGTTACTTATCAAGTAATATTGCTTGTGGTATGGCTATTCTTAATAAACCATATAATTTTGGTTATTTGCTACATTGGTTAGCTTTGGGTCGGATTCAATCTATGATCACCATAACTTAAGGTTTGTTTACCTTGTCTTGTTGAGGGATTTCAAGGTACGATTTTTGGGGTTTCATATCAACAACTGTACTATATCATGCATTTTAAAAAATTCATTTGAATTGATTATATGATAATGAAAAATAATATTTTATTTATGAATTTATATTTTAGATATTTCATTATTTGTGATATTATAAATTTTTCAGTATTTGATATCAATTGAATATTATTTTATTATTGATATCATGTTTTGGATATTGAAAGTATTTAAGAAATTGTTTGAGTGGTTGTCTATTTTCAGTCTGTTGTGTGCTATAATTATCATTCATTAAGCACGTTGTATGTTCACACCACATATTATTTTTTTTTCAGATATTGGAAATAAGTTTGTAATTATTGAAGTTTAGAGAAGGTCGGACTGTAAGATTTCATTTAGTTTTGGAGTTATATTTTTGTTATATATGAGGCTAGCATAGGTTAAGTTGTTCTTAATCTATGCATCGGCCATAGCCAGATTTGAGTCCTGACACAAAACAAGATATTGTTAATGTAAATAAACTAACACATGTTATACTCATTAACTAGGTTAAATAATGGATCTAATAAACTGTAGACATGATATATATAAAATTAATAAGTAGATGCTTACTAAAATAGTTAAATACGTTGAATGATTTAACAATAAAACAATCACATGAATATTTATTTTATTATAAAGGTATTCTAATGGCAATCAGTTTAGGCACTTGATATACTCATTTATTATTAATAAAAGACATTTTATTATATTGGTATTCATTTATATTTAAATTTGATTTGAATCTTATATTGTTTAATGAAGTTATTAATATGTAACACAATATAAAATGAATCATGATGAAGTTATTAATATGTAACACAATCAGTTTAGGCACTTGATATACAATTATGTCATACCTAAATAATCCCTATAGGATTAATAAAACATAACAATATTACAATAATATCAACATTAAATCATAAATATATTTTGGTTTATATATTTAAAAAATTATTTGACAAATTTTATATAAATGACCAATAAAGTTTAAGTAAAATCAGAAGCATATGTTTGCCAAATAATACAAAACAAATCTGGTATGACATATTTTAGGTAAATAATAATTAAAAATATTTACTCAATATTTATCCAAATTTTATTCATTATTTACTTAAAGTTTACCTGATATTTATCCACATCTATCTAATGTTGACTTGCACTTTCAAAATATTTATCCAATAGTTTTCCAACATGAAATCAATCTCAATACAAAACGAGGAAAAAAAACCAAAAAAATGGAAAGTTATCATAATTATTACGCCACAATACCAATAAATAAGATAAATTATATTTTTGAAATGCAAACATTTCAAAATTAGTAAAAATGAAACTTCATTTCGATAAAGATGAAGAAAAAATTCGTCTTTTCTCAAAATTTACCTAATATTTATTCATGTCTTTCTAATGTTGGCTTGCACTTACAAAACATTTATCTAATATTTTCTTAACATGAAATCAATCTCAATATGAAATGACCGGAAGAATGGAAATATGAAGAAAACCAAACGAAATGGAAAGTTAAAAAACACAAAAATTAAATAGAAATTTACATTCATAATCATCCTGCCACAATTTCAATAAATAAGATAAATGATATTTTTGAAATACAAACATGTCAAAATTAGTAAAAATGAAACTTCATTTGGTAAAGATGATAAAGAAAAAGTTTGAGGATATTTTAAAAATCGTTAAGCGGTGAAATTTTCTCTTTAAAATATGATTTTAGTAGCAAACAAATTCATCGAAAATTGATTTTGCATTTACTTTAGAAGCAAATTAGTCATTCTGAAAAATTTAACTTGAATTGACCTTTCATTCATGTATGATGTGGGTATATTTGATGACTTCAGAGCAAACTGATTATCTTATATTGATTTTATCGCAAAATATTTAAAGAAATATTGCATTGATATTAGAATGAATTAATTGTTAGAAAACAGACTGACCCTTTACCCGTATGTATATATTCATTACTTCAGAGCAAATTGATAGATAAGATGATTTTGAAAATGCTAAATGATCATCGCAAGTTAAATTTGAGACGGACCATCACATAAAATTTTAAGAAAAACTATTCCAGAAATTTTGAAGTATAAATTGACACCTCATTCCTGCCCTTGAATGTTTGATTTAGAATTAGTACCTAGAACTATGTTTTGAAGTGTTAGTAAATGCTTAAATGTACTCATTATCAAAGCCTATGTACCACTTATATTGTTTAAGTTTGGAAATAGTCGGCACATGCAGTATCTTGTATCTGAGTTCAACTTAGTCGACTCTTCATCTGCATTCCAAAACCTAAGAAATTGCCCACCCGGAAACATCAATGATCCTGACAAAAAAGGAAGAGAGAGCTTCAAACAATCGTTTAGAAATCAAAAAGTTCCTTGAAATACATAACACTACAGAATCAACAACCTCATATATAGTATCATCCCCCCAACTACCTAAATAGAGCTTGAAAGCTGATTAACATCATATTACTATCTAGTTTAGATGTTGGGCGTTGACCCTTGTCCGGACCTCCAATAATACCCCAGGTCTCGAACTGCCTTTGTCGAGCTCTTGCCCTTTTTTTCTCTTCATCGGATTTCGATGAATAACAGTGCAAACAAGAAACTCCATACTCCCATTCTGGGGTTTCCATGTCAGCATCACTTACTGGTTGTTTACATCCATAGCACAATTTGAAAGTTCCCTGTGCCAAACCATGCTCAACCGAGACACGCTTGTCAAAAACAAAACATTCACCCTCCCATAGGCTCTCTGATTTGGGAACTTCCTCAAAGTATTTCAGAATCCCACCTTCCAAGTGATAAACCTGTAGAAAAATATGACGAACGATCAAATTTTCATAAATTGAGCAACTGACAAACCAATTGCCACATTTCAACTTGCTAACATGGGCAAACATGGGCGCCAAATGCTATATGGTAATATGTCAACTGCCAGAGAATTTTATTTCAGAATCTATGCTTTTTTCCTCATAAGAAGCGAAGGAAGTGAGTGAAGAGCGGAGAGAGGGGATGGTGCGTACATGCGGAGTATAGAGATAACAACCGTAGGAATGAGCCTTTATAGTTTTATACCCATGCAATTACAAGGTCTCTTGATTTTCACTGTAGAAAATAAAATTAAAATAGAAAATTATGATAAAGGCGGGCCCAAAGCAGCATCAGAAAATCCAGAGCAGCCCATGCAGAATCAATCCATCTGGCGTGTGTATCCTAGAAGAAATAGAGAGACGCGGGGAAAAGGAGGGGCCGCTTGGAAAGGGGGATAACAGAATTGGTTATACAGTGGAGAAGACAGAAAAAAGAGGGTGAGAAGAATCTTGCTGGAAATACTTGAGGTCTTCTGCTCACGGTGGAAGATGGGGATATTCCCTGCTGTGACCCTTTTGGCACAGATAATCTTTCTTTTTCCATTGTTCTTTCTCATTGGTAGCTGCTATTTCTCTTAATTCATGGAATATGTTGCTGTCCTATGCTTTTGAATATTCAATAAAAGCTTTAGTTCTCCATTTTCTGTTCTTGTGAGTTGCTGTTTGTGGTTGTTTATTGAAGTATTTGCACGAGCTATATCCTTTTCTTATCAAATTACCTCGTTAAAACCTTTACTGAGGAGAAAACTTGAAGCTTTCTCACATCGGATTCCTCCTGTACAGTACATGGCAACTCGATGAGGCATTTTTGTTTTTGGGTTCTTTGTATCTCCATCATTGCTTCCATCTGAGTGTCTCACCTCATCTGTGTCCGCAGGTAGGAACTGGTTTTCCACCCAAGAGGGAAACTCCCGAAATGATGCGGTACAAGGATCAACTGCTCCTTTGAACTTGCCAATTCTAGTTTCATAGTTATTCCGCACATCAATCACCACCTGTGCATAAATTAAGCGCAAAATCAGAAAAAGCAAAGCATAGCATGCAAGCCAAATTAAAAGTCTCAATAATTGGAGAATCCAATTTTATACTCAAATGCTCTGTAGGTGCATAATATTCGAAGTAGTAGATAATGATCTTGACAATGATATTATATGCATCAAAAGTTAACGTTGACATAAGATTTGAGTATCTTGAACCTTTTCACAAATAGGCAAACATGTAGCTCTGACATGGATGGAATTAGCTGGATCAAGATCTTAAATACAGAAGCTTTTCAAAGGTCATGTGTATAATGTTTATATGCAAGCATGATGTTCCCTGCAGCACTAACTTACATTGCTCCGCGAAAAATATACAACTTCTTGAGCAACTAAGCATGGTAATTCATTATTATTGACAAATCTTTCATCTGTTTATTTGGAATCAAAGCAATTAAGAATTCAACATTCAAGCCTGTCAATTAAAAGACTATATTAAACAAACAAGCCCATCTATAAAACTGAATATATGGAAATTTCATCACTCTCTCTCAAATCCAATATCTTCCAAATGAAAACACCATCAAACATTCACAACATTAGTTCAACAGCGTTACCAATGAAATTTTGCTAGAAATAATTTAGGAAAGAAAGAATGCAACACAGTGACCTCAACAGAATTACATTTCCAAATTTTCATGATAACCCACAGGTATTATTTTAAACCTGTTCAAAATCTCACAAGTTTTCCAGAATCAAAATTACACTTATTATAACAAGAGCAAGCAAAAATATTGAGAAACTGGGAAAAAATGATGTTTAGATGGCTCACAGTATTTGGATCATTGATCAATGTGTTCCACTCCTTTGGCCTTACATATTTCCCAACCCTCTCAATAGGTGACACAGCAGGCATTCCAAGAGTAACAATCTGCTTAGGCACAAAGAAAGAGAAAAATGATAAGAATCTAGCGGGTACAACCAAATATTAGCAAACCCATTCTCCTAAAACCAAGAAAAAACTAATTTTTCCTCATAAAATGATACCTCTTTCTTTAATTTGACCCTGACATGATCCCATCGAAAAGGCGCATCCTCCCCTGCTGCCAGAGGAGAACTATTACTGTGTCCATGATGAATAGCTTCCTCCTCAGGACTGATTGGTGACTCCACCTGCCTTAGCCCCTTTAGCCTGTCATCGCTTTTGATAAATTCAAGGACTCTTTCCACTGACTTCCTGGTCCCACATATGCTCCCATTGATTCCCTCAGGTGCAAGAATGATACCACCTGAAACACGCTGTAGAAGATCAGCTCAGATGAGATAGGTTTGAAAAAGATGGTTCCAACTGAGCAACAGACTAAGACAAAATACATTGCAAAACAAATAAATGCTATGGAAGGATCTATAATTTATAATAGCAAACTAATAGGTTCACAATTTATTTCTTACCAACTTGTCAGCATTAACCAAATTCGAAAAATTAGCAAACTCAACCAAAGAAGGAAAAAATTCATAATCCATAGAAATTAAGAGTATTGGATTTGTTTTGCCATTAAGCTAAAAGCAAAAAGAAAGAAGCAAAGTTCAAAATAACAAATATCTGTAAGCATTCATCAACCACAAGCATTAGTTCAGCTGGGATTTAGAACTGCGTGAATCTATTTCTGAACCAAAACAAAAAATATAAACATAATTTGAAATGTAAAGCAAGACCATTAAACACGAACCATCAACCACATTATTCTTAAAAAGCCACAAGCTTTACAGCAGTCTGCTTATAGAAGAAATCTACCAAATAATAAAAAGAATAAACTTTACAATTAACTGAATCAATTTCTGAGCAAAAACTATAAGTACAAACGTAATTTGTTTAGTAAAACAAGAAATTAGTTGCAAAAATATCGACATAATAATTCTTAATGCATTAAAAATATATAAGCTTTATAGTAGTTTGCCGATAGAAAGCATCTACCAAAAACAAAAAGGAATAAACTTTGAATCCGAATACCAGTTCTTCGCAGAGCTGCTTCAAGGGCTTTCGCATATCAGCATGGTCAGGAAAATCAGCGAACTTGTAGAATGACACAATCACAAGAGTTGATTCTGGGTTTGCGTCACTGAGCATGGGTATGCCAGAAATGAGAATCGGGTCAGTAGCAGCAGAACCAGAATCAGAGAAGCACTTAGGGAATGTCATGTTCGGCGACGACTTGAGACAATTAAGACGAGGAGAGAAGAGAGGAAGGCGATGATGATGGTAAGGGGAATTAGGGGTTTGAGAAGATTGGTTGATGGAAACAACAAATCTGGTGTGGAGAACAGGGTTTAAGGTATGAGAAGAAATCATCCCCGTAGAGCGCAATGGAGGAACCCATGCCCTCCACCTTAGCATAGTAAGATGCCCTGTACCCGTCTGATAAATTGATGGGTTTAATTTATTTTTATGTCCTCCTTTGTTATGGACTGGGCGTAAACTTCATAAGACCAAAATACAAGATCTTATAATATAATTATTGGATTGGGCCTAAACTTATTTTTTGAACAGTAAAAATTCATTAACGACAGGAAATACAAAAAATACTCTCCAAGATTGGAAGGGAAATAATCCAATTGGATTTAACTCTAACCAGCTTAGTTACACTTTCACATTCAGCTGCCACATTAGTAGATTTCCTAACAAACAAAAATCTACAATAAGAACTGTGATATTATTTAAATATTATTTTTAACAATAATTTTAATCTCCTAAGAAGTTCATGAAGAAATAGTATAAGAAATTCGAGATTCGACAAAAGAAAATACTAATATCTTTTTTTCATCCTAACATATCAGAGGCCAGCCAACACATGGTAATAGCAGAATCGCAAACTATGTGTTTGCGATGTTGATCTTTTAACATTTTTGTTTTGAAATGGCGTGGTGCACTCAGTGCATTAATAAATAATTAATAATTATATTGCAAATATTTCTTTTCACCGACAAAAAGATTAATGAAAGTAAAGAGATAATTACCTTCTTGCTACTTTGAACACTCTTGAGGATATATAAATTCCAAAAGCCTTTTTTTAGACCATTTATATGGCAAGATAAACTTTTCCTTTTTTCCAAAAGGTGTAACAAGACAACAAAGGTTGCCACTACTCATTGGTAGATAAGAAAGGAAGATGGAAATATATAAAAGCTAGCATCATGCTTTCATCATCATCAGAACGTCACCATATCCCTTGTAAGCAAGTTAGTGGAATTTTCCATGCCTCCTTCCTTCCATCTTCCTTTGATTTTCTCCTAAATTTCCCCCATTCCTTTTTCTTCCAAGAAATTAAGTAATATCATAAAGCCCATCCCCAGTATCTCTTAGAATACCAAAATTTCAAATTAATTATGGCAACGAGTTGTTGGCCTGAAAACAAAGAAAGGGTAGTGAAAGAGCTTGTTCAAGGCCAAGAATACGCTTACCATCTTCAACTTCTGCTCAAGAAATCTGATGGAGTTGAAGCTTTTCTCATCTCATATGATGATCTTGTGCTCAAGATCTTGGCATCTTTCACTCAGGCTCTTTCCCTCCTCTCTGCTTCAGAGAATCTTGCTACTTCACAAGTTGACTCTGTTTGTTGTGATAACCGGAGGTCTGAAGATTTCGGCGAGAGCAGAAAGAGATCCTTGATTACTACCAAAGATAAGAGGGGTTGTCACAAGAGAAAGTAAGCAAGCAAATTTCTTGAATAGACCTACCTACCTCATGAATTAGATGTACCAAGCAAACTTTACTTTTGGTGAATATAGGATGAGTTTTGCATGGATCTAAGCAAGTATTGTCCACGAAAGAAGCTTATCTTTATTAATTATGTTTTGCTTATCAAGATTGATTGTCATTAATACTTTTCTTCTTGATGCCAGAAAAACTTCCCAATCATGGACAAAAATCTCCCCTACAATAGAAGATGCTCACGCATGGAGAAAGTATGGCCAAAAGCAGATTCTAAATGCTAAATACCCAAGGTATACAGGACTTCACCTCTTTTGAGTTTTTTTCTTTAATCATGTTTAATGGAAGTAACCAAATATTTATTTTCACAAAATCATAATTATTACTAAAATTTTGGCAGATTAATGAAGTGAAAAGTAGTATAGTATTAAGAAAATGGCGGGCTTTCCCTTTGCTAGCCAATGCTAATGGACACTTTTGTACATGATGAAACAGGAGTTACTTTAGGTGCACCCACAAGTATGATCAAGGTTGTAAAGCAACAAAACAAGTCCAAATACAGGAAGAGGATCCACAAATGTACCTTATCACTTACATTGGTCTTCATACGTGCAGAGACTTTCTCAAGGTTCCACAAATTATCTCTACAGATTCTGATCCTTATTGGGAATCTTATAGATTCAGTTCTTGTTCAAATGATATTCCTGCTCAATTACATCGTCATCATCATCAATTTAGTTCATCAGGTTCACCCTCAAATAAGGAAGAGACCCCAAGTGATCTAAGTGACAATCTTTCATCTTTAGACTCTGCCATATGGACAGATTTTGCGGCATTTCATCAAACAGTTGATGAGCCTGCAATTGCTTCTTCAACAAGGGATCAGGGCATCTCCCAAAGTTTGGACATGGAACTTGTGCTCAAATCTATCGATTTTAATTTTGATGAATCTGAGTTTAATTATCTAAGCTAGCTAGCTCGATCTAGATAGCTCTAAGTCTAATTTCTACATAGCATTCTGTATCATAGACTAGATCTATGAGTAAAATTGTAGATCCAGTTTAGGCAAATTTCCGTATGACAAATGCAATTTCACATGTACAGTAATTTTTCTTGTATCATGAATGTAACATATACCTATGTGGAATAATCACCATGCCATGCGTGATGTATGATTGATGCGCCATTCTTCTTCTTCGCCTCAAAATTATCAATCCTAAAATTTCTCTTATTCATATGGAAAAGGACTGAGTGACATTCTCACTGATTGCATTTTTATCTTCTCAACATGGGGACACCTTTGAATCTATTCACATGAAAAAGAGTTTTGTTCATCATCATAATTAATTTCATTCCATTAATTAAAATAATTATACATTTCATTTTTTTTCTATATACAAATATGAAACTGATAGTCAATTTTAAGATGATGATAAATTAATCTTTAGTTTTATTTGTGAATATTGGATGAGTTTAAGTACAATTTGAGTAGGATATATCAGCTTCAATTATTGATGATAATTTAGATTAAACTGATTAATATTAATAGATTTTTCTTATCTAAATCAGATTCTTATGAATTAATTTAATAATATTTTTATCGTACATGATAAATATTAATTTTATTTTACATGACATAGTGTCATGGAATTGCTCTATCATATACCTGAACTAAATTAATATATGTAAATTTTAATAAGCATTGCACTTAAAAAACCATCAAATTGATTGATTATAACATTAGATTTCTACTTTGATTTTCTAGAAATATGCTCAAATTAATGAAAAAAGGAAGTTGCCCTGCAAAATAGGGCAGTACCCTTATCAAAAAGTTTGAAATCCAATTGAAGAACTAAAGAAAAGACAAACGTATTTGAAGGATAAAGTGGAGGAGTATTATTAGTAATAGAAAAAAAGACAAGGATAGAGAAAATTTGAATGTAGTGTTTGGATTCCAAGAAACCGCTGAAATCATAGTGTCCACTTTGAAATTTGGAAAATGAACTAAGATGCTGTGTATCTTAGCAAATTGTCATTCTTCTACACAAACATCCAAGAACAGAAAACGATTTGTATTATAATGCTTATCTTCCTCTTTCAAAAAAAAAATCCCCTCAAATATCAAATTCATATATTTATTTATAAATAGAAATTAAATAATAATTAATTAGCATATAAAAATTAATTTCTTACTTTATAAATATAAAATTAATCATAACAATTATTTTTCTTAAAGGGGTAGTAAGTTATAAGTTTTATAAATATAGAATCGATTATAAAATTTAATTTTCAATATGATAATAAATTGTTGACTCAATTTAAAAATTAAAAATTAAAATAAGATATATATTTTAAACTATGGCTTTTTTATTAAAATTGCTTAAATCATTATGGTGAAATACAATAATAAAAAAAAAAAAAGCAAAAATGAAAACAGGAAAGAATGTTATAGCATGTGACTTGCTTAGCAAAGAAACAAAAAGAAAAGACTCGGACCATAGTGATTAGTGAATGCTCACTTTCGATTTGATAGCTTAGAAAATTAAACAGAATATTCAAATTCTAGAACTAACACAAAAGTTCAATTTGCATGACCACGGGATATTATATTCTTTGGTAGAAATATATTTCTTGGGGAATTTTCTATTTAGTCTCTATCTAGAAGTATATATACAGATATATATGTAATTATGCACAATTAGTTAATTATTAAAATTATTTTTGCAACTTTATATATAGCAAATTCTGGTTTTAAATTCTGGTTTGAGACACATGAAATAGATTTTAATTATTTTTTTATATAATAAGAATGTACTATAAATTCAATTTATAAATAAAATATAGAGACTTTAATTAGACAAAAAAAAAGTTTTAGTATATAAATTTTAAACTTATACAAAAGCATGGGGAGATAGACCTAGAAGAAAATCCAAGTACAAATTAATTAGATATAAAGAAAAATGTGGAAGCTTTAATTTGATTTCACACCCTCATTAATGAGATATTAGCATCACTTTAATCATCCTTATTTTAATAATAACAATGATATTATCAAGCGAAGCAAGAATAATTTTTTTTCAAATAATTAGAATATAGTTTATAGTTATATATACTTTTATCTCAATTATTTGACTTCAATAAAATAATGGAAGAAGTCAATATATGTAAATTTATTGCTTAATTAAAATGCCAATATTCAAAAGCTAAAGTCATTAAAGTAAAATATAATTTACAAAATGTAAGATCCACAAATTAATTGTATTATATATATTCATATAAAGGAAGTCGTCAAAGTGAATGAAATATATTTGAAAATTAAAAAACGATTAGAAATAAATAATAAATTCATCAAAATCAGAAGTCTGTTTATTAAATTTGTTAAGGTTGATTAGTAATCAACTTTTCCCATGATCCCCAGAATCCCATTTATGATCTTCCTTGGAAGTGAAGATCAACTCCATGTTGCTACTCCTCCTGCCTGAATTAAACATCACATCTGCCATATTCGCCACTGGATATTCTGCTTCTTTGCCATACGGGGCGGTGGACGGACCTGGACCGCCGACGCTGCTACTTCCGCCTAGACTAAATTCCAGCCACGTTGGAGGATGGTCAGCTGCAACCATAGTGTGTGTCATGTCCTGAGTAATTTCTGCTGGTGGTGGTGGAATTGATGATGCTGTGGCTGACACGTGGCACGTGTGATCCCCCCTGTATGTAACTTTATACATGTGAGGATCGTCGTCCGATCTTTGGACTTGTTTCTTTGCAGGGCATTGGTATAATTTTTGGTGGGTGCATCTGAAGTAACCCCTGAAAATTACACTTGTAATTAATATACTCCAAAAAAAAAATTAACTATTGTTTTCCCTAATTGCTAATAATAAAATGTCATTAAAAAAAATATTTATGAGTACATGATATTCCGCATAGGGATGAGCAAAACTCTTGATCCAATCCCAAAAAAAATCCGAATGCAAATTACACATAAAATATAGCCTAAATTATCAATTCGATTTGATAGGAATAGAAATGGATCGGTTGATTTAGATTGATAAATTAACATGATTATTGACTCAAAAATTAAATAATTTTTTTAATAATTTGACCAATCCAAAAAATAAATTTAATCACTTTAAAAATTCAACTAAACTAATCCGAAAAGATTTTATTAATTGAGTAGACATAGTTGGACTGATTTGATTTTGCCCACCCTAGCTAGTTTGGTAGATCATAAATTAGGTTAAAGGTATTATCTTCTAACTTAGTTTATAAATAAAACAATACGTATTGGTTTGATTTGGACAACCGATGGAGGGAAACATGAATGTTTCTTCCAAACTAAGTATATAATTTATTTAATTCAACGACCAAATCTTAGTTTTGGTTGCAAAGAAAAAACTGAGTCAAAAATCAAAATCTTGTTTGATCAAACATTTTGAAAAATTGGGAAATATTGGCATGGAAACATCATATGACATTCGTTAATTGTTTTGCAGCACCTTTCAACATGTCATGATGCATACATATCTAATTAATATCAATATTTTCTTTAAAAGTTAATAAATTTTAATTTGTTTAATGTACCTCTTGAAATCCTTTTCAAAACTATAAGATTTAAAATCAAGTCAGCATCATTAGGAAATTTTCTATATTTATATAAGTGAAGTTTATTGAATCATACATACATATATATATATATATATATTGCTAAGTAAAAAAATAAAAAAATAAAAGATTTTTCATATCACAATTTATCATTTAATTGATTTAAAAATAAAACAAAAGTCAAATATTTATGAGCTCGTAACATATATTATTCTATAATTAATATAATTTATAAGTGAAGTTTATTGAATCAATAATATATATATATATATATATATTGCTAAGTAAAAAAATAAAAATAAAAGAGATTTTTCATATCACAATATATCATTTAATTGATTTAAAAATAAAACAAAAGTCAAATATTTATGAGCACGTAGCATATATTATTCTATAATTAATATAATTTCTTTTACCTGGGGAACTTTGAGCCCAATATTTCTTTTTGGCCATATTTCCTCCATGTATAGCCATCCTCAGGTGGGATTTCAGTATTTCCCATTCTTGGAGCAGGTACCCATATCGTCCGTAACTCTGCATCATCCTTCCTACATATGTATTAATATTTAATTTAATTAATATTGAGTTAATAATATATTGATGTATAATAAAAATTAATTTTATAATAAATTTTAAAATTATATAATAAAAAATTCATTATTTTTTACATAATACTGATTATGTCTGTGTGTGTGTCAATTTAAGTATGAAATTTCCATTAATTAATAATAGCCTCTTTGTTTATTATTATTATTCGTTTCAAATTTGCTAAATATGAACGTCCGTTCTGTTTAAAAAAAATATATATTGAATGTTCTTTGTTTCAAACTTACTATTGTGCTTAAATTAATTTTTTTTATGAAGTTATCTATTTTACAAAAAATATTACTTTCTCCATCTTAAGATTAGTATTACTCTTTTCTTATATAACTACTCTAAATTACAAACTATATATATATATATATATATATATATATATATATATATATATATATTGATTTTTTGATTTTCTATTACATCTCTTTTAAGATAAATATATATTGTCATTTTTCTAAAAAAATTTTAATATAGCCCTTAATATGAGGGATGTAAAATTTAACTAAAATTTCTAAATTTATGAAAATTAATTATAAATCTATTTTTATATGGGATGAAAGGGGTATTTTTTTTCTATATTTAAAAAAGTGAGATAATGTAGCTACCTTCTCTTTCTTACTTTCTTTGATACTTTCTTTTTTTTGTTTTTAATGCATGATACATATTTTTTTATATGGATATATTATGACATTAATCATCTAAAAATGAAAAAAGAAAAAAGAAAAGGAAAGAGAATATACTAAATAAAAGGAAGCTTAGGTTAGAATATTAATTTCTCTTCTAATAACTTAACAATAACATAATGGAAATAAACTTTGATTTATATATATGAATCATAAGCTAATTTTCAAAATATCTCATCGTAAAAAATAATATTAGCTACTTTCTTTACTTTATAATAATTTTTTAATATTTTTGAATGAAATATATAAAGTTTTTAATATCATGAAGCTCGCATAAAAAATAAAGATACATATCATTTTAAAAAAAGATACTATGTACTATGCAGTAGACACTACTCTTCCTCATCATTCATAAATACAATGAAAATTTAATGTAACTTGCATGGGCTTACATAAATGTAATGAGTATAGTGAATGGAATTAATTATAATGCATTTAAGAATCTCACGGTAGCGCTGGATTTAATTTAAAATGATATAGCTTATGGAGTTATTTTATTAATTCATCAATCAATCCAATAATATTTTAATTAATATCATTTGAAAGTTAAATTAATTCCATTTAAATGTACCAAAAGTGCATATATAATAGTGTTTGGAATTGTTGTTAAATGTTCAAAAAGCAGATTTATAATTTGTTTGATTTAATTGACTGATTTTTTTAATTTTTTATAGCTGTTTTTTTCAAATCTGTTTAAAAAAAAAATATCTATTTATCTGCTTCTCTCCAAAAGCAATTTTCAAAACTCAAAAATTTTAAAATAAATTTTTTTCTCTAAAATCGCTTTTAGTAAACGAAATGTCAAATCCAAATGAATTTTACTTTTACTAGTATTATTTTTTATTATTTTATTTATGTACCAAATCAACAATATAATAGACTATCAAATAAAAAGAGAGCAACTCTTAAATTAATTTTCTATTCGTAAAGTAAAAAAATTAATTACTTATTAGAAAATGTTCTATTAATTCAATTTATAAATAAATATGCTAACTGGGTCTAACGAAGAAATTCCCAATTCGAAATGTTTGAGGATTAGAAAACACAAGTCGTGTAGGGTAAAATAATAGTTAAATGCATAAAAGTTAGTTAATTAATTTACCTTCTTCTTGGTCTTTGAGTAGATGAAGAAGCCATAGGCTGAACATCTCCGATACTAGTTGTCACGGGCTTGGTCTTTTACTACCAACGACCGCGCGGCACTAGCAAACTTCCCTCGACCGGATGCTAGTCAGCCTCTCCCACGAATGCTAGATATACCTAGCAAGTAAGCAAAGATGCTAAGAACACAAAATAAAGAAGAGAGCTTGGAGAATGCTAAAGAAAGCTTGTATTGCTCAAATGCTTAGAATTCCTTGGAATCACTTGGAATGGTTACAAATGAACTCAACACACCTATATATAGGCCTCCACCTCCTCAATGGACGGCCAAGATCGTTTTGATCATACGGTCTACATTTGTGTTCTAGATTATTCTACTCAACTCTACACAAATCAAGAAACATCTCACATGTTCTACACATATCTACAATGTTCTAGAAAAATCTAGGACAATCTACATGCTACTTGAACATTGTGGAGGATTTGGGGCTGAACCTCTTGCGGTGCGTGACATTCTCCCCCACTCAATCTGGCGACGCCCTCGTCGCATCCCTTGCTTTAAGCTTTGAATGCCTCTTTTTAGCTTCGGCCCATTTCTTCCTTTTGGCCTTCGCTTGGTGCGCTTGTGTCACGGTTGGCCTCTCATGCCCACCTTTGGCAAACTCGGCGACGCTTGGAAACTTGTGACGTTCCTTAGTGAGCTTCCCACCTCTAAGCCAATTTTGGCGAGTCTTCCCATGACTTGCCAACTCTCTCGATCTCTTGGCTTGTGGGTCTTGCTCTCCCAATGAAATCCTTGGGCATATGACATTTGCCTTTGATTTCTTCCTCAATTCTCCAAACTCGGGAGGCGCCATTTTATTGGCAGTTGAACAAGGACTTGGCTCGATCTTCCCATCTACCTCTCCCATGGATGGTAGTCCCTTGGGCAATTCAGGGAGTATCTCCTCCTTGATGAGTTGCATGGATGATATCCGCTTAGCTTTCGGACATGTTTCCTTTGCTAGAGGCACCATGCAAGCATTGCCTCCATCTAATATGCACATCGTGTTGGTACAAGGCATGAGCATGGCCTTGACTTGATCTATGAACTCCATGCCCAACACGATAGCATAATCATCCATTGGCACTACGGAAAAGTCCACTAAGCCATGCCATCCACCAAGGCTTACCTTTACTCCACGAGCAACTCCAAACGTGGCCTTGGCTTCGGAATTCACGGATTTAAGCCATCCTTTCTCGCCATCATATTTGATACCTAGCCGATTGGCTTCTTTCACTTCGAGGAAGTTGTGGCTGGCTCCCGTGTCTACCAATGCTTTCACGGTTTGTTGGCCAACTTTGGCTTCCACGAACAATCGTCCCTTCCTCTCGGGCTTTGGCATCTCAATGTTGCTCTTCATGGCACTAAGGAGTTGTAGGGATCCCACCCTCGTCTCCTCGCATTGCTCATGCTCCTCCCTTTCTTCCACAAGAGCGGATAGTTTGGCCTTCTTCGGGCATTCCCTTGCCCTATGCGGCCCATCACAAAAGAAACATTGGATAGGTGGTCTACCTCCACCTTTGTCATCCTTGATGCTCTTCCCCTTGTCGTACTTGTGGGAGCTCTCTTTGCTATGGTGGTTGTCTCCCCCATTCTTGCCATTGTCACCATTGTCTCGATGGAACTTCGGCTTCTCGCTCCTTTTAAACTCAATAAGGGATTCCGCAATGGAAACGGCAGTGGCTAGATCTTGGGCACCACGTCTCTCGATCTCTAACTTGGCCCAATGTTGCAAGCCATCCATGAAAGCAAAGAGTGCTTCTTTGTCGGGATAATCGGGGATCTCCAAGAGCACTTCGGAAAACTCCTTCATATAGTCCCGTATGCTCCCCTCATGAGTGAGTCGCCTCAGCTTGGCTCTCGCCTCATGTTCCGCATTCACGGGGTAGAACTGCCTCTTGAGTTCCCTCTTGAACTCGTCCCATGTATCTATGGTGCAAGTTCCTCGCTCGATGTCGCCGCATCGCCTCCTCCACCATACCATTGCGGTGTCCACAAGGTATAGCGAGGCATGATCGACTTTCCTTCCTTCATCAAGGCCAAGTGCCTTGAAATATTGTTCCAAGCTCCACAAGAAGTTGTCAATCTCCTTCGCGTTCCTCGAACCATGATACGCCTTTGGCTTCGGAACGTCCACCCTCGAATGAGTAGTAGCAACCACGGGGTTGGCAACACCTGCCCCTTGCGTAATGGCCCTCTTACAAAGGATCAACTCATCCTTTGCATCGCCTAGCTCCGCTACAAATCTAGCAATCTCCTCCTTAAGCCCCACAATCTCGGCACGAAGGGACTCCTCCAAGGCCTTCACTTGGTCTAGACATGTCGTCACGGCAACGTTCACGGCACCTTGCATCTCCCCTTGAAGCTCTTCTCTCCCCGTTTCGAGCTCCATGATGCGTTGGTCCGCCTCCTCGAACTTCTCTTGCCCCTCGACGACAGCAAGCTCCACCCTAGCGAGCCTTGCATTGATGTCTACCAAGGCATCCCTCGACCTTGATCTACCCTTCCTTGATTGTTGGCTCTCATCGGTTGCCATCTTTGTGATCTCGCTCGATCCCGCCATCTTTGCTTGAACCTCGGCTCTGATACCAACTGGGCTCTGATACCAACTGTCACGGGCTTGGTCTTTTACTACCAACGACCGCGCGACACTAGCAAACTTCCCTCGACCGGATGCTAGTCAGCCTCTCCCACGAATGCTAGATATACCTAGCAAGTAAGCAAAGATGCTAAGAACACAAAATAAAGAAGAGAGCTTGGAGAATGCTAAAGAAAGCTTGTATTGCTCAAATGCTTAGAATTCCTTGGAATCACTTGGAATGGTTACAAATGAACTCAACACACCTATATATAGGTCTCCACCTCCTCAATGGACGACCAAGATCGTTTTGATCCTACGGTCTACATTTGTGTTCTAGATTATTCTACTCAACTCTACACAAATCAAGAAACATCTCACATGTTCTACACATATCTACAATGTTCTAGAAAAATCTAGGACAATCTACATGCTACTTGAACATTGTGGAGGATTTGGGGCTGAACCTCTTGCGGTGCGTGACATAGTGCCTGCACCCAATTCCCCAGCCATAGACGATGACAAAGAATTTCTTTCAGCGGCAGCAGCAAAATTGAGAACCTGTGTGTGAAACAACTCCATCATCGATTTACTACTACTTAGCCACTGTTCCTGTAAACTGGGATCAATCCCAGAAGGCTGCTGCCGCTGCAACTGATCACGATACAAGTACAAACTAGGCTCTTCAATAGTAGCATTATTTACTAACCTTTCTCTTGCACTCACAAATACCCTAATGATCTCATCCAATTTGGAAGCCATACCATGCTGCCCATTGCTGCCCAAGCTTTGTAAACTCTCTTCAACATCTTTCACTAACTTGATCCCATGAACCATTAAAGAAATGAACTCATCCATACCTATTATTAATTGGGAATTTGAGATTTAATTAATTAATTAGCTATATCTAGATTTAAACATATATACTAGTTGTAAGGTTGTATTAAGTGTATATATAATCAATATGTTCAAAGTATTTATGTTTCTTTTACACGGTGCAACGAATTAACAGGAAACAAGGTGGAAAATATGACTCAGTCATGGTCTCCGCAATTAGTCTAGAGGAAGACCAACATATATGCTTTGTCTTTAGACCTTTAAGAATTTTCTTAGCTTTGAAAGCTATGACTATTACCAAAAGAATTTCCTTATCTTCTAGGTTCTCTTGAATAATTACCGACAATCAAAATCCAGTATTTTAAGGTTGAAGCTGACATTTGTCTCCCTAGTTATTTTGTGATAATCAATTAGTTGCAAAACCATTTCTAAGCCAATTTCTTCACGCAATTTTTCAATTTAGAGTCATGCATGTAATTCCATCTTAAAAATAAATGGAATAAATAATCTGAATTATAAATATGTATGTTTACTTTCAAGTTAATCTTTATGATTTTGATTCTCCTGAATTAATGAAAATAACTCTTCAATTTAATTATTTATATGATTAGAAATATGAATTAATTGACGTCCATGACACAAATAAAATTTTTATATAAATTTGGTTCATAAATTCGCTTTCATATCTTTATTTATAAGCTAAGCTAATGAATATATTCACCTGATTACGCTGGAAATTAATTTCCTAAAAAAAAAACTAGTTGGAATACCACTATCGGACTCTGTACATGTGTTGTGTGATTGATATTGAGCCCCCCTTCAACACTGCGTCAAGCGTCATGGGTCATGCCAATTTGGTCCTTCTCTAGAAGAAAAACATAATATACCCAAAAAAAAAATATAGAAAATTCAGGAATCCAGGATCCCATGCGTGCGTGTGCAGAGGAGGATATTTGATAAGAGTTTTTTATTAGAAATTTTTTAATAAATATATTGAGAAAGTTTAAATATTTTTTTCATATTGCTTTTTGCACCTACAATTCAATATTCTACTACTTCAGTGATTGCCATTCATATTCTTACTCATCATAGACTGGGTGGATCTTTTGCATGCTAGAAAATTTTTTTTGTTTCCGTACGCTCTTAATTAATTCAGTGAAATATTTATATATATTAATTTATCATTGACTACCAACGAAACAATAAATTAAATTTAAGCAATTTCAGTTCAATTATCAACAGACATGACTCGTGATTTGTGCTCTGCTAACCAACCTCTTAATTAGGTAAATGTGAAATTGAATCATTCCCGTTGGTTAATGCGCAATATCATATACTAATTTGATTCCATGCAGATATGAAGCCTCCATGAATTGCAGTGACGTGATACTTTGCACTTGGTTCCCACTTAAATTATTTTTTTGGAAACCACATGTCAATATCTCCATTGATCCCAATCAAGAAGACTCAACAAGCGGTTAAATTGAGTCTTCTTAATTTTTACCTTTGATCTCTATTTTTAGTCCTCCTAATTTTTAGCTATTTTAGAAATTTTTGTTCTGTTTTAATTTGTTTTCTAAGAAGGCGAGCTATGAGAGGGACACTGATAGAGAAATAAAGAGAATATGGAAAAGATATTTGCTAATTTGACCACACACAAAAAAACAAGCTAAGAAAATCTTAATTTCTTTTAGCAAATTGAAAATCAAAATCAAAATTTTCTCCGAAATTGAGATTCGAATTTGAAAATCAATTTTTTGATAATAAGAAATTAAAAATAAAAAATAGAAAGGGATAAAAAAAATCTATCATATATACTATGTATAGTGGTTGGACTAATTATAAGTTTACATCCACTTCTAAAACATAATTTTGGATTTTATTCTCAACTGAACAACTCTTTTTCACATACAAGAGTACTCATGCCAAATACAAACATAACAAGTTAAGCTTATGTATACTAGTAACATACCACCACTATCAACCAGTTAACAAGAGATCACCAAGAGAAAATGAGACCCGAACTACAAAGACCACCCTGAACCAAAGAAGATCAAGAATATGGAGATCACTCAAGAAGTAGGAACTAAGTAAAGCTGCAGGTATGAGAAGTCCTCTTAATAGAACAATACCCTCGCACACAAACCCGCATGCGTGCCCACACCAGTCGTTAGGGCAATACCCTACTGTCTGATACAAGCACAGTACTCCATGCAAGTGTCCCATTCCGCCATTAATGTTGGCCTAGTAATCGAGAAAAGGGATCCGGATAAGGTATAAAAGGAGAGGTACACGTAAGAAGAAGGTAAAATATCCAAGAAACTCCACAATCCCACAAGGGTATTAGTTTTGAGCTCTTCCCTTACTTCATCTTCCCACTGCTGACTTTACCATTGGAATAGGAATGTCGGGGTAGACCCGAAATCCTCTCCTAACACTTTCTTTTCCTTGCAGATTGGTGTGGTGAGTGTAGAATGGCAGATGACGTAGAAAATAATATGGGAAATAACCCTTTTACTCACACATTACAAAACACACATTCATCCACAATGGTTACTGTAAGGATTCCACCTATCAATCTAGACTAGCAAATGGACGTAGAAACTTTGGGATTAGATGGCACAGGAAATATTACTGAAACACTCCAACCATTTTTTTTCTCTCATGAGGGACTTTTCTTCAATAGTAAAGGAAATGAATGAGATGCAGAAAGAGATAGAGGAGTTCAAAAAGCAAAGGCCTTATACCAACCACAAACACCCCTCTAACAAAAACAACTCAAAACCTCACCATTTCATCAGAATCTGAAACTTCACCCATTTCATATCAAGAAAGACAACGCTCAAATGCCACATTAATTGAACCATCAGTGACATAAGTAAACTTGTATGATTTAATCAAACACATGCTGAGAGAATTACAATTGTAATCCCGAGATTTTTATTACAACTTTAGACACACATCTCCTCTAGCTAATCAGATCTTTAATGACATTAAGCTACTGACACTCCTCATAGATGATGACTCAAAAGAATTTAGAAGCCATGTTTCACAGTTCCATACAATGATGGGCATGTATACCAACAGAGACTTGGTATTGTTGAAATGTGGCAATCCCACATCGGAAAGATTTCAATTTTCCACCATAGCATTAGCCTATAAAAGGGCTTAATCCCCCTCTTAACAATTCAACCCAAAAACCACAAATCTCTCTACTTCTAAGATTGATTGTATTTTTCTTCTCTCTCTTGTAATATTTCACTTTGTAATATTTCTTTGAAATAGTGAAATATTATTTTAGTAGTGTCCGATGACGTAGGCATAACTGGCCGAACCTCATTAAATTCTGGTGTTCCTTTTATTTCTATTTAATAGCTATTGTCGGGTCTTTTACTTTGTGATATATTGTGTTTTAAATTATCTTAGAAAAATTCTGTCACCATGACTCAAGAGTCTAAGGAAGTTGGTTTTTAAGGGAGACCATTTGTGACTCCACCAACTACCTGAAAATTTTTCTTTGTCTTAATTTTTGGCACAATTATTCATTTTGGTGGAAACTAACCCGATTTCCACAACAATTGGTATTAGAGCCAAGGTTACTGAGTTATATGCTCTGTGGTTGCGGCGTAAGCTGATCTTCCACATCAGAAAGGTTTCTTTGGATTCTTGGGTATTCCGCATTTGAAAGCTATTAAATAGTCTTAAAGAGGAAATGGCAAGAGACGAACAAAAATCCACGATGGACACAACAACTTCTACTTCATCAATTTTGGCGAGAACTGCTGTGACAAATACGAGAATTGCAGTGGAGATTTTTGATGGTACAGGCCATTTCGGCATGTAGCAAGGTGAAGTTCTAGACGCCTTATTTCAGCAAGGCTTAGACATTGCCATTGAGGGAGAAAAACCAGAAGGTGCAGATGAGAAAGAATGGAAGACAATCAATCGTTTGGCATGTGGTACAATTCGATCGTGCCTATCCAGAGAGCAGAAGTATGCCTTCTGTAAAGAAACTTCTGCAAATAAATTGTGGAAGGCACTGGAGGAAAAATTCTTGAAAAAGAACAGTCAAAATAAGCTTCATATGAAGAAAAGACTGTTCAGATTCACATATGTTCTTGGTACCATGATGAATGATCACATCACCAATTTCAATCAACTTGTAGCAGATCTGATGAACTTGGGTGTGACATTTGAAGATGAAGATTTGGCCCTAATGCTGTTGGGATCCCTTCCTGAGGAGTTTGAGTTTCTAGAAACTACTCTACTCCATGGGAAAGCTGAGGTGTCTCTTAGTGAAGTATGTGCTGCACTATACAACTATGAATTGAGGAGAAAAGACAAGAAGGATAGCACTAGTGGAGCAGCAGAAGCTTTGATAGTAAGAGGCCATTCGAAAAATAAAAACAGGGGAAAGAAAGACAGATCAAAGTCCAGAGTGAGCAAAGATGAATGTGTCTTTTGTCGAGAAAAGGGGCACTGGAAGAAAGATTGTCCTACGTTGAGAAGCAAATCTGGCAAAGGCAAGGCTGTTGTAGATTCAAATGTAGCTGAATGTGATGATTCAGATTTTTCATTAGCATTGATGCCATCAATAAGTAGTTCGAATGCTTGGATCCTAGATTCAGGCTGTAGTCACCATATGTGTCCCAATCGGGAATGGTTTTTCGATTTTAAAGAAATTGAAGGTGGAGTTGTCTATACAGCAAATGATAGCCCTTGCAAAACAACTGGAATTGGTTCAATCCAATTGAGGAATCGTGATGGATCAATCAGAACTCTGACAGATGTAAGATATGTGCCCAGTCTGACGAAAAACCTCATTTCTATGGGAATCCTTAGGAGAAAGGGTTTCACTATAATCATTAAAAATGAAGTAATGAAGGTTATATCTTGAGCACTTGTGGTGATGAAAGGAGTTCAAAGGAGCAATAACTTGTATTACTATGAAGGCAACACAGTTGTTGGAACAACAACAGCAGTTTCTAGTGATGACCAGGAGCTAGAAACAACCAGATTGTGGCATATGCGCTTGGGGCATGCAGGCGAAAAATCCTTGAAACTTCTGGCGAATCAAGGATTATTGCAAGGAGTGCGAACCTGCAAATTAGACTTCTGTGAGCATTGCATCAAAGGGAAGCAGACGAGAGTGAAGTTTGGCACTGCAATCCATGATACCAAAGGTATTCTGGATTATGTTCACTCAGATGTATGGGGTCCTTCCAAAACTGCTTCAATGGGAGGTAAACACTACTATGTTACCTTTGTTGATGATTGTTCAAGAAGAGTATGGGTGTATACAATGAAGTCAAAGGATGAAGTGTTGGGAGTTTTTCTCATCTGGAAGAAAATGGTAGAAACTCAGACGGGCAGAAAGATCAAGTGTCTTCGAACAAACAATGGCGGAGAGTACACAAGTGATCCCTTCATGAAAGTTTGCAGAAATGAAGGAATTGTTCGACATTTCACTGTCAGAAATACACCACAACAGAATGGGGTGGCTGAACGCATGAACCGAACTCTACTGGAGAAAGTTCGGTGTATGTTGTCTAATGCTGGATTAGGCAGACAGTTTTGGGATGAGGCTGTAACATACGCATGTCATCTCATTAATCGTTTGCCATCAACTGCTATCAATGGCAAAACACCTTTGGAGGTGTGGTATGGAAAACCTGCTACAGATTATAAATCCTTACATGTGTTTGGTTCCACTGCATACTATCATGTTAAGGAATCAAAGTTAGATCCAATGGCAAAGAAAGCTATCTTTATGGGGATATCCTCTAGTATCAAAGGATATCGACTATGGTGCCCAGAGATGAAGAAAATAATCTTTAGTAGAGATGTTACCTTTGATGAGTCTACCGTGTTAAAGGTAACAAAGGAGCAGACAGATGGTTCTCCACAGCAGGTGGAGGAAACTCCTAAACAGGTGGAGTTTGATAGAAGAAGAATTGTTGATCCAGCAATTGTAAAGTCTGATAAAATTACTCCTACGGCAGAAGAGGAGATAATGGTAGAAAATGGATCAGATGAGGAAGCAGAGGTTTCAGCACAAGAACCTCCTCAGCAACTTAAGCCAATTGCATTACGAAAGCCAAAAAGGAATATTAAGAAACCTGCTCGACTTGAAGATATGACTAATTATACATCTTCAGTAGATGATGAGATTCCTTCCACTTATTGTGAAGCTATTCAAAGCTCAGAAGAAGAAAAGTGGAGAAAGGCTATGGAAGAAGAGATGTAGTCCCTTGAAAAGAATCAGACATGGAAGCTATCAAGTCTGCCAAAGGGAAAGAAAGCAATTGGCTGTAAATGGGTTTATGCAAAGAAAGACGGATTTCCTGATAAGAATGATATCCGCTACAAGGCAAGATTGGTAGCTAAAGGCTACGCTCAGAAGGAGGGAATTGATTATAATGAAGTGTTTTCTCCAGTTGTAAAACATTCCTCCATTAGAATACTGTTGGCCTTGGTAGCACAATTTGATCTGGAACTAGTTCAGCTTGATGTAAAAACTGCATTTTTACATGGAGACTTAGAAGAAGAAATCTACATGACTCAGCCAGAAGGATTTAAAGTTGCTGGAAAAGAAAATTTGGCGTGCAAGTTGAGCAAATCGTTGTATGGATTGAAGCAATCTCCAAGACAGTGGTACAAACGATTTGACAAGTTTATGATAAGGCAGAAATACACAAGAAGCAAATATGATCATTGTGTATATTTACGCAAGCTACGGGATGGTTCCTTTATCTATCTTCTCCTTTATGTTGATGATATGCTGATAGCTTCGAAAGATGAATGAGAGATTCAGAAGTTAAAAGCTCAACTAAATCAGGAATTTGAAATGAAGGATTTAGGGGAAGCTAAGAAGATTCTTGGTATGGAGATATGCAGAGACATAAAATTGGGGAGACTTTGTTTGACTCAGAAACAATATCTGAGAAAAGTACTAAAGCGTTTTGGGATAAATGAGAATACAAAACCAGTTAGTACTCCACTTGCTCCTCATTTTAAGCTCAGTGCATCTTTATCTCCGAAAAGTGATGAAAAACGAGAATATATGTCAAAGGTTCCATATGCAAATGCTGTTGGTAGCTTGATGTATGCAATGGTGTGTACGAGGCCTGACATTTCACAAGTAGTTGGAGTTGTGAGCAGGTACATGCATGATCCTGGCAAAGGACATTGGCAAGCTGTGAAATGGATTTTACGGTATATTCAGAATACTGTAGATGTTGGTATAATGTTTGAGCAGGATGAGAAAAGTGGTTAGTATATAGTTGGATATTGTGATTCCAACTATGCAGGTGATTTAGACAAACGTCGATCTACTACCGGTTATGTATTCACACTTGCAAAGGCACCGGTTAGTTGGAAGTCCACCTTACAGTCAGCAGTTGCTTTGTCTACAACAGAGGCAGAGTACATGGCAGTTTCAGAAGCTGTTAAGGAGGCAATTTGGCTTCAGGGGTTGTTGAATGACTTGGGAATTGGTCAGAAGCATGTCAAAGTGCATTGTGACAGTCAAAGTGCTATTTGTTTAGCAAAGAATCAAGTTTATCATACAAGGACGAAGCATATCGATGTTCGATATCATTTTGTACGGGAAATTCTTGAAGATGGTGGGATACTACTTCAAAAGATTTTGACTGCTGAAAATCCCGCAGATATGGCAACAAAAGTTGTGACAGGTATCAAGTTCCAACATTGCTTGGACTTGATAAATGTTCTCAGAATTTGAAATTGGGCGCTTTGAAGCACATTTGGAGACATTGCTGAAATTTGTAAAGAGAATGTTTGTTTGGAATTGTGAGATCGCCAAGCTGGAGATTTGTTGAAATGTGGCAATCCCACATCGGAAAGATTTCAATTTTCCACCATAGCATTAGCCTATAAAAGGGTTTAATCCCCCTCTTAACAATTCAACCCAAAAACCACAAATCTCTCTACTTCTAAGATTGGTTGTATTTTTCTTCTCTCTCTTGTAATATTTCACTTTGTAATATTTCTTTGAAATAGTGAAATATTATTTTAGTAGTGTCCGATGACGTAGGCATAACTGGCCGAACCTCATTAAATTCTGGTGTTCCTTTTATTTCTATTTAATAGCTATTGTCGGGTCTTTTACTTTGTGATATATTGTGTTTTAAATTATCTTAGAAAAATTCTGTCACCATGACTCAAGAGTCTAAGGAAGTTGGTTTTTAAGGGAGACCATTTGTGACTCCACCAACTACCTGAAAATTTTTCTTTGTCTTAATTTTTGGCACAATTATTCATTTTGGTGGAAACTAACCCGATTTCCACAACATGTATTGTGTAAGGTTTTCCTAATTAACCTCGCCAGCCTCACATAATAATGGTACCACGGATTAAATACTGGAAGCATACATTCCTTTGAGCAGCTAATGGACATGTTCAATACACGCTTCGCCACAAGCCTACAAATCAGAAAGTCTCTGTTGACTTGTAGAATATGTATTAACGAAAGGAGGAGACGCTGAGGAAGTTTGTGAAGCATTTCAATAAAGAAGTTGTCATGGTGGATGATTTGGACCATAACATTGCCATTCGAGCATTCACTATAGGGATGACTTCTAAACTCATTTACAACTCCCTAAATTTGGACAGACCTAGATCATTCGCAGATTTTATGGTGAGAGCACGATAACAAATTCAGTTGGCGGAGACCACGAGGGCGATTGGAGACACGCCCAAACTCAGGGTACTAAACATGGCTCGGTCCATTAAAGACCCCCCTACAACTACTCATGGTCAAGCATCTCAATCTTCAACACCACTAAGTAGTTTGAGTTTTAAACATACATCTCATACATATAGCAGTAAAATTATAAATTTTAATCAAACCAAAACCCATGTAATGCTTTATATAATTTTAAATTGGATTGAACCATTCAATGAGAGAAATTGGTTACCTTTGTTTGCAACTCTTAATCTTTCAAGTTGTGAGTTTTTCATTCTTTGTTGGATTGTAGCAAAATATAACAATTCAAATACATGATTTTCTCAAAGAGTATCCACACGAAAGAAGAAGAAGAAAACCTCCAAGAAGATGGGGTGACAAAGGTCCAAAGTGCTAACTATAGAAAATTTTCTTATCAAAGATAAAAGGAAAATGAGAAAAATAACTCTTATTTTTCTTCAAAGGGCAGCTACAAAATTGACTCACTAAAAGGAGTATTTATGCTCTTTCTAATTTCTTTTAGGGTTAGAAAAGAAAAAACCTTAATGAGCCCATTTTCTAAGGCATATGGTATAATGTTGATCAAGTCAATAATCCTAATCCAAATTAGATTTGTCCCATTTTTATAACTCTTACAAAAAATCCAATTCTCTTTCTCTCTCACTTGGATTTTATCAAAAATCCATTTTATATTTTCTTCATTCCATCTATGTGTGTGACCTAATAGATTTTCTGGTTGTGTTGGCATCTCAAGTCTCAAAAGGAATCTTAATCTAATTAGAATTCTGTGAGCCAAACTCTTTTGATCCATCTTTGATTTCTATTCAATTTTTCTTGACTTAACAGATCATGAGCAGTATCTAGCAATACATATTGACCATCCAATTAACCAAAAATTCAATGGTCTTACTTTTAACCCTTCTATAGATAATTACCATGCAATTCATTCTTTCACAAAGTTATACCTTATTTGGTTTAGAGCATCGACTGTGTGTCAACTCCCACTAGACTGACTACATCACATTTAGTTCAAATGATATTAGTTTTTATATACGAAACTCATTACTATATTAGATATGTCCTTGAAGACCTTCTTCAAGACATGTTTACCATGGTCAAGGATTTCTGAGTAATGATCTCTACAAGAGACCATAAGTATACTTTTTTTTTCTATTAGGAGTAGTGAATCGTTTATTGACTACTCAACTACCTTCAAATACCTCATGATATACCCAATCACCACCTTATGAGCAACCTTTGAAAGACAATAAGGAATGAAGTCAAAGTATAGGATTCAGTATCCAAGATAACCTTGAGCATCTCAAGTCTAAAGATACTTGCACTATTACTATGATAGTAATGGCGAGACTATCACTGATATTGAATAGATATCCATGTGACTATCTCATAGTAAGTCATATAATGTACTTGGCTACTCTAGCAAGCATCCACATGTTAACTCTAAATATCTCATGTCTGCCACTTATGAGATAGGTTGTTTGACCTGTTCAATGAGTATCATATGTGTTAGTTTAACTGAATTAACAATGTCCTGTCTTATTAATCATATGACTATAAATAATTTAGGTAGAAACACAATTGCACATGAAAGGAATCTCATTATCATGATCACATCATGATTATCTCATAGTAAGTCATATAATGTACTTGGCTACTCTAGCAAGCATTCACATGTTAACTCTAAATATCTCATGTCTGCCATTTATGAGATAGGTTGTTTGACTTGTTCAATGAGTATCATATGTGTTAGTTTAACTGAGTTAACAATGTCATGTCTTATTAATCATATGGCTATAAATAATTTAGGTATAAACACAATTTCACATGAAAGGAATCTCATTATCATGATCACATCATGATTTCCTTCATATTGTGTTACATACCCAACACTTCATTAAACGGTATAAGATTTATATCAATTCATATGTAATGAACACCATATAATGAAAATATCTTTTATTTAATAATAAATGAGTACATCAAGGCCTAAGGTGAGTGCCTTTAAGGCATTTCTCTAATAATGTCTAACTTGTACTAAAGTCAATCGACTTTATACATTATACCATAGACGAGTACATGACTATCATATTTCTTTTGGGGAAGTAGCTTAGTGAAAGGATCAGTTATATTATGATATATGAGAACTCTCTCTATCTTTACATCATGTCTACCTATAATTTTCCGAATTAAATGGTAATGTCTAAGTACATACTTAGATCTTTGATAAGTTTGTGACTCATTTTCTTATGCAATAGTGCCATTGTTATCATAATACAAGTGTATTGAATCAACATTGCTAGGAACCACTTATAACTTTGATGAATTTTCTTATCCAAACTATTTTTTTAGCTACCTCAGAAGTTATAATGTACTCTGCTTCAATTATAGAATCTACAATCGTCTTCTGTTTGGAACTCTTCCAACTGACTGTTCTGCAATTTAACATGAAAACATAGTCTGATTGGAATTTATAATCATTCTTGTAAGTTTGGAAGCTAGCATCTGTATAACCACTTACTTTAAGCTCATCATCTCTATAATTTAAGAATGCATATTTAGTTCTTTTCAAGTACTTAAGGATGTTTTTGACAACCATCCAATGCCCTTCGTTAGGATATGACTGATATCTATTCGTGACACTCAGAGCATATGATACACCGGGTCTAGTACATAACGTAACATACATGATAGATCCAATAGTCAAAGCATATGGAATCCTACTCATATGTGTCCTTTCATCCGATGTCTTTAGACATATGGACTTAGAGAGGGTAATCCCATATGTCATAGGAATCAATCCTCTTTTGAACTGTTTCATGCTAAATCTCTTTAGCATCTTATCTGTGTATATAGATTGAGAAAAACCAAGTAACATATTTGTGACATCCCGCCTATATAATAGGAATAATCCTATTACATAAATGGAATGACACAGACAATCTCTATGAAATTAGGCTAAATTTAAAATTTTCATTTAATAACTAAATTGACATTTTTTTTAACATTCGGATGTACATATGGATTCAATTATCAAATACCTCATCATGTTACATAAATATTATACCTCATTATAACTATCACAATTATTGGCTTTTACCTTACATCTAACTATATAGATATAATACCAAAATACAAAATATGTTATTAATTATATATAAGACATGTCTAACAACCCATATAAATGATAATGAAGAAAATACAAAAAAAAATAATATGCATTCGACCTTCAACTAGTTCTGACGTGTCTCCTCTAGTATGGGCTTGTACTTCCTCTATCAACTCCACAATTTACTACTTGCAAGCTCCAATTCATGCGCGGGAAAAACCCACGATAAACCATTTCTAGCTTAGTGGTACATATAAGCATTTAACTTTTCCCATGCAGTCACACAAATGTGGGTTATAATAATCATGATATAATTTAAATAAATCATTGCATCAAATTTAGAAAATATTATAATAAAATAAAATTTATGTTTCATTGTCTCACCATTATATTTGTATCAGGACATGAACTGTATATAATCAAACATATTTAATATATAAATATTAAGCATTCTACCTCCTCTTATGTTTCCATAGCTCATTCTTATTTAATTGATTTGCCTAAAATTATGATTGTTTAGTTAACTCAAATCTCAATCCATATAAGTATAAATATTTTAACATACAGTTACCAAAACTGCATGGTAGATAATTCATAATACAGATTATAATACTTCAACATGCATTAACAGGAACAACCACATGTTTATACAATATTACAAATTCACTGACAATACAAACAATACATATATTACTCAATTATGAATTTAACTTACCTTAATACATATTTATAATTAATGCCATTTTACACAATTTATCTCTCAACAAGTACATGTATGTCTTTTAATTAATTTATATATAATGTTTTAATATAAATAGCTCAAATCTCATTCCCGGACTGTCCGGATATAGGGCATGTAGTAAGGTCGCTCGTGGAGCTTAAGCATCTTACTCACTATAGTCTCAAGTCAAGAGCGCTCGCGGAGCTTAAGCCTCATGACTGAGTATAATCACATCATCTGTGTAATTAGGACAGGGGTGCTCTTGGAGCTAATACCATCATGTTCCTAAATCATATCAATATCGGTACCGTATGCCCCCGCAATGGTGCACCATCTATTCCTAATTAGTCCACAGGTTGAGAACTAGGCAATTAATGTTATTTCTTATTTATTTTCTTTATATCTTAATTTGCTGGAATCAATATTCCCTTTACATTTATAATGAAAATATGATTATAACATTTTAAAATCATATATTCATATGATATTTCATTCTATATAACCATTTAAGTAATATTGACATACTTTAATTAGTCCTCTATACAATCAAATCCAACAAATTTTTAATACAAAACTAAAATTTATAATAATCTTATGAGTATAAGTATGTCATATAACCTCTCGTTTCATATCAAATACATATGTCATACATGACTTTCTAACTTCACTCTTTATTGTCCTAATTATCCAATAATTACCATTTATAATTATCATATTTTTAATCAATCATATACTAATCCATATTGAAAAATATATTATGTTATATATTCTACATTCACACCCCTTAACACACATTTACAATCTTAAACTAAAATTTTCTACATTTTATCAATCAATTACTCATCCATATGTCTATACATGCATTAACATGAAGTTTCATTAATTAAGCACTCAATTCATTTCATATTTAAACATTTTATTACATTATTCAAATATGCAACTTAATCAATTAACACACAAACATGCAACAAGGCAAACTAAAATGCATATATGTACAAACCTCAATGGAGCTTTTTTCCAAAATCTAAAATTTGGAACTTGTCTACTTTTATTGCTCTTCTTCTTGTTGAGATCCTAATTTGAAAATATAAATAATTAATTCATTGATAAAATACTTATAGTTTAGATAAATAACTACAATTTCTTATAAGCTGGAACATGACCTTTTTGGACTGTTGGATCAATAACTTTTTCTACACTTATCCAATTTATATGATTCTTGATCCTAATTAAATTTAATATCTAAAACTAAAACTTAATAAAATTTCAGAATTTTGGAACAATTACACGATTTTTAGTATATTTTTAGATGTTGCTATGTTCTCTGCCCTTAGACAGTTTCGGGGTACCATGTTTAAAACTTTATATCTTTCAATTTGTAGCTTAAATTTTTATGAAACTTTTTATAAAGTTATATAAGTTAGTTGGGAACATTTTTTATATTTACCTTATTTCCAGATTCGGTCTCTAAGGTTCTAAAATACTAGAGGATCTATAACTGGTTTAACATAGAGTATCCACCCAATCAGTTCAATTGTCCAGATCATAACTCACAAAGTACATGCGATTTTAAGGTGAGACTTTCACAGAATTTTAGATAAGACATAGGAGTAAAACTTTTATGTTTTGAACTTTGGCTAATTTGATTTAAAAAGAGGTCAAATATGAGGACAAAGTTACTGGATCTGTACAGGTATATGAAACCAGCTTAATCAAGGAACGGTCATGGTTCATTTCAGTATAACTCAACCTACACAAGAGAGATTTATAAGAAATTTTTCAGAGACCTAAATAACACATATACCTACAACTTTCATGTTTTAAAAAACCTTATATTCAGCCATTAAGATGATCAATTTAAACCAAAACCGTAGGTTATTTAGTTAATACGCCTCCCTGAACTAGTTTCACTCCAACGACCATTTCTCTTCATATACTCAAAATCATTCCATAAAATTTCACAGACAGATACACAAGACATATATGAACAACTTTAATGTTTCATACTTCTTCAAATTCGATTGATAACTCCCTCGAACATAGAGTGCAAAAGACTGATATTATACAGTCCTAATATTCTAAAAACACATGAATACTTGAGAGAGGATTACTTACCAAGAACAAATCTATTTGGAGTGAAATTCTTACAAATCATGAAGGATATGGTAAAGAAGTGGAGGCTGGTGGTTTGAGGAAGAAGAAGAGTGGAGATAAGATGGGTGTGGAGATAAGGTTGATGTTATTATGATATTAAATGCAATTAACTCAAATACACTCCCCCCTCCCACAAAACCACATTCGGCCCCCCTATCCTCTTTTTTTTTCTTTTAACTTGTTCTATTTTAATTAATTAATTAATTAATTAATTATTTATTTATTTATTTATTTATTTACATGTATTAAATTCCACTAGCTTTTATTAAACTGAAATTTTATTACGATATGTCTAACCAAATTAAATTTTATCTATTTATTTAGTTCATTTTTATTTCTTATTTCATAATTTACTCAATTTAATTTAATATCTAATGTCAATCATATAGTTTATATGCATTACACTTATTCTAACTGGGCTCTAATTAGTGACCATTACAATTTTAGATTATCTCTATAGATCTTAATCCTCAGTATATATGTTGTTTCTCCAAAGTCTTTCATGAAGAAATTCTTAGAAAACCATATTTTGACTAATTGAAGAACTTAAATGTCATTTCTTATAAGAAGTATGTCATCTATATACAATATTAGGAATACCACTGCACTTCCACTAACCTTTTTGTAAACATAAAGTTCATCCATATTTTGTAGAAAACCAAACTTTTTGATTGTCTTATCAAATCAGATGTTCCAACTCCTGGATGCTTGCTTCAATCCATAAATTGATCTTTGCAATTTGCATATCTTTTTTTCATCACTAAATATAAAACCCTCAGGTTATGTCATGTACACATTCTCAGTCAGATTTCCATTAAGAAAATTTATTTTTACATATATTTGTCAAATCTCATAATCATAATGAGCTGCAACAACTAGGAGTATCTTGATGGATTTAAGTATAACAACTGCATAAAAGGTTTTGTCATATCCAACACCTTGTCTTTGATGATATCCTTTAGCTACCAACCTAACTTTATAAGTAAATACATTACTTTCCATATCGGTCTTCTTCTTGAAGACCCATTTGCATCCAATGGGTTTAATCCCTTCAGGTGGGTCAACTAAAGTTCACACTTCGTTTTTATACATAGAACTTATCTCTAACTGCATGGATTTTAGTTATATGTCAGTTTTTTAACTATTTTGAACTTCTTTATAGGTAGTAGGCTCATCATTTTCTAATGAATGCACGGGAACCATGCATGAAGGGCATGAAGAACAATCTTTTATCAATGAAGTGGAGCAATCTTATATCATTGAAATGAGTATAAAAGGAGTTCAAAATCATTTTCATATGATCTAATTCAATATGGAGCATGTTCCAAGTCATATAAGACAGCATTGGAACATTAGTTGTTGTATTGGGCCTAAAATCCACAATCAAGTTTATGAGCTAATATTACACAAAGACAAGCCTAAAGTGAAACTAAGAGAAGTATTTCATGAAGATTCAAGTTAATTGGGCTAAATTATAAGGTGTCTAAGTCCATTAAATCAAGTAGTCAGATTTGAATAATCATATATTTGAATAACCATATACAATACATGTGCAACTTAAGGGATCATGTGCAAGCACAACTTATGGGCAACTTTAGGGGGCGTGTAGGGCTTTTTATTTGAGTTTAAATATGTTATTTTTATGTCTAATTCATGTGGCCCAAGTTACATAATCAGATTGCATATGGTTTTTTGATTTCTAATAGGATTTTAATTAGTTTTCTTTATTTTTAAAGGATTTGAGTTTATTAGATGTCAAATCCCTATTTTTAAGGGATTAAATTAGATTATCCCTACTTTTAAGAGATTTAGATTGGGTTGAGATTGTATTCTTATTCAAGTAGGAAAAACTTCCTATTTTGATGGAATTATGTTAGAATAGGTTTTAGTTTCCTTTACCCTCAAGGATTCAACTACTTCGGGGTATAAATACTCACTTAGTATGTATGACAATATCATTGATGAATCAAAAACAAATTTGAGTATTTTCTTCATAAAGTGAGACTTGTTGCATATTTTTATTATTTTTAGGAATTAGTTACTTATTAAGTGATTTTTCTTGTGACATGGTTATTCTTAATTAACCTTATAATCTTGGTTTTTTGCTATTATGTTGTGATTGAAATTAATTTGGTGAAAAAGTTGAGTTAGAGTTTTTGTGAAAAATTATGAAAAAAATTAAATAAAAATAGAAAATGAGTAGAATGAGGTTTGAGAATGATAGATATGGTAAAAATTTAATTAGAATAATTTTTAAAAATTTTTGTGGAATTTTTAGATAATTTCTATAATTATAGTCAAATTTTTGAAAAATTATTTTGGAGAAATCTTGCCTTAAATTGAAGAGAATGAGGTTAATTTGAGTGTTTGGTAGTGAAAAATAACTTTTGGAGTAGAATAAATATTTAATATAATTTTTTAATATTTATCCTAATTATGAAAATATTTATTGGGATTTATTAAATATTATTTTGGTAAAATTAATGATTGTAGAATTTATTTAGAATATTTAGAATATTTATTGAATTTTATGAAAATTTTCGGATGGAAAATGGAAATTAAGGGACAACAAAAATAATCGAAAAATATTTATGGAAGAGAAAAAATAAAAAAAATTAATTGTTATAAGAAAAAATAATATTTGAAATTTTTGGTCGCATCGGCGATCAGAACCTCGAACGATGCATGAAACGCGTGTAATGATGAAAATTTTCCTAACAAGATTCAATATAAATGAGAACAAAAGTTAGTTTCATTTAGGTAAATTTTATATTGTGTATAGGTGAGTGATTAATCGAATTTTTTTTATTAGGCACGGTGTTGGAACAGACGACAACCCGAGATAAAGAAAAAAATCAGCAGATACCAGCAAAATATAAAGAGGTTAGTACGATTGTTTTTATTATATTGGTCATTATTGTTTGTAATTGGTTTTCGATAAATTATGAAGTAATAAGAAAATTCTTAAGTTAAAATGATTTATGTAATATATAAAATATATTTTATGTGAAAAATATGAGTTTTTGCAAGTATTAAATTTAGAATATTTTCTTTATTTTTAACAGAATTTAAATGTTAAATATATTAGAAATTTTTTTATGAATTTTTACTTATAATGAGATTTATTTTGGCATGGAAAAAATATTTATTTATTTTATGAAAAATAATTGAGAAATTAGTAATAAATTATTTTTGTATAAATTAATTTTATGCAATAAAATATAAAAATGAATTGATTTATGAATATAAAAAATTTTGCCCACATGTTAACCTATATGTGAATTAAGGTATTGTTGGTATATCAATATGGTAGAAATTACGTTCCTATGCATTTATGTGGACCAATGAGATGTTGTGCTCATGTGTATTTTTATGGACTGAGTAATATTATATTTGAATCATATACATTTTTATGGATCTTATGTTGATATGTGATATGACATCCATTCGATTTTCTATGAGTAAATCTAAGATGTTATAATATGTGGGTGAATGAAAAATATATTGTAAAAAAATTTTGAGATATAATGTATTATAAATTCAAATGGATAAAAAATATGTTATATTATTATATTTATGAAAATGCATTTGAATTTTGAATTATTTTCAATTTAAATTTATATTTGATTCAAATGATTGTTATTATAAGGTTTTTACACACTGGGTTATATGTTCAGCACGTAAAATTTTTTTTCTTGCATAGGTTACATGAATAGTTGATAACATAAAGACTTGTAGATAAGAGATGTCGATTAGTGGACCCACATGATGGAGCTTAGCAGTAGCAACGGTAGCCACTCTGAGTTGATTGATCTTCTTATTGTATTTTGTTAATTTGATGTACTGAGATGTATATAAGTTTTTAAATTTTATTCTGGCAAGTACATATATAAATAAAAATGGGTTGTAATTAGGAAGTGTATACATAGTATTTTATTTTGTGTATTTCAAAATTCTTATATGTGATATGTTTTAAAGAAATATTTTTGAAAAGAGTTTTATTTTCTATAACACTTCTTATCTGTTTAGTATACAGAGTAATATATAGAAAATTAAAAGGTGTTTCAATGAACTCATAGCCCTCACTATGAATCCGAGAGAACCCATTTGAAGCTCTCCTTATGGGTTAGTATCCAATGTCACTAAGAATGACATTAGGTGTGCCCAACAAGTCATCTTAGGTCAATTGATATGTGTCTCATACCAATTTGTATCATATCATGCAACTACTGAATCATTAAGCTTATCAACCCTTGATATATGCACATCTCATATACACTTGTCCAATACTGCCTCTAATTCACATTGACATTGGGTGTGTCCAATAAGCCAATATAACTAGTTAAAGCCGACCCATTAATCATGAAATCATATTTCGATAGTTTGAACATATTCTTGTAAAGTGAGTTTGGGTGCGATCAACAAGTCATACTCCAAAAAAACTCTAGTTCTTGTCATATTAATGGAAGACATTGACCTTAATATTATTATGAGGTATTTTCTTTAAGTTATGTCTTATCATGGTAATTTGGCATGTATAATATATTCATTCACCACATATAGATATATAAGATAATTATATTAATTATATGGTCATGATTATGGACATATCTAATATTAATCATTCGAGCCACAAAAGGATTAATTAGGTGTTACCTACGTAGATCCATAAAATTACAATACCAAAATAGAAAATAATTTCTTATTATAATGCTTCTTTGCTTTTAGGGATATCTCATTGGCTTCTTGATCCAATGTACTTCAATTCTATTATAATCATATATAATCTAATTGCATAAATTCTTTATAAGAAAACCTCAAGTTATATTTGAGGGAAATAAGATGAGAAAACAAATACAATAGAGAGAATAGAAAAGGCAAAGATTTGCTGACCCTATTTACCAAAAATAATATTTTCATACATGATCAATTACATTGGTCAAGTCTATTATCATATCATCATGTCATTACATGGACCCCTAGCATGCATTCTCTAATATATAATTAAAGGTAATCTATTAAATTAACAATTTGGATTCTTTTTGTTTCGACATTTGAAACTTTGTATTGATTGTTTGACTTTTAATCAAAATAATCAAGATGGGAGCGGGCATGGAAACGGTCCTTCAGGGAGACATTATCAGCATATTAGGAAAGCACTTGGTTGTTTTTACATGGTCTCCTAAAGACATTCAAAGGGTGAACCTTGAGGTCATTACACATAAGTTATTAGTCGATGAACATCATAAGCCAGTGAAACAAAAGAAGAGATGGCATGCACTAGACAGGCAGATAACAATGGCTCAAGAAGTAGACAAGTTGTTAGCAGCTGGTATTATTAAAAAACTCCACTGCCCAAAGTGGATCTCCAATGTTGTAATGGTAAAAAAATCTACAGGTAAATGGAGAATGTGCGTAGACTTCACAAATCTTAACAAGGCATGTCCTAAATATAGTTATCCACTTCTTAGCATAGAATAACTCATTGATTCCACGATAGGTTACAATTTCATGGACACATATGTAGGGTGCCACCAAATAAAAATGGCAGCAGAAGACCATATTCATCATAGATAGAGGTCTATATTGTTACACAACAATGCCATTTAGATTGGAAAATACTAAGGCCACCTACCAGCGACTCGTTAACCAAATATTCAAAGACCAGATCAGGAGAACTATGGAGGTTTATGTTGATGACATGATTGTGAGAGTTTCAGGGTAGAAGGCCATCCTCAAGACTTAAAAGTCACTTTTACCATACCTAAAAAATTTGGTATGAAAGTCAACCTAGAAAAGTGTCTTTGGTGTCAAGATAGGAAAGTTTTTAGGTTATATGATTTCATAAAGAGGCATCAAAGCGAACCCAAGAAAGATACGGGTTATCTTTAACATACAACCCCCCAAAAGCATAAAAAGAGATGTAATGACTCAATAGAGGAATCATAGCTCTTGAGAGATTCATTTTTTAATCTACAAGACAGTGTTTCCTGTTCTATCAATCGTTAAAGTGCTTAAAAAAGTTTCAATGGGATGACCGCTATCAAAATGCCTTTGAAAATTTGATAAAGTTCATCAGCACTCCGCTCATGTTATGTAAACCAGTTGTTGATGAAACCCTCTACCTTTACTTGTTAATCACATATGAGATAGTGGGTTCCATCCTCATTTGCAAGGAAGGTGGAGAGCAATTTCCCATTTATTACAATAACTAGGTATTTAAAGCGATTGAGCTAAGATATCCAAAGATAGAGAAGTTGGCATACACATTATATATTGACACTAAGAAGTAGAGACCATATTTTGAAGGATTCAAAGTCATAATCCTAATTGACTTGCCCTTGAGGAAAATTCTATAGAAACCTGAGACGATAGGCAAATTAGTATAATGGTCATCAAGAATTGGAAGTTATGGGTGCGCTTTGAACATAAGTGAGCCATAAAGGCCCAAATCATAACATACTTTATAACTGAATGTGGAGATGTGAAAGCAACATCGAAAGAATTTACACATACTTCTTGAAGCTCAATGTGGACAATGTGTCAGGCCCATCAAGTTCTGACGCAGGTGTTCTCTTTAAAAGGCCAAGCAAAATATCTATTGAAGTCATCATATGAATTGAGTTCAAAACCTTTGACAATGTAACAAAGTATGAGACCATGATCATAGGGATCAACATAGCTAGGGAGGTCAAACCCCTATTGTGAACTATCTATAGTGACTCACATCTAGTGGTGAAACAGATTTGTGGGGAATTTGAAGCAAAAGAAACAAAGATGATGAAATATTTGGAAAAAGTGCAACACTTGCTGAAACAATTAGAGGTTGATGGTACTCATTAGAAAATTGAACGAATTCCGAGACCCGACAACACAGAGGCAAACATCCTCTCCAACCTTGCCATAAAAGGGGGACCATACCCTAAAAGAGTAATGGTATAGGCCTTCTGCTCACCAAGTTATGAGAAGGTGATTGTGTTGCCAATTCAAATGGACAATTGGATGTGACCTTTTATAGAGTGGCTAGAAAAAGGTAAACTTCCGATCGATCGAGGGGAGGCCATGAGTTTGTAAAGAAAAACAACCATTTTCTCTTATTAGAAGGGCATATTGTACATGCGATTTATCTCCTGTCTTTGGCTCAAATGTGAGGACATTGAAGAAATAAAGTATATCATGAAAAAGATACATGAAGGTATAGGGGGAGCCCAATGATATTACTGCTCAACTATGCAACACAATGCCAAAAAGATTATAAAAAGATGTGATAAATGCCAGAAGCATGACAATTACATCAATAGGTTGCATAGTGACCAGAGGCCTATAAGAGCTATTTGGTCGTTTGTCTAGTAGAGAATTGATATCGTGGGTCATTTCCCTCTGCTAAAGGACAAAAAAAAATTTTGATAGTAGCGGTGGACCATTTCACCAAATAGGTCGAAGCACAAGCAATGACACCATCACACAAATTGCAATAAAAGTCTAAGCTCTCCCTATTCAACAGCCTGAGTCTTCATCTCAGTAGGGTGAGGCTCCATTTTAGCTTTACCAATAACAAAAGCATTAGGCAGATCTGATGGACCACTAGGAGAGATGGATGGTCTTGTGGTGATCTTTTTCTCCAACCCTGCTTCAATTGCAACATCCTTAGTGCCCTCATAAGGCTTTGTTTCTCATTCTCGAGGAACAACAAATAAAGAGCAAGAAAATTTTTCTTTAAACGAGTAAGAAGTCGTTCCTTCTCTTTTTTGATCCGATCAAGGGTTTGATATAGAAACTCATCTAGTTGTAGACGGAGATCTTCTGCCTTTTTCTAATAATGTGTTGCCTCCTCTTGATGGCATCCAATTTGGTCAACGCTTTTTGACTGAAGCACCTTAAAGTCATCTATCAGCCTTTTTTATGCTTATCGAGCTCCCTTTCTCACCTATAAGGCACGCCATTTTCTTTCTAAGTCTCTGTTTGTCTAACTGAAAATTTTCAACTCAAGCTTCGACATTGTGGACTTGACCTTCCAATTGGGTGATACAGACATCCCACTCATTTTTCTTCTCTATCTTCTCTCATAAAGACTTCTCCAGCTTAATTTTCTCTAATTAGATTTTTGAAAATGAAGCTTTAACGACATTCCTCTCCTGAAGAACAACTTTTAAGTGCTTATAAGCTTTATGAATAACTTGCATCAACTGAGGGAAAACTAATAATAGCAATCGAGAGTTCATTACACACACCACAAATAGAAAGCTAAAGCATAACTATTGGTAAAACATACCTCTATAGGAAGAGACAAAAGGGATATCTTTAGCTCAATATCGTTAGACAAATGTGCCTAAAAATCTACATTCACTGGTAGTTGGCAAGCTTATCTAAGATCACAATAGATAGTAAAACTCTTTATCAAAGGCTGGACGTCATAAGTTGTATACCGTTAACCCAGAGCTAGATGAAAGTCTTTGATGCGGTATGAAAATACCTTATGACATAACAACACCCTCGCACACAAACCTGTGGGTGTGGCCACACCAGTTTTTAGGGCATCCTACTATTTGACAATGGCATCAAACTTCACATAAGCGTCCCATTTTTCCATTAATGTTGGCCCACTAACTGAGAAAAATGACTCAGAGAAAGTATAAAATGAGAGATACACGTAAGAAATAAGGTAAGATATCCAAGAAACTCCACAGTCCTACAAGAGTATTAGTTTTGAGTTCTTCCCTTACTTCATCTTCCCGTTATTGCCTTTACCATTGGAGTATACCCGACATCCTTTTCTAACATTTTCTTTGCCTCGCAGAACATTGGTCATGTTTACAAGTCATCATATACAATCCTTTTAAAATTGTAAAAGATTGTCAAAAATACTTACTAGATGTAATTTAAGGTGTTAATCAATCTAAACTTAATCACTTAAATATGAATTTGAATTTTTGTCAAAAAATTATTATTAACAAAAACTATAATAAAAAAATGAGAATATGAAGCACAAAAGTGATTAAAATGGAATATTTTTTCTCAAAATATTGCTAACCATTTTAACTTTATAATTAACTTATATAATTAATAGTACATTTTAAAAAACTAGCCATGTAATACTCTCCTATTCAGTTAAGGCAAACCTCACTATACATAGTATGCCATATGACCAAATCTATCTAAACCTATTCCGAATTAAAACTTTTTCTATCTTATTTCTGTGTCAACAATGTTGCATATGTTTAACATGCAACCTTAAAGTTACGTCTAACATAATTTGTATAACATGTATCCTTATACTAAACATATCTTACTTACTTCGTAAAACTCATCTGAATTATTAGTAATAATTATCAACTGGAACAATAACTGATTTGGATAATTAATGCTTTTATTAAAAATCAACCTTATTAAAAAAATTTCCAATTTATAAGTCTTTATCCCATGACATGAGAAATAAATGAATGAGATGAATAAAATAATAAAAATAGACCCCAACACGGGTCAACTCTGACTATTATGACTAGCTTAGTCTTCCTTTCTTGCCAATTCAGTAATCTAATGGCTCCAAATTTGCTTGCACAAAAACGCACACGCTAAGCTAAAAGTTTAATGGTACATATAAGCATTGAAATTCTAGCATGCATTAATTTGACTAGCTTGGTCTTCCCTTCTTGCCAATTCAATAATCTAACGGCTCAAAACTTGTGTATATGGAAACTTACACGCTAAGCTATTGAAAGTTTAGTGGTACATATAAGCATTAAAATTCTAGCATGCATCCACATATTAAAATAACATTCATAATCTGAAACATACTTTTGTACTTAACCACATCGTCATACAATATATCCATATAATAGCTCATTCATTATGAATCAAATTGATTTCAATACATTCATTGCATATATTGCACAAGTGAATCCATATCATCATAATCATAATACATTTCATTCATAATATTTATATATCATCGTAGGCATAATGAATTTTATCATAAATCGCAATTATCTAGCTCTTGGTTGCATTTATCTGATTACTAATTTCTATATTCATTTTCCAGGATACAACTATATTCTAATTCACTAATTTATGTATACTGTATGATAAATTTATGGTTTCTTAGCCCAATACTCTAGACCTGGACTACCCGAATGTGGGTTGTGAAATATGAGCGCTTTTACCCGAGTTTAAGTCATTCTATTCACTATTTATGTCTGTTTATATTGCAAATTATGCATATCAAATCAAGAGCGCTCTTATTCGAGCTTAAGCCACCTTGATGAGTAATAATATTTGTATGCATATGGATACAAGGGCGCTCTTACCTGAGCTTAAGCCATTTTATCCTTAAATAATAAGGAAAACTCTTACCCAAGGTTAAGTCACCCTGATTAACACAATAATAATAATATACTTTGGTACCGTAATTCCCTAAATGGTATGCCACTTATTCTAGCTAATCCTTGAATAGATAATGTGCATATTTAATTACAGTATGTGTATCAATATCATTTATGTCACATTCCATAATTTCACATAATCCTCACATGCTATTCTGAAATTTATAGTACCAAGTGCATAATCATTATTCTAATCAAGTTATCATCTTGTTTTTAAACTCATTTAAACATGTCAAGTGTGTGAGTATATCGTACTCATGTAAATCAATCATATAACTCAATTAACCAAATTCTGGATATAGGATATTTACGGGTGTGAATGGCATATTCACGAACATGAAGCCTTCTATCACGGGTTGTCTACCCATAACTAGCTTTGTGGTCATTCACGGGTATGAACATTGATTCACCGACGTAAAATATTGATTCACAGGTGTGAACATTGGTTCACGAGCTTGACTATTCTGTGTTCATATATTCACGAGCATGACATATCAGTCTACATCAATTTTTCAATTATGTTTTAGGCCAAATTCACACACAACATGCATTAGTTCCAAGGCTAACCAATGTTAATCACTCTTATCAACACTTTTCAATATTTTCAGCATTTAGAACAACTATAAACATGCATATTATCATACTTCATCAATTAAATTAGGCTTAAGCCTTAATTATTGATACCATAACATCCATTCATACTCAATTATCATTACACATATTCCTTTATGCATCTCAGTATTCAATAAGCTAATTATCTCTATTTCAGCAACTATTATAACCACATTACATGCCACATAACATATCAGAATCCATATCACTTATCTTAAGAACAAAATAATATAATTAAAATGAGTATATGTACGAACCTCAATAATTAAAGCCTAACACTCGATTTCCTCTCGCGTCTACTACTTCTAAGGGTTATCTCCAGCCTTTGTATCAAATTCCAACACAAAATCATAGACCATGTTAACGTCTAATACTAACATTGAATCTATTTAAGCCATAAACTAATAAAAAAACTCAAGTTTTTATTTATTTTAGGCCTAAAACCCTCAATCTATACAAAACCAAATTGAACTGGATCAAATGACTTAAGAGAACATGATCCTTACCTCGATTTCTAAGATTACATATGAGTTTTAGATTTCAAAATCGTGTTTAAAGCCTTCTTGCTTCAAATTTCGATAACTATAGGGAAAGCCATGTTTTTAATCAGTTTTAATCTCATTTTAAGGATTGATTATGAATATTCAAAACTAAAACTCAATGGAACTAAAAAGGAATTGATTACGGGGTTTTCAAAGTCTAGTGGCTAGGGTTTATGATTTGATTTTCGTGAATTTCTATCAAAAATACGATGTTGTTCTATTTAAAGTGCAGGGCTTCACGGGCATGAACCCTAGTGTCACATATGTGAATTTTTTCTGCTTCAGAATCTGAATTTCACAACATTTACGGTCGTGATTATCTTTTTCACAAGCCTGAATGCTAGGAACTTCGTTTTTTCTTATCTTTTTCATTATTTTTATATTACTGAAATCATTAACCACTATATACTTCCCATATACTCTTAATATACTTTTATTAATATATTAATTCTAAGTCCTAACCTGCGGGCGTTACAAGCTAATAGACATGTTGATGCTTTTCGTAATAAAGTTGAAAACTATCTCTTTTTTGTATTTTAGTATAACAACTTGATCCATTTTTCAAATTATCAGTTACTTATAAAATACATTGTCATAAAACACAATTTTTAGATTGCAACATACAACACATTTTCTTTTCTATTTTAAAACTAACAAATTAAAACTTTGTCAATTCTATTTTTAATGTATGTAAAACTTATTTTTATGCATACTTTTACTTCCTTAATTTTACGTTCATTAATGCAAAAATAAATTAAAATTAGAATAGAAATATAGAGAGCTTATGTGAAGTTTCATAATTATCAAAATTAAGTTGACATGTTCCATAACCTATATAAGTATTATGATTATTCATTAAGCTATTGATCATGTTCATTATAATTATTAGTTTTGTATTATTCACTTAAAATGATGATTGGTTAAAAGATAAAATTATGAACAAATTATCTTTTAGATGAAAAAATTGTATAGAAAAAGCTAATGCAATTCCTACCTATTTTTTCTGAAGATATTTAACTATTAACTCTTATTTCAACATTTTGATTTTTTGAGGTGAAATTTTATGTCAAAATTAGATGAATGTATTTATTCATCAATCAAGTTAATAATGTATTATCACATAAATTGATTCTTCCTTTATAAATATAAGATTGAATTTAATAATTTTTTTTGGAATGACAATAAATTATTAGTTTGGTTCATAAAGAAATATATAAATTGAATTTATGTCAAAATTTCTTGAGTCCAATGAATAAAACTAGGTGGAATATTTTGTCTAAATTGAGTTTATATACTTATTCATAAAAAGAATCAATAATATAAATATTGATTCCTTATTATTAAAATAGAACATTGATTTTAAAACTATTTTTTATATAACAATAAATTATTAGTTTGGTGAATTAATGAATATATAAATGGAGTTTTTTTTTAAGAATTTTTGGGCTCAATTGTCATTCAATTGACATAACATGTGCCTTAAAGGTGGCAATAGAAGGGTCCATAAGTGGGCTAAAACCTTAGTTAACAGACATAATGACCATATGTCCGTAAATTATATCATTAATTTATATTCACTGTATATTATGGTCTCAATTTTAAAATAATATCATATTGTTCTTTAAGTAAAATGATTTGCACGTATTCACTATGCATCATGGACATAAATAATTATCATATTATTATTTTTTTCTTCTTCATCATCATCATCTTTTTTTCCTTCTTCTTCAAAGAGATTAAAAAATATTATTGTTTCATTGCAAAACTGTTTTAGAAAGAGAAAACATTTTAATTTGTATATTTGATTTTATTTTAAATATTTTTGAATATTTTAGTTATTATTATTATTATTATTATTATTATTATTATTATTATTATATGTGATGAAAATATTAGTTTTGATATATTTATAGAATAAAATAGTTAAAAATGTAGATATTTAAACTAAAAATGAGTAATATAAAGAGATAAAATCGGGTTATTATAGGTTGAAGGCAATATATTTGGTATAAATAATGAATATGCAAGTGATGAATCTATAAGTTGTAAACAATAAATCTGTAAATGATTAATCTATAAATTTTAAATGATAAAAATGTAGTTTCTATACGATAAATCTATAAATTTAAAATAATAAACTCGTAAGTTATAAATGATAAATTTGAAAAATCTAAATGATAAATCTATAAGTTTTAAATGATGAACCTATAGCTTCAAATTATAACATCAAAATGATGAATTTACAAGTTTAAAATGATGAATTTATAAATTGCAAACGATAAATCTGTGAGTAATTAAGTAACAAGTTATAAATGATGAACATATAGTTTTTAAACAATAAATCTGCAAGTTCAAAATGATAAACCTGTAATTTCTAAATTACGTTTGGTTCACAAAAGAAATATATAAATCAAATTTCTATAAGAATTTTTTGAGTCCAATGAATATAACTCTTTCTTTTACGTTTTGAGGTAGAATATTGTGTCTAAATTACGTTTATGTACTTATTAAAAAAAAATCAATAATATAAATATTGATTCTTAATATTAAAATATAATATTGATTTTAAAATTGTTATTTTTATATAACAATAAATTATTAGTTTAATGAATTAATGAATATATAAATTGAGTTTTTTTAAAAGAATTTTTTAGGCCCAATTGTCATCCCATTGATAGAATGAATCTAAGATGACAGTGTAAAAGGGTCCATAAATGGGATAAAGCCTTAGTTAACATACATAATAATTGTCTGTCTGTAAATTATATTATAGACTCATAATTACTGTATATTATGGTTCCAATTTCAAAACGGCATTATATTGTTCAATGTGCATTGTGGACATAAATAATTATCGCATTATTTTTTTTCTTCATTATTATTTTCTTCTTTTAATTCTTCAAAAAGATAAAAAAAATTGTTGCTTTATTGTAAAACTGTTTTAGAGAGATAAAAATTTTTAATTTGTGCATTTAATTTTATTTTTAGTATTTTTAAATATTTTAGTTATTGTTTATTACTATTTGTGAGAAAAAATATTAGTTTTGATATATTTGTGAAATAAAATTATTGAAAGTGAAGATATTTTGATAAAAATGAATAATATATAAAGATAAAATTGAGTTATTGGATGTTGAAAACAATAAATTTATTAGAAATAATGAACCTGCAAGTTGTAAACGATAAATTTATAATTGATTAATTTGCAAATTTTAAATGGTAAAAATGTTATTTATATACGATAAATTTGAAAGTTTTAAAATGATAAATATGTAAGTTGTAAACGATAAATTTGTAAAATGATAAATATAGAAAATCTAAACGATGAATCTATAGTTTCAAACTGTAGTTTCAAAAGAACGAATATACAAGTTCTAAACAATATATTTACAAGTTGTAAATGATAAATTTATAATTAATGAAATAATAATTTGTAAATGATAAACTTGTAACTTTTAGATGATAAATCTGTAAATTTAAAACAATAAACTTATAAATTGTAAACGATAATCATAAAATTTCTAAATAATTAACTTATAAATTCAAAACGATAAATTTATAAATTCTAATTGATAAATTTAAAAAATAATAAAAAAATGTAATCTATAATTAATAAATATGCTTTATACAATTTACTAAAATTCAATTTTAGAAAAAATACTAGTTTTGTTTTTATTTCACAGCGAAGGAATCCATAAGCGCATGGCATGGAATCAATTCCGAATTTCTTCCTCTTTCGATTTTTGCCCCCACTCCCTCTATCTCTCTCTCTCTCACAGATCGAATCCCATCGACCAAACTTCCATTCCAAGTTTGCAGAGCACCAGTTCCAGAGTTCCTCGGTGCAGAAGCTCTCCTCTGTGATTATTATAGAAGAAGAAGAAGAAGAAGAAGGAGAAGAAGAAGAAGAAGATGCTTAAGTTTTTGAAGGGAGTGGTGGGCGGATCTGGTGCGGGACTCAAGGATCTCCCTTACAACATCGGCGATCCTTACCTCTCCGCTTGGGGCTCCTGGACTCACCACCGTGGCACCTCGAAGGTATGTACCTGTAATATTCTCTTCTGTTTATCATTCTTCTATTCCTTCTCCAAATGTTCGTCTAGGCTTCATCTCTTCTTTCCTCCCAACACATTAGTTCAGAAATGGTTAAAGAACATTGCCAATCATGATTGAATTTTGTGACTGTCTTCCTTTTTTCTACCATTCATAATTTTGAGATTTCTTTAATCTATTTTCGTCGCAAATTTAGGTTGAATACTTTTTTTCTGCTATTTGTGATTCAGGTTGGTTACTCTAATTTGTTTTCTCACTTTCGTGGGAAACTTTAGGTTCTAGTGAGTTTGGGTTCGATCTTTAGAATCAATTAGACTTGGTGAAACTAGTAGAGTGCACCAATTCTGCAGATTTGCAGTTAGGAATCCGTTGTCTGAAGTATTGATGAGCCTAAGCGTCATTTTGTTTTGTAATTATCTAACTGTGTTGAATTATGAGATTGTTTTACTTTTTCTGCTATTTATAATTCAGGTTCTGCTTGGTGCTTATTACTGGATTTTGTTTTTCTCAAGGAAATTAGAGTTGGATCATAGAATCAATGAGATTTGAGTGAAACTAGTGGAATGCACTACTTTTGCAGATTTGCAGTTAGGAATTGGCTGCTTGGGCAAGTATTGATAAGTCTAAGCATGATTTTTTGTAATTAACTAATTCTGTTGAATTTTGAAATTCTTTTACTTTTTCCTTCTATTCATAATTCAGGTTTTACTTTTGGTTTGTGTTTACTGGATTTTGTTTATCTCAATTTCATTTGGGACTCTAGGTTCAAGTGGGTTTGATTTGGATCATAGAATCAATGAGACTTAAGTGAAACTAGTAGAATGCACTACTCTTACAGATTTGCAGTTAGGAATTGGTTGCTTGAGCAAGTATTGATGAGTCTAAGCATAATTTTGTTTTGTAATGAACTAACCGTGTCAGGACGCTTAAGGTGTTTCAATCATCACAATCGCCACTAAGATGTACTTTGAATTCTTTTTCTTCCTTAATGCTTTTAAGAATTTGCTTCTATTTCTTGATTGACAGTTTTCATTGGAAAACTGAGGGTGGGGATTTTATTATTGCATGTATGCTGTTTATAAGGCTTATTCTTCTTTTTCGACATTATAAGGCTCATTTTGCTTTGCTGTTTTTCTCAAGTTTTTTATACCAATATTAATTTAATCTACATGGTAGGATCTTAACTATGTCAATCAATTAATATCTTCTTGTTTTTCTATGAGGGCATCACGTGGTCTATGACTGCACTGGAGCATATTGTATTGTCTTGGCCTAACATTTGTGTCTTTAGATGGTCTTTTTGAAGATGCTAAATTTTTTGATTAATAGGTTTATAAAGATAGCCTCTACTCTTCTATCTTAGTTCTCTTTGTCAAAGTTGATGCATTACTTGTTTAACTTTCAGGATGATGGATCTCCAGTCTCAATATTTTCACTTTCTGGAAGTAATGCTCAGGATGGACATCTAGCAGCTGGTCGTAATGGTGTCAAGCGTCTTCGTACTGTAAGCTTTCATGGGTTTTGGTAGAAATGATATTTTATCCTTTATCCTTTTACCTTTTTCTTTTTTTGGTGCTATAGTTTTGCTATTTTATTTGGAGGTTTGATGACATTTCGGTGATATTATTTTAAATATTCAATAAGGTAATTCTGCATTTTCATACTGTATATGCCAATTTATAAGCTACTTTCGGAAATTTTTTGCCCCATTTAATCATTTATTATAACATTATATTTCGAAAGTTCTCTTTGTTTTTTGTTTGACAAGCAATCAGATTCTTATCCAATATCCCTGGTAAGATTTAGATTCTAGTATTTTTCATTGGATTTATTGAGTTTGAGTAAAAGAGAGAAAGATGTGAAAGATAAAGAGAGTATCGGCTTTCTAGGATTGCTTCAAGTTAAAGATTTGAACCATAACCTCATGAAATTTTCCTTGATGAGTAATGTACTCTTTGAGTGTGCTAGCTCTAAGCATGTCCAATCTTTCGGCTTTTGGATTTAGGCTCAGTATGATAAAAAGCTGCTCTTGCTTTCTTTCAGGTCAGACATCCAAATATTCTATCATTTTTACACAGCACTGAGGTTGAAAATTTTGATGGTTCCACCTCAAAAATTACTATATACATGGTGACAGAACCTGTTATGCCATTATCTGAGAAGATTAAGGAGCTAGGTTTAGAAGGCACACAACGGTATAGTCTTTCTAATCTAATGAAGTCATGCTCATATATCTTTCCAATGCCTTTTTTTGTATTATATGATTCTAGTTTTTGCATTCCCATCTTCTTAGCATGAATAACTATAAAATCTGTTAATCCACAGGTTAATATTTTTAGCTTTTCGGTTTATGTATTTCCATTAATTGGGTATTTCATGCTCACTCACAGAGATAGAACCTTGGCGTGATTCCAGCATCTTGTTCTTCAAATAAATTTAAACAGAATGCTCCCATATTAACTTGCTTAGATTCTTCTGTTATGACCATGCAATAATTACACATCTCTGCATGAGATTATGATGTAAAATGCATATCACATGGCACAAGCCATTGTTAAAAAAAAAAAAAATCAATGACATTCTTAACTAGGACTTAAGCCTGAATATTTAAACTAATTGAGGTTGATTTGAATTGTTTTCCATCACCGAGTATTTTAGGAGATAGTTTTCCCCAATTGCCTATGAATTAGTGGGGTTTATTTTTTCTTTGCTGGCAGTGATGAGTATTATGCTTGGGGGCTGCATCAGATAGCCAAAGCTGTGAGCTTTTTGAATAATGATTGTAAGCTTGTAAGTAGTGACACCTTCAGTGATCAGATTTGAATAATGACACAACATCTTTCTTTCCTTTTTTTTTCTCTGTTTTCATCACTGTTGTACTGGCTTCGGTCATAGGTACACGGTAATGTTTGCTTGGCGAGTGTTGTTGTCACACCAACTCTAGATTGGAAGCTGCATGCTTTTGATGTTCTATCTGAATTTGAAGCGAACAATGAAAATGCAACTGGACCAATGCTGGTAATACATATGGGAGCAATACAAAAAAAATCACATTGTTCTTTTACTCAACTATGGCATACTTTTCGATGATGAATGCTTATGATATGTTGTTATTCTATGTGGCTTTCTGTGGTTCAATGTGGTCAGTACTGACTGCACAGTAGTTAGAATTGGATTTATTGTGCTTATTATGCATTACATTTGGTTTTTCCATTATCCATCAGCAATATGAGTGGCTTATTGGAACACAATACAAACCCATGGAGTTGGTTAACTCTGACTGGATTGCAATCAGAAAGTCTCCACCTTGGGCTATTGATTCTTGGGGTTTAGGTAAGTCCTGTGTACTCCTTCTTTTTGCGGTAACTGTAGGTTAACTTGTCCTCTTGAATATTATATCTGAATACTAGAAAAAAAACTGTTAATGTTATGTACTTGTTTTCTATTGTTCCATGAACTGAAATGGCTACCTCTCCCTTTTTTTAGCCAAGATACTGTAGGTGCAATGAATTTCAGTAGAGATTTTCCCCCTTCTATGCATTTTCGTGTGAATTTAATACTATATCTTTATTGGCAACCTTTATCTCTGTAGCTGCTGCATGATGCTTGGGCTTTTCGCTGCAAATGATCTTGTTTTGTACTATTTATTTAGCATCCGACTTTCCTCGAGAAACATATGATCAGATTCTTTTGGTAGACTTCCTTGTAGCTTAACATTATATCATTACATGGAAAACAGTATTGTCAATTTGGGATTGTAGGACATTGCACCCATATTATCCCCGTGATGATACAATAAAATTGACCTTGAATCTTTCTTCATTCCTTGGATCCTCTAGAATACCATCGAAATTCCTCTAGCGTAATCATCTTCAAATAACTTGAATATTTTTAGGCCATCCTAGCAAAAATCCCACTATTGATCCCTTGGATATAATAAAAGATATAGCTTGTTTAACATGTCTTTGAACTTCTTTATCCTAGTTTGACTTTCAGTTCTCATCCAACTGGTTTGTAATTTCCCAAGCATCAACCCTCTGCTTATATTTCTCATTTTTATCATGTTTGTTTATTTGGTGTGTATTTTCATTTTGTTCTTTCATCCCCTCATTGACATTGTGTTAATTGGGGCTTATTTCATATTGTTGTATATTTTTTATTCATTGGAAATCAAAAACTATCTTTAGACTTTTTATTTTGCATTTATTAGAAATTATTTATTATTTTTCATCCAAGTTCTATATGCCTATGTTACTCCGACACTTCATTTTTGAAGAAATACCCGTACCCTTTGGGTATGACATTGGTATGGGTATGAAATTCTTACCGGATTCTTCACTTTAAAAGCGGGTACTCATACTCCCGGTTTCATTTAAATTAAAAGTGCAGATCAAATGGACTTTGAAGAGTTTTGTATATTTATAATAATTATCTCTTAACGACCAAAAATAGAAAACTATGATTTGTGGTGGTAACAAAAATTAATATAAATTATATAGCAAACTTTGGTTGATTTACAATTTAAATAAACTTAGAATTATCATTTTATTATTTGTTTGTGACCTGAATTTTAGACTTTAAGTTTGTAATTTAAAATATTTTATCCAAATTTATTTTATTTAGCCATTTAATGTTATAATTTGATCTATCTTTTAACTAAAATTATCATATATAAAAATTAAAATATTTACATGTATATATATATATATATATATATATATATATATATATATATATATATATATATATATATATATATAGACGTATTTCCGTACCCGTACCCTAATTTTGGGTACTTTTTAACTGTACCCACATACCCTAAAATTTTAAAAATAAGAAACCGGACTTCTAAATATGTACCCGTGTCGGGTACCCATACCCGAGTCCAAGCAACATAGCTATATGCTAAATCAAGTATTTATAATTAATCTAAGCTTTTTGTTTCTATAACAGGAAAACTTTGTTTTTTTTTTTTTTTAATTTTTGAGAAATTATAATTAATAAGATAACATTTATAATAAAGATGTCTACATGTTTTAGAAACGAATATTTACACCAAAGTTGAGATAAGAAAAATGGTGATAACGTATTGTTAAAGAAAAATAAATATATCAGCTAGATGATTTTAATTGAGTTGCATGTATAAGGCTTTTTTTAGTATTATATGAAGTGAAAAGGAGGAGGAGAAGAAAATAATTAAATAAATAGATAAGTCTGGGTTTGAATAATCTATACTTCCTCCATTCCACTTCAAATGTCCACTTTTGCTTTTTTCACATAGATTAAGAAATTGATTAGATTTCATCAATTTTATAAAATTTTCGTTGCAATTTACCTCAATACCCTCTTATAAATGCTAAAAAAAGAGTATGTAAGTTTAATAATTGAGGGTAAAGTAAGAAAAATATGCGTTTAAATATTCCCTTGATTTCTAAAGAAAAAAAGATTCCAAATGGACATTTGAAGTGGAAAAGAAAAAAGGATTCCAAAATGGATATTTGAAGTGGAACAGAGGGAGTATAAAATTAGGGAAAAGATATCCTTAATAGGATAAGATTATATCATTTTATTATAGGATTTGATAAAATTTGGTCGAAAAGGATGATTGTGAAGAAAAAGAAAAATAAATAGTGAGATTCTGTAACCTTTGAAAAAATGAACTATGTTTTTGGCTTTCTAATACAGTTAGACATAATTTCAAAAAAGTTAAAAAGAAAAATAAAAAATTTCTCTAACAAACATGTTTTGTTTGTGTTTGAAAAAAAAAAAAAAGAAATAGAAAACAAAAACATATCAAATAGCCCCTTTCTGTTTCACACTTTGAAACTTGTTTAAGTGTTACTTGTCTCTTTGTTATCCTTATATGACTGTTCATTGAGGTTTAACACTTGGAATCATATAATCTTTTTGGCTGATAAAGTGCAGGCATAGATGGAAAAAGTATTATAATTTTCCGCTTTTTCCTTGCAGATTAAGTTTAGGATCTAATATTCCCCCTTTTTGGGTTCTTATTGGTAGGCTGTCTTATTTATGAACTCTTTTCTGGTGTGAAGTTGGGGAAAACAGAAGAGCTGCGCAACACTGGTTCCATTCCAAAGGTTTATCTTCTATGTTAGAGATGAGTTTATGAGTACTTTTTGGCTGTTTCTGAATATTACTTCTCTGTCGTTTTCTTTTCTCCAAAAAAAAGAATAACTTGAAAGTTCGGAATATATTAATTTCTGTTTGAAATAATAATGTTATTATGTTGTGTTTATTTCTTTCTTTCATTCTCTTTTATTTCTTTTTTATTTCTTTTTTCCTTGTGTATGCATTTTACTGTAACTTGCAGTTTGCATGAATTTTCATTAGAGGACTCATTTCCATTTGCATCCTTGTGTTTTGTTGTTTTACAGTCATTGCTTCAGGATTACCAACGGCTACTCAGTTCTATGCCATCTCGAAGAATGAATACGACGAAACTTATAGAAAACAGTGGTGAGTTCTTATTTTGGGCTTGTCTTTTTGGAACATCAAACAACTAACAAGAGGTAGTTGGAGACTGACTCTCTTCCTCTATTTGTTAGCCTATTATGATTGTTGTTTTTGACAATCACTGATTGATACTGAATGTTCTGACTGTGTATGGTCAGAAACGTTGCTCATTTTATAAATTGTAAATTATTCTGTCATTTTTTAAGTGGTTGTAGGATTATCTTGCTTTCAGAAGTAATAGAAAAACTAACCAAGGGGCCTTTGGTTTGTACTAGAATCTGTTCACTGGACTCAAAACTTATTGCCAGATGCCTTTCTTTCTTGAACAATATAAGTTCAGAAGCTCTTGCTACAGGATTTTATTCAACCAAAGCTTCAATCACTTTTATGAAGAAACAGTGGACATTTATTAGGAAACTGATGTTTACATTTGTTCTAGTGTTTTGACTTTTTTTTTCTTTTCCACCCTTTCTTCTTTTATTTCTATAGCTTTCATCTTTATGTTCTTCTTTTCCTTTGTTACTTAAGTTTGCAATTAATTTGTTTGCAGAATACTTTCAAAATAAGTTGGTGGACACCATATATTTCATGGAAATTCTTACTTTAAAGGACAGTGTTGAGAAGGATACCTTCTTCCGCAAACTCCCAAATTTAACAGAGCAGCTCCCTCGACAAATTGTGCTGAAAAAGGTGTAAAAATTAATTTGCTAATGTATGTGAAAACTATTTCCAGCATGTTTTTCTCATTTGTCATTTGTTTTTTCCTTGATTTTACAGCTACTTCCTTTATTAGCCTCGGCACTTGAATTTGGTTCTGCTGCTGCCCCTGCTTTGACTGCATTGTTGAAAATGGGTTCTTGGCTTTCTGCTGAAGAATTTACTCTCAAGGCAATACCTTTTATTTAAAGATAGATGTTCTTATAATTGGTTTATCACTTTCTTTTGACTTGGATAAGTCCCTTGTTCTGTTTATAGGTATTGCCAACAATTGTGAAACTGTTTGCCTCAAATGACCGTGCCATTCGCGTAAGTCTCTTGCAGCATATTGACCAATATGGAGAGTCATTATCAGCACAAATTGTTGATGAGCAAGTAAGCAGTTATTAAGTAGATGACAACATCTTCATATCTACTTTAATTTAAGCAAGTCAATTTCTTTTGTTTGGATGGGAGCCTTTATATATTTTATACATGTTAATGAAATTATTGTATCTAGGTTTACCCACATGTTGCCAATTGGTTCGCTGACACATCTGCTTTCCTCCGTGAATTGACCCTCAAATCAATGCTTATTTTGGCACCCAAGGTACTTTTGATACTTATGTTGTGAGATCTTTGCTTCTGTAGTATGTTTTGATTATCATATTGAATTTTTCTGTTTGTTCTTTCATTTTGACTTTTAAGTGCTGTTATAATTTTTGTTCTTATTGTAAATAGTGTTGCCTGAACAATCGTTCCAAAAATAGTTGCATGTCCCAACTATTTTTCAGAAACTTGTAACTCTGTCCTTAGCTGTAAGTTTTGTGCGATTACGCTTTGCCCAAAGGGTGGGTGGTTCATGGCTTAAGCTTGATCATTTATTATGCAATAATGATGTGAGTATAATATAGCAGCATGAATGAAGCAAAGATTGAACTGTCAAAGGACAGATTCTGGAAGATGTTATATGCACTATAAGGTGGTCTGGAAAGGAAATGAGTTAAAAAGCGAGTCACTGAAATTGGTTTAGTAGATGATGAGCGGCAATGCAGAAGGAGATATGGATTTATATTCAAAAAAGTTCTGGAACACACACCATGGACCTGCATATATTATGAATGCTACTAAGGTACTTCAGCTTGGTAGAAAGATATTGGTGTGTACAGAGCAGAGTGATTTTTTCTTCCAGTGACAGTACTCAGAGCTGGAGGAAGGAAGGGAAAGAAACCAGGTGAAGAGAATGTTTAACTGGGAAAGATGCAATGAAATGTAGGAATGCAGATGGAGCAAAACTGATTAGAGGACTTCTATAAGTGTTTCTAGTAACTTAGGCCTTGTACTGAGTTGGTTGTATATTGTGTTTGATATCTTGTTGCTATATGGTTACTTGAGACTTACGACTCTTATTCATGCTTCTTCATAAAATGCTTTAATCTTTATATGTGCATCTCATGCTCGCATTTGATCTCTCTGCCTGACAGTTTCCATAGATTTATGGATTCTTGTTATTGTATTTATAACTCAGTTGAAATTTTTATTCTGGTCATTGACTCTGTCCTCAATGTTTCTTGTGTTTGACCTGACATAACAGCTTTCTCAACGTACCATTTCAGGCTCCTTATTGAAGTATCTTTCAAAGTTACAGGTATTTAATCATTTATATGTTGATAAACATGATGTTCAGGTTTCATTTGTTGTTTAAGTATTTGCATTTTCTTTTTCTATTGTTGTTGGTTCGCTGCTTTTAGTGCAAGTCAGGAACTTCCTATCTTTTTTTTTTTTTCTTTTCATCTCATCCTATGAATGGAAGATGCCTTTGTTTTTTTTTTTTTTAAGTTTTACAGTTTGTGATTTTTTACGTTTATGAGTACTTAGGTTGATGAAGAGCCTGCAATTAGAACAAACACCACTATATTACTGGGGAATATAGCAAGCTACTTAAATGAAGGGGTAAGTTGAGCAAATTTGCTTGATTTATTTTGTCATACCCTTCAGTAGCATCATCAACAAGGATTTTTAAACTGTTTGATATGGAAATGTCATTTATTTGTGTGTGGACAATGCAGACAAGGAAGAGAGTTCTAATTAATGCCTTTACAGTCCGTGCATTGCGTGATACATTTTCTCCTGCCAGAGGAGCAGGTATGAGATTCATATGTTCTGTTTTTTGATCATTAGATGTTTATTTTTGCTGTTAAATTTGCTATTATTTCAAAGCCTTTTTTGCTCTCTAGTTCTAAGCATTAATTAATCCTTAAATTTTCCTGTTATATTTATTACTTCATAGGAGTACCATCACTTTAGATCTTAGGGTTAAAAGTGTTCTGATAAACAGAACCAATATTGCAGGAATTATGGCTTTGTTGGCAACTAGTTCTTATTATGACATCAATGAGGTTGCAACCAGAATTCTGCCCAGTGTTGTCGTGCTTACCATTGATGCTGATAGGTCATATTTCCTGTCGGTGGTTTCTAATTAATTTCCCTTATTAACCATGGAGGATTGTACGTTATTAGTTGTTTACCACGAATATACCTGAAGCAGAATTGCATTACTTTTCTTTGAGCAGTGATGTTCGATCAAAAGCATTTCAGGCGGTTGAACTATTTTTACAAATAGTCAAGAAGTATCATGAAAAGGTGCGTGTTTGTATCCATGATGTTTCTTGTTTGAGTATGTTTTTTCCATTGTATGCAAATTTGGAAATGTTGAAGACAATACTGAACAAGTACTAATCAAATGCTAAGAATTTTAAGCCACACACGAAGTTTTATGCGTCCTGAACCTCACTGTTTCATGCACATGCTATACCTGGTTAAACAAGCATCTCTGGTTTTAGCATATTGACATTTAATTTTGGTGTGGTGTGCCAGGGCACATGAATGCCACTTTGGATCCTATTTTGATGCAGCTGATTTTTGTGGGGACTCAAGCATCCACCTATTTGATGAGAATTTAATGATGTGAAATAAGACCAGCCTTTTTATTTTTATGTCTGTAGGTTTCTGCATTCTGAACTTGTGGACAGTTTAGTATTGAGGTTGAAAATTGCTTGTTTGAATAGCTTTCTTTTAGATATTGCAAAAACAAGTTTGAAACTATTTGTTTAGTTGTTTTTGCTTATGATTAGATTACGTCATATACTTGAGAAACAATTTTTAATGGCCTCTTATCAACATATTCAACACTTACTCATGTCAGCCCCTACTGTAATAGGAACTGAACTGTCATTTTACAGCATTCATATTTCAACTGGCCTTTAGGGGATTGGTTTTAATCATATCAGTTGTTAAAGTCTAAATGAAATGACTTTAGGCATGCATATAGTATATGAACTTGAAACTTGAGGGCTTCTACTGTTTCATTCTGCTGCCTTTTTCTCCTTTTGCTTCCCCATGGAACAATATTGTCGGTGATATGTCAAATTGTTAATCTGGTTAAGTTTCATTGCACTGTAGATTTGCTATTATTATCTCTTATTTATATTGATATGGACTCTCTTTGGTTATTTATAGATCAATACAGGAGATGCCAGTGCAACTGCAACTATGGGAATTTCATCTATTCCAGGAAATGCTAGTTTACTCGGGTAAATTCATTTGGAGAATTTGTCATATTGGAATATGTTAAAATGCTGACAGTCTTTTTGAGTGTGTAGAGATTTTATTGTCCATATTTTTGTATATGGAATATTTCTTTGATGACTTTTCCCCATCTTTCTGAGCACTGTGTTTTATTTTCCTTTGAGTGGTCTAGAGTTTCAGATTTTTTTTTTTTATCTGATAGGTTGTAATTTGCAGTCAGAAATAACTTCTTTTGGTCTATATTGCATACGTTTTCTTACATTAACTGTAAGGACATTTTAGGTTTTGAAGCATTTCATTTCTGTTTTGCCTTTGGCATATGGGTCAATGAACGTATATCTTTTCATGTGGAATTCTATTGTACCTTCCAAGATGCATTTGACTGATTAATGGCTGTGAAGCTCAGATGTATTTCTTTTTGTATTAGTCATTACTTAGTAGTTACTTTGATACACAGCTCCACTATGTAATGTATTGCTGTCAGTTTGGCATACTTGAAATGTCTTCTTTCAGTTTTTCTCCATGTTTTCTCTCCATGAGATTTTGCCCCAATTGCACATTCTAATTTTGCAGTTGGGCCATGAGCTCCTTGACTCTTAAGGGTAGATCATCAGAACAAGCTTCACTTGCTCCTATAAATTCTGGTGCACCCTTCACTTCTGCAGCCTCCGATGCCAGTTCAGGTATGCATCTTCATTACTCGTTTGGTACTTTTTATATCTGTTTAAACATAAGAAAGTATTCCATTATGCAGTTACCTGTAATATGATATTTGCTTCAAGAAATGCTCAAGTAACAAATTCTGGGAGGCTTTTAATAGCAGGCGATCCAAGTTCTTGGTGAACTAGGTTCTTCATAAAGCATATGATTCGGATTACTGAATTGTACAATGGTTGCGTGTAGATAGCCTGATTGAATAGGGTGCCCAAAGGACAATACTTGATAATGTTAACCTAGGGCTGATTTTTGGTTATGTATCCGGGAATTCGACAAATATGCAAAATAGAGAACACCAGCAGCAAAGTGAATTCAACTGCTGCTATGGTAGATAAAAAGATTTTAATGGCAGTCTATTGAACACCAAAGGGAGGGAGGATTGTCACATCTGCTTACCAATTATTGTTTCCATTTCAATTTCAGCAATGGATACTCCAAGTACAGCACCTGTCCGTGTATATTCCAGCACGGACTTGGCAGATCAACCAGTATCTGTGTCTCCTACTTCAACAGATGGCTGGGGAGAGATTGAAAATGGAATTCATGAAGATCGTGATAGTGACAAAGATGGGTGGGATGACATTGAACCACTTGAAGAGCCAAAGCCATCTCCAGCTCTTGCAAACATTCAAGCTGCTCAAAAACGTCCTGTTTCACAACCAGTCTCACAGCCTAAACCACAAGGTAAGACAACCATACATGTTACTGTATTTTTTTAATTAAAATCAGTCAAGTTCCTAGATTTAATAGGCAGACAAACTGGATGGTCCGGGGCTATAAATAGTTATATCCATTATGCATTATGCTCGTGGGTCTTCTAGATGATGATTGTGTGATTAGTGAATTAAGGAGAAGCAAATTGTTTGAGCAATGGGGAATTAATTTTAAAGGCAATCAGGTCAAACGGAGGTGATACATGAGAAAGTGTACCCCTTGAAAGCCACGAAGAGACAAAAGCCTTAATATAGAAGGGTTTGTGCTCCATAGTCCCTTCCCCTGATCCCTGTGTAAACTGCCGCAATCTTATAGGATTTTTATTCAAGTTATTTTACTGAGCTGCACAGCAAAAGCTTTTTTCCTATCGAGGCTAGTGTATTATGGGACTGTAGCCTAGAATCTCTAGACTCTAGTGGTTGCATGTCTGAATGGAGCATTCCTTGATGAAAATCGCTGCTGCAGAATTGCTTTAGATCCTATTATCTGGACTATATGTTTGGATGCTGGAATAACTAAATTCTGGCCTAATATTAAATGCCAGAATACAAGCATTTTTTATCTTCATTTTTTTAATAAATGTAACCGCTCTAATATGATTATTAGATATATAGCTTTCTCATGATTTTTGATATATCAATGCTTTGGCCATTTTTGAGAATTGTTTCATCCCCTCAGCGACAAGTTTAAGATCTAAAAATACAGCGAAGGTGACAAAAGATGAAGATGATGATTTATGGGGTTCCATAGCTGCCCCTGCTCCAAAAACCACCTCAGGACCATTGAATGTCAGAACAGCCTCTGCACCAGCACTCGATAATGATGACCCCTGGGCAGCAATTGCTGCTGCTTCACCTACTACAAAAGCTAAACCATTGTCAGCTGATAGAGGCCGAGGAGCAAAACCTGCTGCTCCAAAATTGGGCGCCCAAAGAATTAACCGGACATCTTCTGGCATGTAATTCATCAATACGTAATATATATAAGAGAGGAGGGAAAGTCATCTGTAAATTCATTTTTTTAACCTTTTCTGGTGAATGGATTTCATATTAAAACACTTGAATCCCTTTCACCTTGAGTTGTATCTGCTACTTTGTTAACGTATTTGATTTGTATCATCATTTTTGGCTAAAACATGTTATTGTTTGTTCTGTTTATTCTTTTGAAGAAACTGTTACATGCTAGACTGGACTGTAATATAAATTAGTTTCTTCAGCAACCGCGATTTCCAATTGAGGCTTGTAGGCAATTGGAATGTAAATAGAAATTTTGTCGATTTCTTCAATGTTTGTAAACTCTCTCTCTCTCTCTGTCTGAATTCGGGATGCTATGTTTTCCAAGGTTAAATACATGATTGCAAAACAAAACCTTTAAATTGCACTGCAGAACATGATCTCTGAATTTACATGTAATCGTTATTAAGTATTATTTGTTCTTTATTTGTAGTATCAATATAACAGATGAAGAAAAGATTGCAGCAATTACTCTCCTCTTGCTCATCCTCTTCTCTGAACCCCAGCATATAATGTTCTGCTGCACTTGTTGTCTTCCTTACCTTTCTTTCCGGCTTGGTTGCTAGATCTACGGCCACCTTAACCGCACTGCCAGACAGAGGGATACTCTCCTCATCATAATCATCTGCCATGTCTTCGGAAAATGTGTATCTGCATAGCAACAATAGCGTATCAGAAGTGCGGTTACATGAATAAAAAAGTAAAAAGCGTTAAACGAAAAATAAGTGGTCAAAAGCTTCAAGCTGGAGTCCCACGCCCACATTTTTCCAGAATTTATACAGAGCTCTTAAGTTTAATGATATATATAACAATTTGCCAATCTATCAACCATGATGATAACACATTTCAAAATATGCTACCAGCTGCGACAATTTTGAATCAAAACTGAGGCACATATATGCCGGAAACACAATTATTTTGCATTATGCATTATAATCTGCAAGGATAATCAGAATTGCTCGATTTGTCCTTCTGATGAATATGATCAGTCGTCCTTAACAAAAAAAAAAAAATACTACTGAATAGGTCAGGCTACAGCATACTACACAAAAAGAAGGCAAAATTCTGAGCAAGTACCTTATGGGGTTGATTGATGGATTGTAAAGAATATATATTACCACCATAAGCACAAATTCAAGCAAGTTCCAGAATGCTGGGATCATCCATGCTCTTCTCCACATTTCACTCAATGGGTCGACTGTATTAAAGTATAACTGGAAAATGGATTTGAAGCATATTACGAGCCTCTGATAGTGAAATAATATACATAAGGCGAAATTTAATAAACAATATATTGGGTTTGGGGGGAAAAATAAGTGTAATTGAAAGAAATAAACAACCTCATATCCAATCCATGCAATAGAGAGGAGCACTGCTACTGCAAGGAGATTAGTAAAATTCTGGTAGAGTGCAAATTTAGCTGCGCTTCTTCTACCCTATGTGCAAAGTAGAGAAGCATATGAACACCTAAAACTATTTGAGATAAAACTGAATGATGAAAGTGAAGTACATAAGCTATGAGATAAGAAAACAATGGTCACATGCTTAAAGTGAATATTTTTTTTTGTATGTTGCCTATCCTTCTTTCCAATCAAAGATGCAACCAAATGAGGGCAGAACCCACAATGATGTATACAATATGGCATGTAAAATAAGTACCTGAAGCTTCTCCAGAGTTCGGAATAATGATGAAAAGATCCAAATATTAAAGCAGGTATCAAGGCGAGCTACAGGCAACACAAGAAATATAGCCTTGCTTTTCCTGGAAAATCATTGATATTCCCCAAATTTTCAACCAGTTCTTAGTGCTTCTGAAACCACAAAATAAGTGAGACGAAGGAGCAGTACTTTCGATGTTATACCACAAAGCAATGGCCGCAAAACTCCGTAGCCCATTGAGACCACCAGAAGAAGCAAGCGGAAAAGAGTCTTCTTAATAGCACTAAAGGTAACTGCCCAATGAGTGATTCCCATTGATCTACTTCCATTTGAATTGAAATTAGCATGTTCAAAGTACCAAATAGCCATTTCACACATTCTCAAACCTATCACAGCTGTGATATGATAATGCAATTGAATAAAACCAAACGGCTCCTAGAGCGAGATAAGCCAAAGACATAAGCCCGAAGACTGTCATCATTGGTACCATCTTTCCAGGAAGATAACCATCAAGGTTCCTCCAGACTGTCCTACGAGTGACTATAATCCCTTCAAGTTCTGGATCACAAAACATAAAATAAAGATAGTACATTCCAGTGCTATTGATCTCAATTGTTTGAAGAACTATTTTAGCCTCTTCATTTTTCCCTTCGAAAAAAGTCTGGAGTCTTTTTGGGCCATCAGGCTTACTGGGTTCTTGGTGAATGATCACCTATCCTCCGTTGCAGGATCCACCCTTTGCAAGAGCAGGTGTACAGCATATAAGACCCCCCAATTTTGTCTCTGTGTTTGACCTCAACGATTAGAGCTTCCACTAGTCCAGTCCTTTGCTGCATTTCATTCTTTTTTTCTATACCAATAAATACGACAAACCCATTTGATGATACATCATTAACATCCCAATGAACCATCTTGTTTTCTCTCTTCCCAAAGTCAATCCCAGAAATATGATGCATCGAGGGAGGGAATGTATATGGAATTTCTAACCAATTCATTATGATTATGTTAGACACACTCAAAACACTTTAATATCTAATTTATTTTAGTAGAGATTTCTTTGCAAGTTGCCAAACGTTAGGCATATAGTTTAAATGTTTGAAGAGACTAAGAGAGAAAACCAATTGAACAAAAATACAGTACTTATCTAGACAGGTGCATGGTGAAGCCAATTATAGATAGTTTCACGGTCACTTAAATTTTTTTAATTATTTGGTTCATCTTAAAATTCCAAAAATAAAAACACTTTAAGATGTCAACACATGCTTACTATATGTGGATGACCACTTACCACAAGAAACCAAAAATTAACTAGGCTGAGCATTAAACGAAACAATGAACTTTTTTTGTTTCTTGCTCTCGCACATTTTTCTA